>SJXQ01001313.1:221153-277379 GCA_006408695.1 Aepyceros melampus
CCGCCGAGCAGGCGGGGGCCGCCGCCCTGTTACCCCTGGGCGCCGCCGCCGCCGCCGCCGACCACCACTCGCTGTACAAGGCGCGGACTCCCAGCGCCTCGGCCTCGGCCTCCGCGGCGGCCTCGGCCTCGGCCGGCCTGGCGGCCCCGGGCAAACACCTGGCGGAGAAGAAGGTGAAGCGCGTCTACCTGTTCGGCGGCCTGGGCGCGTCGTCCTCGCCCGTCGGCGGCGTGGGCGCGGGCGCCGACCCCAGCGACCCCCTGGGCCTGTACGAGGAGGGGGGCGCCGGTTGCTCGCCCGACGGGCCGAGCCTGAGCGGCCGCAGCAGCGCCGCCTCGTCGCCTGCCGCCGGCCGCTCGCCCGCCGACCACCGTAGCTACGCCAGCCTGCGCGCCGCCTCGCCCGCCCCGTCCAGCGCGCCCTCGCACGCGTCCTCGTCGGCCTCGTCCTCCTCCTCCTCGTCGTCCTCCTCCTCGTCCTCGGGCTCGTCGTCCTCCGACGACGAGTTCGAAGACGACCTGCTCGACCTGAACCCCAGCTCAAACTTTGAGAGCATGTCCCTGGGCAGCTTCAGCTCGTCGTCGGCGCTGGACCGGGATCTGGATTTTAACTTCGAACCCGGCTCCGGCTCGCACTTCGAGTTCCCGGACTACTGCACGCCCGAGGTGAGCGAGATGATCTCGGGAGACTGGCTGGAGTCCAGCATCTCCAACCTGGTCTTCACCTACTGAAGGGCGCGCGGGCTGGGAGAGAGAGGGACGGGGCGGGTGGTGGGGTGGGGGTAGGGCCAGAGAGGAAAATGAAAAAGGAAAAAAAAAAAAGCGAACAGAGAAAAGAGTTGCAAGAGAAAAGGGAAAACAAGAGGGAAAAAAAAAAGAAAAAAGGAAAAGGAGAAAAAAAAAAAGTGAGCAGGGCCGGCTTGGGCCGCGTCCGGGTGGTCGGAGAGCAACGCCACGGCGTCTGGGGACCCGCGCTCCCAACCCCCATCTCGCCGGCCGGAGGGACGAGGCGGAGGCGGAGGTAGACAGGGGCGACCTTTATTGTTGTTCTTGGTGTTGTTGTTGATGGCGAAAAAAGCGACTTCGAGTTTCCTCCCCTTTGCTGGAAGAGACCCCCCCCTACCACCACCACCAGCCCTTCCAACGAGCTTCCGGACTTGTCTGCACCCCCGGCCCGAAGCCGAGTTGGTAGTTTTCTAGCGACTGAAGGAATCGTCTATTCCTCTCTCCTCGCTCCCTCGGTGTTTTGGGGCTGTTTTACTTGGTTTTTTGTTTTTTTGATCCGGAGGGGAGGGGGACTCCGGCATGCCCCCGGAGGGGTTTTGTTCTCAGCATCCCCGCCCCCATTCTTCCCCTTGCTCCCCAAGAAGACCGAAGGCTCCGGGGCGTCGAATTTGACCGACTGCAGGTATTGCGGGGAGAGGGGCATCGCAAGGGCCCCAGCGCCGGGACTGAGAGACTCCACGCTGGCGAATTCCCGTTTGTTTTTGGAGGGCTTTTTTTTTCCCCTCCCCCGCTTCCCCCCCTCTTTTTTTTTTTTTTTTTCTTTTCTTTTCTTTTTTTTTTTCCCCCTGCCCCTGCAGCCAGAGGAGGAGACGTTGAGTGACCGGCGCTCGGAAATGACCCGAGAACCTAGTTGGAAAGCCACACCAGCCAGGACGAGGGGCGGGGAGGAGAAGGCCACGAACTGGAAGGGGGGCGAGTAATAAAACTGAAATGGATTTGCACGTTCGGGAGAAGGTGGCGGCGTCTCCTGGGCCTCCGCCTCCTGCATCTCTGAAACCAGTGAGGTGAGACTTCACGGCCCTGCAGGCGCGGAGGAGAGGAGACTGTTTGATGTGGTACCCGGGGCAGTGGAGGGCGAGTGGTGTCGGGGGGGAAAAAAAGGTTTTTTGCTTCTCTTAATCGGAATCGTGATGGTGTTGGATTATTTCACTGGTGGGGTTAATATAGCATGTTATCCTGTCTATCTTTTAAAGATTTCTGTATTAAGACTGTTGAGCAGTTTTTAAAATAGTGTAGGATAATATAAAAAGCAGATAGATGGCGCTATGTTTGATTCCTACGACAGAAATTATCACCAGCTTTTTTTCATTCTTAACTCTTTAAAGGATTCAAACGCAACTCAAATCTGTGCTGGACTTTAAAAAAAACCAATTCAGGACCAAATTTTTTCTCAGTGTGTATGTGTTTATTCCTTATAGGTGTAAATGAGAAGACGTGTTTTTTTCCCTCACCGATGCTCCATCCTCGTATTTTTTTTCCTTGTAAATGTAATCAGATGCCATTTTATATGTGGACGTATTTATACTGGCCAAACATTTTTTTTCTTATTTTGTCCCTTTTTTTGCTTTCTTTTGCTTTGCTTTCTTTCTATTTACTTCCTTATTTCTTCCTTCCTTACTTTCTTTTTTCTTTCGTTTCTTTTTTCTTTCTTTCTTTTTTTTTTTTGGTAGTTGTTGTTACCCACGCCATTTTACGTCTCCTTCACTGAAGGGCTAGAGTTTTAACTTTTAATTTTTTATATTTAAATGTAGACTTTTGACACTTTTAAAAAACAAAAAAAGACAAGAGAGAGAAAACGTTTGATTATTTTCTCAGTGTATTTTTGTAAAAAATATATAAAGGGGGTGTTAATCGGTGTAAATCGCTGTTTGGATTTCCTGATTTTATAATAAGGTGGCTGGTTAATATCTCACACAGTTTTAAAAAATCAGCCCCTAATTTCTCCATGTTTACACTTCAATCTGCAGGCTTCTTAAAGTGACAGTATCCCTTAACCTGCCACCAGTGTCCATCCTTCAACCTCAGCCCTATAAAAAGGGGAGGAGAATTAGCCAAACACTGTATGCTTTTAAGAAAAACGAGTTTTTTAAACAAAATACTGTTTTATGAAGAGGCTTTAAAACTGGTGCATTTACAGCAAAAAGGGATCCTGTAGCTTTAACTTGTAAACCACATCTTTTTTGCACTTTTTTTATAAACAAAAACGTGCCGTTTAAACCACTGGATCTATCTAAATGCCGATTTGAGTTCGCGACACTATGTACTGCGTTTTTCATTCTTGTATTTGACTATTTAATCCTTTCTACTTGTCGCTAAATATAATTGTTTTAGTCTTATGGCATGATGATAGCATATGTGTTCAGGTTTATAGCTGTTGTGTTTAAAGATTGAAAAAAGTGGAAAACATCTTTGTACATTTAAGTCTGTATTATAATAAAGCAAAAAGATTGTGTGTATGTATGTTTAATATAACATGACAGGCACTAGGACGTCTGCCTTTTAAGGCAGTTCCGTTAAGGGTTTTTGTTTTTAAACTTTTTTTTGCCATCCATCCTGTGCAATATGCCGTGTAGAATATTTGTCTGAAAATTCAAGGCCACAAAAAAACAATGTTTGGGGGAAAAAAGAAAAAGAAAAAATCATGCCAGCTAATCATGTCAAGTTCACTGCCTGTCAGATTGTTGATATATACCTTCTGTAAATAACTTTTTTTGAGAAGGAAATAAAATCAGCTGGAACTGAACCCTAAATCTTGACTTTTGTCATTATTATGCCCAAAGCCTAAGATTGGAAGGGCCCTATGGCTTGTAGAACTACACCATCTGCCCTAGCTTTGAAACAAGTGAGTTCTCAGGCCTGGTACATGCCATCTAATTGAGGAATAAATCCTCCTAAATTCCTCTCTCTCTGATTGGGCAGGCACTAACCCTGAAACCATGTGTCAACGCTACACGCTTTCTAGGAATTTTCTGAGTTTACCTCCATTTAAATCAACGCCCTTTGTCTTGAAATTTTAAAAAGAAGGGGAGGGATAATGTGGACAGAATTCTTTACAGATAAAACCAGGTCCTAAAACTGCTTTCTCCTTTATTTGCCTAGATTTACCATTCAGCAGCAGCTAGAATTGTTTCTCACAGATTAGGAACAAAAAGGCTGTTAAATTATCAATATATTGTGAAAGGCATTACCTGTTACAAGTTAAAAAGTTGTATCCATTTTTTTCCTCAAAAGCAAGAAGCTTCAGGTGGTGCCAAATCTTTGTGTGCCTTGACCAATGTGGTTATTCTTGTCAGTGAAAGAGAAAAAGTACCTTGAATTTCCTAAGGCCTGTTAGTATTTGGTTTGGAGCCTGCAGTTTGCTAAGAGGCACTATTTCCTGTTTACTTTGAGGGTTAACAATTGCTATTAACTAACAAAGCCCATCTTCTCTTCCAAGTGTTTGTTTAAAATGTCTGCTTTATATGTCTTCTGGTTTTTCAGCACTGGAGAGGAGGGGTTAATAAGACCTATGTGGAAATAACTCTTTAATCATCAAGATTTTACAAGGGAATCGCCATTCTAGAATGTACAGGTGGATGAAGAGATTTTTGGAGACCAAAACAAGCAATGTTTTCTGGTCAGTGAAAAGCAATAATTCTACCCTCCAAAATAATGTAACTGTTGCATTTCAGTGTAATTTCATCGTTCAAAGATCATTTTAGCTGCTAGAGTCCAAATTTTTATTACATGTATTCACTAATATATTTAGTTTTAATTGCACTTGTGTAATTATGTGTTTTTTTTTTTAATTAAAAAACCAACTTGGTAACTTAGTCTCTTCAAGTACACTTCTCTTAAAGACTCTTCTAATTGCTTTTTGTTCATGGTAGTGATAACAATTGTTTGATTTTTTTCAGATCCAAAATATGAAAACCTTGCCATAAATGAAGACTATGTGATATAATTTTTAAGTATATTTTATTTCATAGGGTTCTCCTGCTAAACTGCATTTATTGCCCCTCGACTTTCCACGTAAAAGCAGATACTTTAGCTGTTTAAGAAGTTTGATAACATTGCTTTAAAAGAAAAGCTTAAAACGTGTGATCTTCCTAGGAGGTGATAGAATAAATGTAGGAAACATTTTTGTACTTCCTTTCCTCTGAATCAGTCTTTATTCATAAGGAACACTTATGTATTAGGTGGTAGAAAGGAATAATAAGTCTGAGAAACCAACCAGTTTAGGATGACTTTTAACTTTCAGATAATTGGGATCAATAGAAGAGAATAAATTTCAGATTTTAAGAATAAAAGCTATTTTTATTTACAAATACTGTTCTGACCCTGGGCTTGATTAGAAATACGAATTAGTAATAGTTGATAAGTAGGTTTTGTCAGTTCTAATTGATCAACCTCTAAGTGCCAAGAAAAAAAATGTAAGCTGGTAGGGTGGACTGAGTGCCTGAATTTTGTGCTCATATTTGGAGGGGGGAGGGAGCGGGGAGGGATACTGGAGGTATTAAGGTTTTCCAAGAAAAATGGGAAAGCAAAGGGCTGGGAAGTGGACATACATATACCAAGTCTTCCCTGTGTATGGGGTGTCCATGAGTCAGAACACGTGGTTTGGATAGTGAATGCTAGGGTTCCAGAATATTTAATCATAATTTAAAGTAATTTATTTAAAAGGAGCATTGGGATAGATCCAATGTCAAGAAAACACTTAAGAATTCTGATAGAAATACAAATCCATCTTAGCCGTTTGGGTTTCTTAGGGTGGAAGGTTGGTACACTTTGTTTTTCTTTGTGGGTTTTTTTTTTTGGTGCCCTTTTTTTTTTCCTCCTTTGAGTCCTGTACTACCGTATCTCTCTAACCCATATTTATAATGTTTACCCTACCCCTCCAGGCTTCCCTGGTGGCTCAGCTGGTGAAGAATCCACCAGCAATGCAGGAGACCTGGGTTTGATTCCTGGGTTGGGAAGATCCCCTGGAGAAGAATAGCTACCCGATCCAGTTTTTTTGCCTGGAAAATTGCATGGACTGTATAGTCCATGGGGTCGCAAAGAGTCCAATTTTGGGAAATTATCTCCCTATCCATTTTCAGATCTTCACTGGGTATCATTTGAAAACCAAAGGAGGTGGGGAGAAGCCATTCCAGGCATCGGGTGGTGGTCAGACACTGATGAAAAAAAAAAAATGGTAGGTCTAAAGCATAGAATTCACAGGCTCCATCCAAAGCCCTGCACATCTGATTTTAGCCCACCTTTCCAGTTCAAAAGAATTGCCAGGCAGTCATCTCTCCCTTAAATTGTTGGAGGACAGGAAGCATGCCATAAACACTTAGTTTCCCTAACTTTGCTGTCTCTGTTTCACTGCATATAATACATATTTGACTGATTGTTAATTTTACATATACATTGTTTCAATGAGGCTTTAAGAGCTTCCAAAATGTCTTTGCATGTCAGGCTGTATTAAGGTAGCTGTGGTAAGGAGGAGTCTTGGATTTATTGAAAGCCTGGGTTACAATGCTGTCTCTTACACCATCCAGCTATGAAGGCCGTTGCTCATATCTCTCAGCCTTCTTAAGCCTCAGTGCTCTAAACTGGTAAATAGAATACTATGTGGACATAAAAAGCCGTTGTGAGAATCTAGTGGAGTGACACATAGAATGTACCTGGCATCAGGCCTAGCCTCTTGGATGGGCTCATTAAGTGCTAGTTCCTTACCTCATGGGTTGTTCTAAAAAGATAATGCGTGTCTAAGCCTAGCACAGTGCAAGCAAATACAGAAGGTACCAAGTTCTTAAAATGAAATCCCTGGAATCGGTATCTTCCAATCTGGTACATGAGCCCTCACATCATAGAATCACCCCAGGATTCTAGCTAAGGGCAGAAATTATGAAGATATCAGATTCTGGGGGTGGGACCCTAATAAGCCCCAGATAGCAGGCTCACTATCTGGAATGCGGTATGTGTTCTCCGAGGATGCAAAGCAATTTTGTGTACCAATGCACAAATGAATTACAACTTGGACCTTAAAAGAACAAATCTGCAGAGTAGAGGAAGGCTTTCAATGAAACTGGAGGATCTCTGCCTCCATGGTCGTTTAGCATATTTTCCTAATAAATATGCAATGAGGACTTATTCGCGCCTTTTGCTCAGTGGAGAAAGGGAATTGAGAGTGGCTCAATGGGGTCACAAGGTCAGAAGTGAGAGAAACCAGCCCTGGAACCCCCTTTCTCGAGCCCTGCTACCGATTTCCAGAAATAGATGTCTTCTCTACTTCAACCAGAGACTTAACCAGGCCTGGACCATAGAGGAGGACTGGGAGCCTTCTGACTTCCGGTGCATGTCCCAAGGATGCTCTCCAACCTCCCTAATTGAGAGGGTAAGTGTAAGTGATTAGCTGTGCATATGTATATTTAATATATTCCATTTCAATGAATGTTAACTAAGATCAAAGGTCAACTCTGGGACTGAGTTTTGGAAGAAGTACCTGAGGCAGAATAGAATCAACCGTACAAACCCGGTGAGTGGAACTTCTGCTTTGTTATCGAAAAGGGAGATCACTGGAAATTATTCAGGGAAGTGTACTCACACTTTATAGAGAGGGCTGCAGCCTAGCCATTATACCCTAATGAGATTGACCGTTGACTACAGTTAACTTGAAGGGTTTTATGGTTTCCTGCATGTGTTGTTTTCCTTCTCGATGTTAAAAAGAAGAAGAAGATTAAAAAAGAAACACACCTCCCATCACCAAACGGGATTTCCCAGAGGCCTCTTGGACCAGGCTGCTGCGTTTTTGTCTCTGTCTTAGTTAACAATGCAGCTTCATGTGTGTGTGTCTGTGGATCCAGGTGATAATAAATTTAGCCCATTTTATTTTCTTCTGACAGGTTCAATTCAGGGCAGTTGGTTTATGGAGTACGCCAAACAGTCCAGGCCCAAGTCAAGTCAGGGCAGGAAGCTTCTAGTGAAAGCCTTCCTTTACCCTGCAGATTTGTTCTTTTAAGGTCCAAGTTGTAACTCATTTGTGCGTTGGTACACAAAATTGCTTTACTTCCTCAGAGAACACATACCGCATTCAAATGATATTCCATTTGAAATTAAGTGTAGGACATACAAGAACAAGCAAATACCATATTTATCATCATTTAGCCTGCCTGGTACTTTAGATATTTTCCCCAATATCTGATTCTTTGGGCGAATTATAAGACAACTAATGAATGTGCTATTTCCTTTCACAACATACAGCTGAAAGACAGGAGGCAAATGAAAACACTGAACATTATCTTTAGTAGGCTCTCAGCATAAGTGAATGCCCAGCAGCGCGGCAAGATGATTGGCTGGAGTGTATGGTGCATGTAACTGCTTTTATAAAAGCTGAGCAGCCAGGCCCTGTTTAACGATCAATTAGCTCCTGTTGTATGTGTGGTTAATTGCCACTTTCTTACCAGGGCTTGTCCTAACTTCCCTGGCTCCAGCACCTAAAACCTGTGAAAATAGTCTCTTCTGGAACTCCTGACCTTCAGTCTTGGCCTCTGCTTTCTCCCTCCCCTTTCCCACACTCCCCATGCTGGCCTTTTATCTCTCTTGTTTGCCATTCCCCTGAGACTCTGAATAATTTATTTGAAGTTCCTGGGAAGTTGTGGGGGCTGCAGTCTCAAAACACATTGCACTTTGTTCCTCCTCGGCAGAAGTGGGTCCTCAAGCCTTTGTTTGAAAGAGGTGGTGCTAAGGATGTTTGGGAATTTGCTAACAGTTTTAATTTGATTTTGCAGTGTGCACCCAGTGAATCCAAAAGCTGGAAAGGGGGGAAAACTGGGGTGGGGGGCAGGGAGGTGTTGCCAAAGGCAAAAATTACTTCGCTTTTTCCCAGACTATTTAAAAATACTGTCTCAAGATTTTAATAGGTGTTCTGTAGTCAAGTACATTAAAGAAATGCTGGTTAGAAGATTCCCATTTTTTAAAATTGTTCTATCAATGTATGTTTATTCATATCTGTGCAAACATATTAGAACTTTTCTTGAGTAGCTCCTAGAAATAGAATTGCTAAATCTTAGTGTTTGGCTTGTGACAGTTTTTCCACCCTGGAGTTGGTTAGGTGTAAAATGGGGTGGGTGTTGAGAAAACTCAGTGATAGGTTTAGTGAACTAAGATTAAAAATTAAGTTAGACTTTGAAACAATCATTTTTTACAGTCCCCTCCTCCCGCCCAGAGGGTGAATAGATTGTTTTCACATGTAAAAAAGGACATCTGCAAATCGTTTTGAGGTGATTTTTCTACCCCTAGTGTCTGATCACAGTACACGATTCAAAAAACAGAACAATTACAGAAATACCCTTGACCCCTGCATGGTGACCAAGTATAGGGATTTTAAATGAAACATAAGGACAGGGATCAACTCCCTCTGGTCTTTTTCTCCTGCTATTAGAATTCACCAGGCTCATTCTCATTCCTGTGTTATTGGCTCTAATTTTTTTAGGCTCTGTGATTTCAAGAAACAGACTCACTCAAGTAACTTGACCTCATGGGGCTTTACTACAAAGAAAAGCATGACTGTCAGAGAATTAGAAATTTCATGAGACTTCTGAGAGAAATATTCAGAATACATGGCTCAAGGGAGCAGGTTAATCACCTGCCTAATTCAACATCAAGACTGCAAAAATATTAATACTGACCAGATAGTCTCTTGGATTTCCTGTGTGTCTTGACTGTCTCCCAACACCAAATTCTTGATTCTCCATATTTGATTCTTCAAATTCCCTTTTAAGTCAGAACTTCATGTGATCAGTTTCTTTATCCTCCACTTGCCAGGCAGTAAATTGGCTGCTTGGGGGTTATATGGACCAATCATTGAGTATCTACTCACTGATTGTTGATGTTGTTCAGTCCCTAAGTCATGTCCAACTCTCTGTGACCCCATGAACTTAGCACACCAGGCTCTTCTGCCCTCCTCCAGCTCCCGGAATTGCTCAAATTCATGTCCACGGAGTCAATGACGCTATCTAACCATCTTTTCCTCTGCTGACCCCTTCTCTTTTTGCCTTCAATATTTCCCAGCATCAAAGTCTTTTCCAGTGAGTCGGCTCTTTGTATCAGGTGGCCAAATTATTGGAGCTTCAGCATCAGTCCTTCCAATGAATTCAGGCTTGATTTCCTTTAGGATGGACAGGTTGGATCTCCTTGCAGTCCAAGGGACTCTCAAGAGTCTTCTCTAGCACCACAATTCAAAAGCATCAGTTCTTCGGTGCTCAGCCTTCTTTATAGTCCAACTCTCACGTCCGTACATATCTACTGGGAAAAATGTAGTTTTGACTGTATTGACCTTTGTCAGCCAAGTGATGTCTGCTTTTTAGTACACTGTCTAGGTTTGTCTGTCTTTGAACCCACTGATTAGTTGGTATATTCTTCAGTCTCCCATCCCCCCTGTTTTATCTTTGCTCCTAGGCTGTAAAAGTCTTCATACTTCCTCTAACATTCCTTCTTTGTACTTTGTTCCTCCTCTGGCAGAAGGAGGTGGTGCTGAGGACATTGGGGAATTTGCTAACAGTTGTAATTTGATCAGAACTGTTACTGTATACTCCAGGATGGCAAGCCCAAGATCCACAGAGCATGTACCCCTCCTCCCCCACCATCCATAGTATCCTCGCTTGGAAGAGTTTGGTTTTTATCTACTTGATTCCCTCCCCCCCCATAGCTTTAATTTTGTCACTAGGACTTAGAGATATAAATACTGAGACTAAGTGTTTATACTAAGTGAGATTAAAGAGAGTGTTCAACATTAGGGGCCAGAGAAAGCCCCTTCCCCAATTATCCAGAGCAGAATTGATTGTTATGTGATCAATATTCTCCTTTTCACCTTCCCACCCCCCAAGTCCAAGTAAGCAGAAGAGAAAGGGAAGGAAGAGGGTCAGAGACCTGAAACTTCTTTGAGGGAAGCACAGTGGGTCCTCACACCATTGTATTTGGTCGGTAGGCTTAGGTCTTCTGTAGAGAAACAGGCAGCCTGGAGTGGTGGGGATGGGGACGGTCGAGGGCCCGGTGGAGGCGGGAGCCTTCTACCGTTTGACTCAGAAAGGGTGTGAGTTTGCACAGATCGAGTACACTGAGGTAGGGAGTCTGAGAAGACTACAGGGAGTACTTTGTGCAGCAGAAATAGAGAGGTAAGGGAGAATCCAAGCTGGCATCCTCCAGGACAGAGGGGAAAAAAGGCTGTTGAGCAGAAGAATCCACATATATGCCCCTGGGAAAAACAGTATTTGGGTGCCCACCCCTTAGCAGGCCATCAGTGACCATAGGTCTTCGCTAGAGAATCAGCACAAAGTCAGGACTCGAGTCCCGGCCAATTCAGTTAAAGGGGTATACATGGTTTTTGTCCTTGCTCCCTCCCCCAACACAGTGGAGGAGCTGGGCTTTGGAATAACATGAGGAAAAAGGATTCTTACACTCCATGCTGCTGAAGTTGACTCTGGAGGGGAGAGGAGATTTGAATCCAGTTTGAGAGTAAATGTAAAAATTGTATTCGCTTCTTAAAAAATCGAAAATGAATAGAAAGATATGAACCATACCACCATTAGATGCTTTTTTTTTCTTATCACACTATGTTCTCCAGGTGGAACATCTATGTGGCAAATTGGCAAAAGATATTTCGGGATGGATGTGAGGCCATTTTATAAATAAAAAGGATATCTCTCCTCTCTAATCATCACAAAGCCCAGGATTCACGACCCACTTTCTTTCCCCTTTAGACAGAGCTGCTCAAAGAAATCCACATGTAAACACACAACCAGAACAGTTCCTCTTTCAGCTATTTTACATAAAAAAATTTGCCTAAAAAAAAATTCACTGCTTTAAGATAAGATCATAGAATTTTGAACTTTTTAGATGACAAAAAAATTAGGGGCCAACTGACCCATTGATCCTACCAACCCCCCCACCTCCCAAATAACCCTAGAAAGCAGTCCATGCTCCCAAATTATTATTGTCAACAGTGTGATTAGAATCCCTGTCCCCCAAAATAAAATAAAGCTCAGTATCTTTCTTTTGAGGACTACTGTTAGGTAGGTGTTGGAAGAACATCAATGTGGTTGAAACTTTTAAATGATCCTCAGCTTCTTAACTGCTAAACATATTTACATTTTAAAAAGATGATGTTATGTTTAGTAAAGCTCTTCATTTGTAGAAGGGTGAGTTATTTGACAAGATGAAGTAAGAACATTCAGGAAATGGGGAGATTTCTTTAGCTGTAGGTTAGTAATTGGCCTCTATTTTGGCAGATTCACTGGTAGCGGCCTTGGGAATCTGTTGCAGCGTTGATTCCTCTAAATTGTTTCAGCTTCTCCCAGTTAATTCCCCTTCCCCTTCCAAACTCACATGTTTTCTAAAGAGTGGGAGGGGGACTTCCCTGGTGGGCCAGGGATTAAGACTTCAACTTCCAGTGCAGGGGGTGAGAGTTCGATTCCTGGTCAGGGAGCTAAGATTCCCACATGCCTCCTGGCCAAAACATAAAACAGAAGAAATATTGTAACATATTCAATAAAAACTTAAAAAATGGTCCACATCAAAAAAAAAAAAATCCTTATCAAAAAAGAAAATCCTTAAAAAAAAAGTGGGAAGATACTAAGGGCAGTGTTCGAATGTTGTAGATTCAAATACCTATTACTGATAAAACTGGCTTAAAGAATTTCCCAATACCACAAGCATTTTATGAATGCAACCTTAGCCTCAAATATATAGGGAGTAAAAATCCCCACAAGATATTTTCTGTTCTTTCATGCCCATTCACAAATTAGGACTGCCAACTGCTTTCCCCTCTTTGCTACGATTAACGATTAACAGAGACCTTAACAACTGTGGCGGAGAAGGCAATGGCACCCCTCTCCAGTACTCTTGCCTGGAAAATCCCATGGGTGGAGGAGCCTGGTAGGCTGCAGTCCTTGGGGTCGTTAAGAGTCAGACACAACTGAGCGACTTCACTTTCTGCTTTCACCTTCATGCATTGGAGAAGGAAATGGCAACCCACTCCAGTATTCTTGCTGGAGAATCCCAGGGACGGGGGAGCCTGGTGGGCTGGCGTCTATGGGGTCACAAACAGTCGGACACGACTGAAATGACTTATCAGCATAACAACTGTGGCGCGCTAAAAAACTAGACCTGACAAAAGATAATCGAAACGTATTCATGTCTACCTACCATCAGAGTCTGGAGACCACCATGATTCTCTAACGTGTGTGCACTCATCATAACGCCAGGGGAGGCCCTCCTGCGTTTCCCGCCCCTTGATTCCCGCAGGGCTCAGTCCCTTGGGAGGAAGCACTTTTCTCTCTATCTCTGCACCATCTCTGATTCAAGTTGGTCCATCTGGAAGTAATATTACCCGAGCGTTTATACCCGGAGCCTGGCTCTCTGCAAGTGACTGCATTTTCCTGCAACCAACTATTGGCAGCTGTTACATAGGCCTTTTCTGCTTTTTAGATACCTATAATTACACCAATTATGCCAATCACTGATGTTTATAAAGGATTTAAAATTTTACACACTCTGAAGAGTCTATCAGAAAGCACCATCTGAGGCAGAGGGACACCCCACAGAGGGGCCCATTTGACCATTTGGATTGCTGCTGTGCGTCCCTTAAATTGAGCACCAGAGTAAGTGAGGCTTCTTTCGAGCCTATATGTCTGAGGCAAGTTAATCCTGTCACTGGAATAAAATTCTGTTTGGTTAAGGACCGCGGAACTCAATCTAACTTTTATTTTCAAAGCAAGAACACTGTATCCAATGCAATGAAATCAGAAATTTTGACCCAAGACCCTCTGAACTGCAACACGAGAATGACATGGTTGCTGCTGCTGCTGCTGCTAAGTCGCTTCAGTCATGTCCGACTCTGTGCGACCCCATAGTCTGGCAGCCCACCAGGCTCCCCTGTCCCCGGGATTCTCCAGGCAAGAACACTGGAGTGGGCTGCCATGTCCTTCTCCAATGCATGAAAGTGAAAAGTGAAAGTGAAGTCGCTCAGTCGTGTCCGACTCTGTGCAACCCCATGGACTGCAGCCCACCAGCTCCTCCGTCCATGGGATTTTCCAGGCAAGAGTACTGCAGTGGGGTGCCATTGCCTTCTCCGAATGAGATGGTTGGCATTCTTCTATTCCAGGCTCCACCTTCAGATACAATAAAAGAGACTGGATGAGGACTGTCCAGTCAGCATGCTTGGCTGGAAGGCAGATAGCCACACTGGCAGTGCCCAGAAGAGCATATTGCAACCTCGGGCAAAGGAAAAATAGGTTAACGCTGATCCTGTATTTAAAATTTTGATACTTACCTCCTCATGGATTTTTCATGCATTAATTTTCACTTTTAGGTATTATTTGATTATTGAGTTTTGTGAGTCTCTCAGTTGTGTCTGACTCTTCTCGACGCCATGGACTGTAGCTTGCCAGGCTCCTCTGTCCATGGAATTCTCTAGGCAAGAATGCTGGAGTGGATTGCCAAAGCCCTCCTCCAAGGGATCTTCCCAACCCAGGGATCAAACCCAGGTCTCCTGCATTGCAGGAGGATTCTTTAGCATCTAAGCCATCAGGGAAGCTGGGTTCTCCTTAAATTTTGTGACTGGGATGAGTGCCTTGCTGGCCTCCCCCTAGTCCTTGCCCTGGGTTTCCTGATGCAGGTTTGGTGTGTAGTTTGCTGGTTTGGTGATTGGTCCTTACACCTGAGTCCTTTTTATATGCCTGTAAATGCAATGTGTATATATTTGCCATTTGCCCAGCAGGTAGCTAGGTAGAAATTAACTATTTTTAGTTGAGAGTCCTTGAGACATTAAAACAGTTGCCCTTAATTGTTGGTATCGGTAAGGATTGTCTGGCGTGCTTGTTAAGAACACAGATTTCCAGACCTTAAGCCCAGAAATTTGGATATCCGAGGTGGAGTTCAGATCGCTACCCATCTGCATTTTTAAATAAAAGTGTTTCTGATGCCGTTAGTTTACAATCACACTTGTGGGACTTCCCTGGCCACCTAGTGGTTAAGGCTTCACCTTCCAGTGCAGGGGGTACAGGTTCAGTCCTTGGTTGGGGATTCAAGATCCACATGCCTTGCAGCCAAAAAACCAAAACATCAAACAGACAGTATTGAACACATTCAACAAAGACTTTGAAAATGATCCATATCAAAATTAAAAAAAAATTAAAAACCACATTTGTGTAAAAGCCCCTTTTTTCAGGGGATAGTACTATTTTGTGGGTTATACACTGCATCAGGAACAAAGAGGATTACGGGGGGTTGACAGCTGCCTATTGGAAGAGTCACCAAAGACGGAACAAAGTTATTCTCCAAATCAGCCCTGTAAAGAGCCGAGACCCAGAGCCAGAGACTCCTGTTACCGTCTGTTAGCCGTCTCTAACAGGTAGGATTTTCTGATCATTTGGCAGACATTGAATGACATATGTAAGACCTTGATATCTAAAACAGCAGCTCACAAACACAAGTAAGTTATTACACTTATTCCGTGTTTTTAGAGACACTTAAGGTGTTCAGCAGAACATTACATTCCTTAACAAATCCCTATCCTCCCCAAATGTCTACATTTTAATAGGATTATCCCCTCATGGAATGCTTTCCCAGTATTTCTCAAAGCGAGGTCTGAGTACCACCTCTTTATTGTGCAATAAAACTTTTCCTGAAAGTGTTATCTGCAGCCCCAGGCACCTGTGGGAAGCTGCAGTATTATCTCAATCAAGATGAGAAGAACCTGGTAACTAGAGAAGCAGACGCTTACCTTCACTGTGGGCAGGTCCTATGCATTTGCATGGATTGCCTTCCCCACTTAATCGTGGCAGGGACTTAGCTGTGATGAACAGAGGCAGAATTTGAACTCAGGAAGTAGGACACCGGGAACAGAGCACTTTCCCAGGGCGCTCCCACTGGCAGAACTGGGAGTCTCTCTCCAGAGTAACTACCATTCCTAACCGGTTTATCAACACTTCTTACCTGGATAGTTTTTCAGGTGATCCCCCATCTCAGGTCTCTGTTGGAATGTCATGTTTGTGAAGGGCCTTGGAAGTCTGAGGACCTCATCCCTCAGCGTAAATCCTATGTCATACGTCAGGCAGCCCCAAACCTTCCGAAAGTCGCCCTATTCCTTGGAGCTTGGTCCTGCCAGTGTGTCTGAGTTGCCTTGTACTTCGCAACGTGGACTTTCTCTTACGTGGGTGCTAGCCTCAACGGCCCTATCTGATGCTTGTGGGACCCACTGTGTATTCTGCTAGTAGTGTAGAGAGGTTTGGGCTGGTGCAGAATGCTTTTGATCCAGTTTCTTCCATAATACACGAGCATTGACCTCTCCAACTCAACTGGATTTTTCCTGGCCCTCACTGGCTGTGGTCAGGCATGCTTTGTGTTTTGGATTCTCTGTTATCTTTCTGGAACAAGACTGGCCCCGGGCATCTGGTTAGACGAGTCCCCACAATGAAGGGAAAGAACATACCGCCTCCTTTGAAAGGCCGGAGCAGGAGAGCTTTCTGCATGGTCTGCTGTGGAAAAGGGTCTTCTAGTTCTCACGATTTCTGCTTTACTGTGTCAGCAGATGGAGAGCTTTTTATCCTCCTGACTTTCTCTCTTTGGAAGGGTGAGGAGCAGGGAGAGTACCTGGGTTGAGATGAGAAGTCTGGGGGGAGGGGGGCAGGGTAGAGAGGGAGCCAAGGCTGGGAAGTATCAGAAAGATATCCGTGGATTCTTTCATTTTTTGTTTGGGAGTTAACACGGTGAAGTCAAAAGGCAAATCTAGTTTCTCTCTGTCCACATTCTCTGCACACACACATGATCCCTTATGCCCTGCTCCTTCTCCCGCTGCATTGTTGCATTCTGTTCTCCTGTTGCCTTGCTTAGAAGAGGAAGGTGATTTTTTGAAAGACATTTGATCCACCTAATGCAAGAGGAAGCAAATAGCGCGATGAGATCAGGGGGATTTCTGGGAAAGAAAGCGTGAAACGCTGGCCCAGAAGCGTGAGTCATCGGCCAGAAGCAATCAGGAGAGCCCGTCTGGCTCAGGGCTTCCCAATTTTTTTTTTTTTTTAGGAGATATTTGTAAGTTTCTACATCCGTTAATAATTACCTGTTTTGTTGCATTAGGAGGCAGGAGGCGGGGGTGTGGGGGGTGTATTTACTTATTTATTTACCTCTGACAAAGAACGTCTGTGTAGAGATTGAAGTAGGGCTTCTATTTTGGCTTAGCCATCTGAAATAAGCCTTTGGGGAAAAAAATATATATCTGATCGATAAGGAAAAGGAGAAACAAGAGTTGAATAAGATGGCAAAGCCTGGTTCACCGTTTTTTTCTCGGCTGGGAAAGTTGGAAATTCCTTTTCCCACTGTTGTGGGTACAAAGGGCAGATGCTCAGTCCCCAGCCTCCTCTTGGCGGGACCGGCTGTGTGTCCCACAAGATGTGCTGAAGGGAAGCCTGGAGGGGAGGGGAGGATGTCTGAGAAGGCTCTTCTCGCCGGGTGATGGGTGAGAGGTTCCTGTTTCCTTCCTGTTGGAAGCAGCTGCGTGGCTTATCCTGTGGCCATGAGGGAAAACCCAAGAGAAGCATGGAAGTGCTACCCTAGAGCCGTGACACGGTGAACTATGGAACCAGTTCAAGAACAGAACCGCTGAAGGTCTTGTTAACACGGAAAAAACAAATTCACATTGACAAATTCACATTCACAGGTGGTCTGTGGCTTGCAAACAAAATCTTACCTGGTACAGATAGAGAAGACCATTTTCCTGCAGAAAATATTGATTGGCTTGCTCGGAGCCAAACAGAATGACTACTGAACAATTACTACCACTCAAGGTGTCAGCATTTATGGAGCACTTTATATAATTGTGCTTTATGTATATTGTTTCATTTAATAGTGGCCCCTTGAGATTATTATTATCCCCATTTTATAGATAAGAAAATTAAGTCCAGAGAGGTTAATTAATTTGCCCCAAGTCTAATAAGAAGTAGAACTCAATCTAGGCAGTGTAATTCCACAACTGACCCTCTTTTCCACTAGGCATAGGACAAAAATTTAAAGTATGACCTATGTTTTAAGGTAATTCTTAGAAAAGTGGGTAGTCATATGTGTTATCCATACAGAATATCATTCACTTAACCATCACATTTATTTTATCAACATGTCCATTTTTATGATTATTTTGGATAGTAGCTTAGAATTCTGTTGCAAGATTTTTCCAATATCTAAAGTAATACGTTTGCCAAGAATAAAGTCATACTCAAAAAAATCAAAAGGCATTTTGAAGAATCACCACATCAGGTTTCAAAGTGACTTGGAATATCACACAAATATCATGCGACTTCGTGAAATGTTTCCCTGAAATCAAAATTTACCTTAAATGGAATATTCATATCTCCCAGATTAGTAGCCCCTATTAAAAGAAAAGAAAAAAATACAAGAAACCAGCGTGTAGTCACTTAATTAAATTTGGTTTGGCTCCATGAAATTGCTGAATTATTTTCTCAATGATCACAACCAGTTAGTGAAAGCGAAAGTGAAGTCAGTTAAATAGAATGGAAATCCTGAGTTTTTCTGGAGCTTAATGTAAAGCACTTTGGCCTGTGGTCAATCTTACCTCTTCCCTTCCCTCTTGAAAAAGGACTGTTTGCCCTTCTCTGTCTCCATGATTACATAAGATGCCTGAAAGTGGTCCTTGTATCATCTGTCAGCCTTTGGACCTTTGGGAGATTTTCCCCCGGGGGCCTCAGAGACTCCACCTTGAGGAGACAGGAAGGTGGATGTCTGTCTGGGGCCTTGGTTGCTCTCAGCCAACATGCTCTTCTTTTTCCAGCGTCAAGCCTGAAGTTAGTGAAGACGGAGACAAAACAGAAGGGAAATTGTTCTGAGTTTTTTCTGGACCAAGCAGCAGGCCTGTCTGTCTCTTTTTGTGCTTCCTTTCTGAGTCCCAGACCTTTTTGCTTTCAGGGATGTGCTTCAGAGGCCTCTGGGCATCAAACTTTCTGAGTCTGTTTCAGGTTGGTGCCCTTCTCTCATCATCCTTGGTCTTGTCCCGGCTTTCATCTTTAGCTCGCACCCTTTGAGAATCTGAGCACACCAGAAAGCTTCCCATGCAGCTGACTTGCAGCTGTCTTCACTTTTCTTCCTCATACAAGTTCTAATAATACAATCACAAAGGATCTGGACTTTGAGAGTCCTCTGTTCTCTTACACTTTTTCTCATTTTCAGTCGCACCCATCTTTGAATGTTTGAAATCTTTCCTAATCTCTTAAAGAATATGTTGGACACCACTTAGCTTTTCCTTTCTCTGTGGGATAATCATGATTCTGTGGGTCACCTGCCCACCTGCCTCCCAAATTTCTTGTCATTTCCACTGTATGCTGTGGGCTTGGTTAGTGGCTCAGTCGTGTCTGACTCTGTGTGACCCCAGGGACTGTAGCCCACCAGCTCCTCTGTCCATGGGGATTCTCCAGGCAAGAATACTGGAGTGGGTTGCCATTTCCTCCTGCAGGGCATCTTCCCAACCCAGGGCTCAAACCCAGGTATCCCACATTGCAGGTGGATTCTTTACTGTCTGAGCCACCAGGGAATTATTTTCCAGATAAGAATTATGTCTATAAAAAGCATCCAAATTCCACTTTAAAAAGGAAATTTTAATTTATTCAAATTCCAGTGTAGAAAAGAAATCCACCTATTTCAAAATTATTCAAAATCTATAAACAAAGGGAAAAATTCATTCCTCAGCAATAAAAGCACCAAGTACTAACCACTGTACCACCAGAAAATTCTTTACTCTGAATTCTTAAATCAATTCTATATTCTTCTCCTTCTGAGAGTTAATATAACATATTCCTCTTAGGGTATTACAGTTTATAATAGTGAATAAAAAATCATACATAATTGTGTTGATTTAATTGAAAGATTTGGAAGTAATTTTATTCCCATTTTTTTTTCTTTGAAAATTCCAAATCGACAAAACTGTAAAACTTGATGTGTCTTTCATGATTAGTTATGACTGAATCTTTAAATAATGCCATAACTTAATTGCACTGTAACCTCAAATCATGTTTATTTTTAAGAATCCTAACGATTGTTTCCTGCTATTTTTTTAAATGGAGGCTGATTTCAACTCTAATTTTTTTTTTAAAAAATCAAAGTGGCTTTTGCTACTGTGTGTTTGAACAGAGTGGCTTTTTTCTAGACTTTTAAGAAAGATCAATTTTGACTAAATGTCGAATCTAAATGGTGTGACTAAAACCACCTTCATTTGTTGTTGCAAATGAAATTCTTACTTTTTGAGGACCAAATGTCTTTCCGTGTATAATGCACCCCGTGTGCCAAGTGTATGTGTATGTACATGTGTGCTGTGTATAAAATCATTTTTTCTTGGTGGAGAGGATACAAACACCTGTTTAAAAATGGGTTTAATTATCAGGGTCACTGTGTTTCTGACAGGAAGTCAAGGGAGAGTTACTGGTTGATTGACCAGCTCCACAGCATCATCAGAAACCCAGGCTTTTCCCTTTTTTCACTGCTCAGCATCACTTAATCACATTAATGGGTTTAGCAGCTCCAGGCATCTCACTGTCACTAAACAACACTGGGAAGAAGGAAGAGAGCAGAAAGAGTTCCTCTTCTTGTTTGCCCGTTTCCTCTCTGTTCTCCAACTCTCTTCAGGGAGGAAAAACTTTTGTAAAAACACCCCCCCACACACACACACTACATATACACATATAGATTTTTCATGTCTTATATTTATGCATTTATAATATTAATAAAATTTACAAACATAGACTACAATTTCAGTAGTGTCATGGAACATTATTAAAGCAAGAAAAAGCTAATGCTACTTGCTCTCATTGTTTAAAAAATTAAATGAGTAACCTGATAAAGAAGAAGAAATCTTGGAAATAATACAAGAGTGAGGAACAATGTTACTCTAATTTAGAGTAACATTGTTTCTTGATAAATCACATTCTCTGAAAGAAAACTCTACCAGTAAAAACGTGATATAATGCTATTAAATCTATATTAGGGGTTAATTCTAACCTCTAGCACCAATACTTTAAAAATAGTAGATTCTATCAAAATAGAAAATGTATGTACATAACAAAGACAATAGAACACTTTAAGACTTAGCTGTAAGTGAACCCCTATGCTGTGTCTGCAAATTATCAGAACTGGAATCATGTTCTGCTGCTGCTAAGTCACTTCAATCATGTCCGACTCTGTGCGACCCCATAGTCAGCAGCCCACCAGGCTCCCCTGTCCCTGGGATTCTCCAGGCAAGAACACTGGAGTGGGTTGCCATTGCCTTCTCCAATGTAGGAAAGTGAAAAGTGAAAGTGCAGTTGCTCAGTCATGTCTGACCCTCAGCAACCCCGTGGACTGCAGCCCATCAGGCTCCTCCGTTCATGGGATTTTCCAGGCAAGAGTACTGGAGTGGGGTGCCATTGCCTTCTCCTATACTTTATATATTCAACCTGTATTACTGGCTTGAGTTAACGATAGCTTTTACATGTTAGCTCAGTTTTAACCTGATGCTGCAACCAACCCATTTGACAGATGAGCCTGTTTGTACATGAAAGTGACTAGCTTATGAAAGCTGTAATTAAAGACAGGGCATGTATAAGTCCTTTGCTCATTTAATTGCCAACTAAATGAAAGTGCTTGAAAAAAGTTTAAACTTTAAAATTGGCACAAAGCCTTCAGCAAATAAGAGTTCTAGATGAGTTCTTTGTTTCACTCAGGAAACTCTATCAGATGAGAACTTGAGTCTGGTTTCTGTTCCCACAAGTCTACTGACCCAGCTCTCACCTTTTTTAGTCAATGTCACCTCTGTTGCTAAATCTACTGTGTGCTCTTCAATCTTGATCTGATGGGCCCTCCCTGAAGGACTGGACACTACTGGTTGCATCCTCCTGCTTGCAGCTCTCCTTGCGTCTTTCTCTACCACTTTCTCCAAGGTGTCCGCTGCTCCATGGCAGCTTCTCTTGGGCTCTTCTGCTGTGGGACCACGCCTTCCATATTTGTGGTCTGTACTTTATATTTGTACTCTTTTCTCACCCCCCACCTTCTCCAGTGAGTAAGAGCATCCAGCTAGCATACTCTTGTTTACTTCCATTGCTTTAAAAATAATATACATTGTACACTTATGACATATTATGCAGCACCTGTGTTATGCTACATCAGTTTCGTGTCTGACTTTTTGCAACCCTATGAATGATGCTAAAACTGAAGCTCCAGTACTTTGGCCACCTTATGCGAAGAGTTGACTCATTGGAAAAGACCCTAATGCTGGGAGGGATTGGGGGCAGGAGGAGAAGGGGACGACCAAGGATGAGATGGCTGGATGGCATCACGGACTCAATGGACGTGAGTCTGAGTGAATTCTGGAAGTTGGTGATGGACAGGAGGCCTGGTGTGCTGCGATTCATGGGGTCGCAAAGAGTCGGACACAACTGAGCGACTGAACTGAACTGAATGGACTGTAGCCTGCCAGGTTCCTCTGTCATGAGGATTCTCCAGGCAAGAATACTACATCAATATAAAATATTAAATTAAAAAATGACATATGAACTGCTGGCTCCAGGAATCTGTATGTAAGCGCCTTAGTCTCGCTTGTGCACCCCAGACCTACTAAACAGCTCCGTGTGGATATCTCCCATCACTGTCAACGTGTCTGGGCTTCCCTTCAAGAATGCTTTTTCTCTTTTTGATGAGTGACACTCTCATCAGTTTACTGGTGCTATCATTAAAGGGAAGAATTCTAGAGGCCTCCTTCAGCTTTCCTTCATTCCCATGTCCAGTGATTTCCCAAGCCACCTCCAGTCCACCCTTGATGGCTCTGGAATTTACCTTTCACTCCATTCCTGCTGCCGCTACTGTAGGCAAGGGCTTTATCATGATCTCACCTAGGGTAGTGTGGTGGCCTTTCACCTGTTCTCCTGTCTAATCTTGCCCTGCTTCACAGCCCATTTATCACACTGAGCCCAGCATGGTCTATTTAAACTATAAGTCCAGTCCTCTCATCACCTGGTTGCGATCCTTGAATGCCTCTCCGTCACCTTCAAGAGGGTTCAAAGACTGCAGCAAGGTTTACAGTGGGCTTCCCAGGTGGCGCTAGGGGTACATAACCCACTTGCCAATACAGGAGATGTAAGAGACGCCGGTTCGACCTAGATCGGGGAAGATCTCCTGAAGAAGGAAATGGCAACCCACTCCAGCATTCTTGCCTGGAAAATTCCATGGATAGAGGAGCTTGGTGGGCTACAGTCCATGGGGTTGCAAAGAGTCGAACAGAACTGACCACATGGTTTACAGTACTTTGGGGAACTGGTCCTGATTTAGCTCTCTGGGGTCATTTGTCACCACCCCTGCTTCCTTCTTTGCATCCAACCTTTCTATATTCTATACTGCAGCAGAACTAGAATATTTTCCGTTGCCAGAAGATACCATGCTGTCTTACGTGTGTGCTCCTGGTATGATTCCCTAGCTTCCTGTTATCTCCTTTCTCCAATTCTTCCCCTGACTATCGTTTCCTTGAGAAATCAGAATAGGCTTCCCTCTTTGGGGAGGACTTCCCCACACCAGTCTGGTTGTAGGCCACCTCTCTGTGATTCCATGTTACTCTGTGAATAGAAAGCCCTTATAAGTGTCTGTCTTCCTGTCCTCCCCCTCTCACCATAAAATCTTTGTGAGAGCCGCTAGTGTCTTACAGGTCCTTGTCAGAGCCTCACCTTAAATAGGCCATTCCTTAACACATGATCTAAACGCAGTGAAATGAGGCAAGGAGTGGAGATTTAAAAAGTGGAGTAATTAAAAAGTTACTAAAAAAAAAACCTTAGTAACTTTTTTTCGAGAAAAAGGAAAAAAAGATATTTTCAAATGACTGTTTGGGGTCATATTTTGGTAGAGAATAAGCATGTTTTGATTATAGTAGAAACATGTTTTGATTATATTTCTTTTGGGAGGGGGTTATTTGTTTAATGGAAAGACTCTGTTGAAGTGAAATAACTTGGATGTTGGGGGAAACAGACTTGTCTTTAAACACTAACCCAAGGCTTCTTTAGTGGTTTGCTCTTGGATGAGTTACTTACGGGGCTTCCCAGGTGGTGCAGTGGTAAAGAATCTGCCTGCCAATGCAGGAGACATGGGTTCGATCCCTGGTTCAGGAAGATCCCCTGGAGGAGGAAATGGCAACCCACTCCAGTATTCTTGCCTGGAAAATTCCATGGACAGAGGAGTCTGGCAGGCTACAGTCCATGAGTCTGCAAAGAGTTGGACTTGGCTGAGCACACACCCACAAATTACTTACATGTTGAAAACTCATCTTTTTTATCTGCAAAATGAGGATTGCATTCACCTTAGAAGTGTGTTGTGAAGGTTTAAATCAGAGACTTAGATAAAAAGTATCTGAGTACAGTGAGAGTAGAATAAACATTGATCATCTTTCCCTACATTGAGTAGCTTATTAACCTAAGAGGTTAACAGCTTAGTCACTAAGTCATGTCCCTCTTATAACCCCATGAACTGTAGCCTGCCAGGCTCCTCTGTCATGGGATTTTCCAGGCAAGAGTATTGGATTAAGTTGCCATTTCCTTCTCCAAAAAGGTTAATAGATAATGTCACTTTCACATGAGGGAAACACATTACTTGACCTTCAGATTATATGGATTATAGAATCTGAATATCTGAAAATTGGGTCATTTGTTCCTTTAATTATTGTAACTTTGGAAGTTGTGGAATAAACTCTTTTTATGATGATTAATTGGAGAAGGAAATGGCAACCCATTCCAGTATTCTTGCCTGGGAAATCCCATGGACAGAGGAGCCTGGCAGGCTACAGTCCATGAGTTGCAAAGAGTCAGACATGACTTAGCAACTAAATCACCACCGCCATGGTAACCAGTATTCTACACATTATTTTTTCTGTGTAATAATATAGAAGCATGTATAGTATAGTAGAAAATCATCCTATACTAACTGGCCTATGCATTGAGTAGCACATGAATAAAAGCAGTCTAACTCCATTCCTTTCTGAAGAGCATTTTTAGGTATCCTAAGGAATGTGTAAGTGTACAGAGTTAAAATAAATACAAATGATAATCCACATAACAGCAATTACTAGGTAGAAAGTCATACGCTTTATCATTTATTTCTTTACCGTCACAAACGGCATAAAGCACTACTTGTAATTCTGGAAGGTAAATCACATGAATCTGGGCAACAAAATTTGTTTTAAAAAGCTAAATCTAGGCAGTAAATTGGGCAATTGGGCATTTTTAAAGTATTCTGAAAGCATTTGAAGTGGCTTTTTAAAGTTTTTTAAAAGTCAGTTCAGTCCTTTTTTAGGCTAAATAATTGTTCCACTTGAAAACTTTGGCAAAGGGACTCAGGCTCCTCTTCCCAATCCCCCTCACTTTATAGGTTCTTTCACCCACAGATCTCTAGCAGTTTCAACTGGCTGCATATTGGCTTCTTTTCATAAGATATGAGTAATTACCTTAAATTGCTCTGGTTTATTAAGTGAAATCCAAGGTAGCTTCTGTGCCTACCACGCATTTAGTTAATGAGCAAGTGGTACCTCCAGGAGAT
The DNA here is from genome assembly GCA_006408695.1 of Aepyceros melampus. Classification (NCBI taxonomy): domain Eukaryota; kingdom Metazoa; phylum Chordata; class Mammalia; order Artiodactyla; family Bovidae; genus Aepyceros; species Aepyceros melampus. Next base: position 246,506 of record SJXQ01001313.1, read on the forward strand.
TAATGGAACTTTGATAAAGGGCTAGTTTCGTGAGTGAACCAGCACATCTAGATTTCATTGGGAAAGGGTTGGAATAATCCATATATTTGGATGCAATTTAATGTAATTACATCATAATTTTGATTATTGCCAAAAGACGGTTTGCCACTGGAGGTGAGAGCTAGAGGATAATTCATGTAAGTAATTGGAATGTATAACAAATATTAATTGAGTACCTACAAGGTTCAAGGCTCCAGGGTAAGTACTGTGACAAAGACAAGCAAACACAGGACTTAGTATCTCTTCTCAAGTAACTAACTTTCTTTTGAAATAAAATCAGATTAAGTCATTCTTAATTAAAACTTTCCAATGTTTTCCATTGCAGAGAATAACTTCCAGACTCTTGAGTATAGCCATAAGGACTTGTGTGATGCTGGATATAGTGCTCCCCATTTCTCAGTAGATTCTAGCCACACATTCATTGCTTTCCCTGAACATGCTTGGCTTATTCTTATCTTACAGACTTTGTAGGAACAGTTTCTTCTGCCTGGAATGCTCCTTTCCAGGCTTCACATGGCTGCTTCTCATCACTCAGATCTCAGCTCAAATGTCCCATTTTCAATTAAGACTTCCTCAGCCACCAACACATCTCTCCTATATACCTTACTTTATACATAGCTTATCACTGTCAGATATTATCTTATTTGTTCTCCCCTCTTTTACCAACCATCACTGCTGCTGCTAAGTCGCTTCAGTCATGTCCGACTCTGTGCGACCCCATAGATGGCAGCCCACCAGGCTCCACTGTCCCTGGGATTCTCCAGGCAAGAACACTGGAGTGGGTTGCCATTTCCTTCTCCAACAACCATCACTAGGACACAAATAACCAGACTGTGTCTAGTCTGTCGTCTCTGTGATTTCAGTGCCTGGAATGATGCCTGGTACACAGCAAACAGTCAACAAATATTTGTTGAATGTTGAGTGAATGAGGTCACCACATCTCTTTGAGTGCAGAGTTTCTATTAAAGAAAATTAAATGAGATTTTATGCTTATCACACATGTATATATGTTATAAAATATAATTTAACACATATAAAAAAGCTCATTTCATATATCTACATGTAATATATAAAATTGCATTCTATATAATCTATACATTGAGATTTTGTAATATATAAATGCTAAATCTGTGTCTGTATCTATATCTTTCTGGGCAGTTAGCAAAGAGTCAGGCCCATATTAACAGTATAATATTTGGTGGATGTTCTGTTTTCCATGGATAATGAAGGATAAAGTCAGCATCCTAAGAACAAGCTCTGAAACTTATATTCATTCTGTTAACAATACTTACGGAAAAACTTGTATTTTTTTTCAGAAATTTCATCTCAAGGACTTGCTGAAAACATGTTCAAAATTATGAGGAGGCCACGTGATAAAGGTTTTCATACATATTTCCTCAAACCAGATGGCAATGATTCAGGGTAAAGAAGCCCTTTGAAAATCACTGTTCTGGGTTTTACTAATAACCTGACCCATTCAAAAGATGGGGGAGTTCACCTCAGGAAGTTACTGGGAAAAATAAAATTTGTTGAGCGAATACCTACATTGTTTTGATTAGGAATTAATTCTTAGTATCCAATCTTTCCTGAGAAGGCCATTAAATACCTTTTGTATAGTTCATCTTTCTCTTGAATGAAGCAATATTGAACTGAATATTCATTTCCAATTAATAAAAATGAAGAAATAGACTTTTTCTTATTTTCAGATGTACTTTTACAAACCAATTATCTTTGTCAGTACTACTTGAATATCATTTTTTTTTAGTTGCATTCCTTTGTTTTCATAGCATTTGCTTTTATAGTTATTTTCTATTTACAAAAGAATACAGTGCTTTTGGTGTTGTTGATATAGTATCAGTTAAATATAAATTTATTTAAATAAAAATAAAAATGTGATTTTCTTTAAAGAAAGTTATTGAATAAATGGTAAAGTTAATGTACAGATATGGCAGACTCATGAGAATGGTTTATGGCCACTGGAGTTGGAGTAACAGAGGTCTAGAGTAAATATTTACATATGTGGTAAAGGACTAGTTTCGTGTTTTTTAAAATTTCAAGCCATTGCAAGATCTTAATTTTATAAAACACAGAGCAATTAATTACCAGATGCATTCCTTTGTTTTCATAGCATTTGCTTTTATAGTTATTTTCTATTTACAAAAGAATACAGTGCTTTTGGTGTTGTTGATATAGTATCAGTTAAATATAAATTTATTTAAATAAAAATAAAAATGTGATTTTCTTTAAAGAAAGTTATTGAATAAATGGTAAAGTTAATGTACAGATATGGCAGACTCATGAGAATGGTTTATGGCCACTGGAGTTGGAGTAACAGAGGTCTAGAGTAAATATTTACATATGTGGTAAAGGACTAGTTTCGTGTTTTTTAAAATTTCAAGCCATTGCAAGATCTTAATTTTATAAAACACAGAGCAATTAATTACCAGAAAAATAAAAGCAAAAAAGAAAAAAGCACCAAAACAATAGGCCTAATTTTTATTTTTTATTTTAATCAATTAATTTTATTTATTTCGCTGCTCTGGGTCTTAGTCACGGCACATGGGATCTTTAGTCGCTGCATGTGAATTCTTAGTCGCAGCTTGTAAGATCCAGTTCCTTGACCAGGGCTTGAACCCAGGCCTCCTGCATTGGGAGCGCACAGCCTTAGCCTCTGGACCACCACGGAAGTACCCAAGCTTGAATTTTAAATTATTATATTCACCATTCATAAAATACTGTCAAAGTGCTATAAAAGCTTTAAACATTTACTCTCAGTTTCAAAGCTGACCTCCTTTTATACCTGTGATGGCGTGCAGTCTGACAGGTCAGTGCACAGACCACAATTTGAGTAACACTGGCCTTAAGAAAGAGTACGGGCTGGAAGAAGGCCAGTATTGAAGGGCAAAACAGGAAGAGTAATTACAATGTCTCCTTTTTCAAATCCTTAATTCCATATAGTCACTACTAATTCCTATTCATTCCTTTCTCTCTATTGCTTTTGCCTTAGTTCAAGTCTTCCTCATGAATTGAGTATAAAATGTAGTGTTGTGAAAAATATTCTCAAGTTGTTTTAAAAATAAGACCTATAAAAGTTTACTACGAAATTATCCAATGACTGTTGAAGATATTGTTCCATATACGGTTCAAAATCTCTTTGAAGATGGATCTGTAAAAGTTTTCTTTTGGAGTTTAGTACCAGAATGTATTTTCTTCTTATGAATCAGTGTGCTTCCTTTTATTCCTTCAATCAGACAATGAGGGTTACATAACACATCCTGTTTTACACCTCATGTATTTTTTTGGCAGGAAAATCAGGGATAGATTTTAATATACAGTCACAGTAATTATATTGGTAGTCAACATTCTTCCTCCTGTTAATTCAGTTTTAGTTTTCTATTATATGAATCCTCAAATTGAGAAAAGGAATAACCATTAGAAAATCAAAGATATGATTACTTATACTTTACTTCTATCCAAGCAAGGTGAAAGAGCTTACTTCTTGAGAGAAAGAAATAGTTAACAGGCGTTGAATCTTAAAATACTCATTAGACTTTCTGTTTTTACATATTTCTGAGGTCTTCTATAAGTTCCGAGTAGATGAAGCTTACAGAGCTACAGATTTAAGTGGTTTGTTTTAAAATTGTCTTTTTTTCCCCCCTGACATGGGATTTAACTTCTCTGAGATTGAAACAGCTAACAGGAGAGATCATGATGGAGCTAGTCTGCATGTATTTTCTGGTTATGTTAGTCGACTGTTGGAAGTGAACCTAGATTTGATCAGGATATGAAGTAGGCATGATTCATGCAGTTATTTTGAAAGGGTTGTCTGTCCCAATTCCGGGAGAGATGCTGTTGTTTGCCTGCTCCACTAAGGAGGAAGGCAGATGTGAAGTGAATTGTATGACACCATGATTACTGGCCTTAGATAAGGATTTGAAACTGCAGTGTCAACCTAAGGGCATCCAAGCAAAAGTGGTAGGGAATAGGATTGGGAAATACCAGGAAGCAAAGTCCTGGGCTTCCCAGGTGGCTCAGTGGTAAAAAATCTGCCTGCCAATGCAAGAGACAGAGGGACACAGGCTCGATCCCTGGGTTGGGAAGATCTCCAGAGGAGGAACTGGCAAACCACTCCAGTATTCTTGCCAGGATAATCCCATGGATAGAGGAGCCTGGTGGGCTACAGTCCTTGGGGTGACAAAAGAGTTGGATGAGACTGAACCTACTGAGCGTGCACACACCAAATCCTAGCCTGTAGTTGTCCAATTCTGTGTTTCTCTAGGTGCATTCCTTGTGTTGTTTTTCCACATGCGTTTAACTCACCACAGATTCCTATGGGAAGTCCAATGATAACTCTTTAATTTTTTACTATTTTCTGTGTAGCTGCTTGTCAGGTAGCAATACCGTTTCAGCTTTATCTTGGAAGATGGTTGGGGAGGAGCCAGTGAGCTAAAGTGTGAATTGAAGTGTCAGGAGGATTGGAACTTTAAGTTGATGTAATCAATACAAAATGTATAAAAGTAGGAAAAGCTCATAGTTTCGGTGGCAATGATGAATTTGTTGAAATTTGAATTAATATTTGTATTTTTCATCCATCATGAACACTGCTTTAGAGTCGGAAGCATATAACAACATTAAGATTATCATTCGCTATGAGTGATTGGGGTCTGGGAAGTCTTTATTGTGTTACTCAGTTGACTTAATGCATAAGAGATGAAGAGGAAACAAATTCCTAAAATATTTACACTAGAAGAAAGTTCTGACTGCTTGTTCACCCTAAAAACATTTATATAAAAGTCACTTCCTTGATTATCATGGGTATTTAGTCTATGTGCATCCTTGCTGCATGAAATGTCCATTTTTATTGGAAAGGATTTTAGTACAGAAACCGTGACTAAATGAATGGTTTATCTGTGATAGAAGGAATGAGATAACTTCTATTAGTTGCCTTTAATGTGAGAAATTCTTTCCCAGCTGTATTAGGAATGTTCTGGAATAAGCTGCAACAACATACCAAGAAGTCTTGGCTAACAGACCAAATATTCTATTTTACATTGTAAAAAAATTGTAAAAAGCAATGGACTTATTGATGTAGCATACTGTTTGTTGAAAAAAAAAACAAAAAAAAACCTAAAACAATGCAAGCTTAGCAGATAAGTTAAGCAAAGTATAAACAGAAAAGTGCCTGATAGTTATATTACAAGGTGATCAGATTTCACAAGTAATAGGAAATGTTATGAAACCAGAATGTCCCTCATATTTTGGCAATAATTTTAAAAGCAGTTCATATAAAGACTTACTGTAACTCCAGAATATTTTTTTGTTTTATTTTATTTTACTTATTTATTGGTTGTACTGCATGGCATGTGGAATCTTAGTTCCCTCACCAGGAATTGAACCCCTGCACCCTGCATTGGAAGTGTAGAGTTTTAACCACTGGACCACCAGAGAAGTCCCTCCAGAATATTTATATTGCCAAAGTTGATTTGACTAGAGCTGTTGCTTCTACTGTTATAATCTAATTTTATAGAATTATGATTTAAATGCTAAATATAGCAACCAGAGAGTAATAGTCTCTTCCGACTATAATAAGAACCGTTTGTAATTCATATTAATATCCTATCCTCAAGTTATTCTGTGTTCAAGCTAAATAATTACTGTGGGATTCAGTTTTTAAGATAACTAATTTATACTTTGACATTAGTTTTACCAAACAGGTATTCCAGTATAAAATATTTAGGCACTTAGAAATTAGAATCATGGAAGAACTTGTTTTCTTTTTTCTTAGTCTGTTGTCTCTAGACAACTTTCTACTCAGATTAAATATTTCAAAAGCATGAGAGAAAATAAAAACTTTGTCTTTAGACATAAAGATGGCCAACAGGTACATGAATGAAAAGATGCTCAGAATCATGAATTATTAGAGTAATGCAAATGAAAATCACAATGAGTTACCATCTCACACTGGTCAGAATGGCCATCATTAAAAAGGCTACAAATAATAAATGCTGGAGAGGTTGTGGGAGAAAGGGGAACACTTCTATACTGTTGGTGGGAAAGTAATTTAGTACAGCCACAATGAAAAACAGTAGAGAGGTTCTTAAAAAAGCTAAAAATAGGCTACCACATGATTCAGTGATCTCACTCCTGGGCATTTAACCAGAAAAAATGAAAATTCTAATTTGAAAGATACACACACCCAAATATTCAAAGCAGCACTGTTTACAATAGCCAAGACATGGAAACAACCCATGCCCATTAACAGATAGAAGATGTTACACATACACACACACACACACATGCACACACATGCACATGTGTGTGTGTACACACACAGGGCTTCCCAGGTGGTAGAAGTAGTAAAGAATCCGCCTGTCAAGGCAGGAGACACAAGAGATGCAGGTTTGATCCCCGGTTCTGCAAGATCCCTTGGAGAAGGAAGGGCCAACCCACTCCAGTATTCTTGCCTTGGAAATCCCATGGACGGAAGAGACTGGTGGGCTACTGTCCATGGGGTCACAAAGAATTGGACATGACTTAGAGACTAAACAACAATAACATATATACCACTATTTCAGGGGCTCTTCCCAACCCAGGGATTGAACCCAGGTCTCCCACATTACAGGCAGATTCTTTACCAGTCAAGCCACCAGGGAAGACCAAGAATACAGCAGTGAGTAGCCTATCCCTTCTCCAGGGGATCTTCCTGACCCTGGAATCAAACGAGGGTCTCCTGCATTGCAGGCGGATTCTTTACCAACTGAGCCACCAGGGAAGCCCACACATGGGCATACATACACGCAATGGCATGTTACTCAGCCATAAAGAGAATGAAATATCACCATCTGTAGCAACATGGATGGACCTAGAGAATATCATACTAGGTGAAATAAGTCAGGCAGACGAAGACAAATGTTATATAATATCCCTTATATGTGGTGTCTAAAAATTAACACCAATGGATCTATACAGAAAACAGAAACTCACAGACATAGGAACAAAACCTAATGGTTACCAAAGGGAAAAGGACAAGGGATCAATTGATCAATTAGGAGTATGGCTAATGCCATGCCATACTCCTAATTGATCCCTTGTCCTTTTCCCTTTGGTAACAGACTCTTGAGAGTCCCTTGGACTGCAAGAGATCCAACCAGTCCATTCTGAAGGAGATCAGCCCTGGGATTTCTTTGGAAGGAATGATGCTGAGGCTGAAACTCCAGTACTTTGGCCACCTCATGCGAAGAAGAGTTGACTCATTGGAAAAGACTCTGATGCTGGGAGGGATTGGGGGCAGGAGGAGAAGGGGACGACAGAGGATGAGATGGCTGGATGGCATCACTGACTTGATGAGCATGAGTCTGAGTGAACTCCAGGAGTTGGTGATGGACAGGGAGGCCTGGCGTGCTGCGATTCATGGGGTCACAAAGAGTCGGACACGACTGAGCAACTGAACTGAACTGAACACATAAATAGGCAATAAGTATTTACTGTATAGCACAGGGGAAAATATTCCATATTTTGTAACAACCTATAATGGAAAATAATCTGAAAAATATATGTATATAACTGAGTCACTTTGTTGGACACCTGAAACTAACATAATATTGTAAGTCAGCTACACTTCAATGAAGATATCTTTCTCTATAAATGAATTCTAGTGTTTCAGTGCAGCCTTTTAAATACACTTTAAAACTTCTTTTCATGGCTTCCACGTCACCTAGCAAAACAAACTATGTAAGTAATCAACGTCAGGATCAGTAGCAATCAGATTGTGAAAGTTTTTCATATTCCCTTTGCAATTTTTTTCCTAAAATCTTTTGTTATCTACAGCACTATGGTTTTCTATAAAAGTGAAAGTGAAGTCACTCAGTCAGGTCCACTCTTTGCGACCCCATGAACTGTAGCCCACCAGGCTCCTCCGTCCATGGGATTTTTCCAGGCAGGAGTACTGGAGTGGAGTACTTGCCATTTCTCCTCCAGGGATCTTCCCAACCCAGGGATTGAACCCAGGTCTCCCACATTGCAGGCAGACGCTTAACCGTCTGAGTCACCAAGGAAACCCAATTCTGTATATTAATACATCCATAAATCTGCTAGAACCCCTATTCTGTGTCTCTTGCTATGTGTCTGTGTGCGTGCTAAGGCGCTTCAGCTGTGTCTGATCTTTGCCACCCTATAGACTCCAGCCTGCCATGCTCCTCTGTCCATGGGATTCTCCGGGCAAGAATACTGGAGCAGGTTGCCATGCCCTCCTCTGGGGGATCTTCCCGACCCAGGGATTGAACCCTCTTCGCTTAAGCCTCTTGCATTGACAAGCAAGTTCTTTATTACTAGCACTGCCTGGGAAGCCCCAGTGCACCAAATTCTTGTGACTTCTCATAGAACTTACATTATCATTGTCTTCTCTGGTTCTGGGCTCCTTTTACTGCTAAGTTATTTAAGATCTGAGACTCTTGTTGTTATGACTTTCCTGCTCTCCATCATGTTGAACTAGATAAGGAATTCAGTCACCCAGTCGGATCCTACTCTTTGTGACCCCATGGACTGCAGCAAGGCTTCAGTCCCTTAAAAAAAAAAAAAAGAAAAAAAGCAACACTCCCAGAAGCCATTACCACATGTACAGGTCTTTACTGAACATTTTGTCACAACTGAGACACATTCATAAAAGTTCAAAAATCTTTGTTAGGGAAAGTTAAGAAAACCTGGGCCCCAGGTTCTATTTATTGATAAGTATGGGCTTTGGCTTCTAGCAGTATTGCAATCTTTTCCTCTCCCTTCTTTTTGGCCTCATTTTCTCGGATCTAAATATTCTCCCTTTAAAACACAGAGGCACTGAGTTTATTTCATTGCCTTGACTCCTGTTGATTCAACCCCTCACCTCTCCACTTGTCTTTTAGCAAGAAAATCTAAACAAAGACACTTCCTTCCCTAAAGCCTTTCATACTCTTGTATTAACCATAGTAGATCCCAAAATCAAGTTCCATGCCCTTTACTTTATCTTTTTTTTTTTTTTTTCATGGTTTGATGCAGGATTTCCAGGAGAGTGCTGAAAAGAAACTGTGAAGTCAGGACCTCATCATTTTTTTTTTCTATCAGTCAAAAAAAAAGTTTCTGACATTTCAACATTATGTATACTGTTAGCTATAATTTTTTTTAAGATATCCTTTATTATGTTAAGGAAGGGCAGTCCATTCCTAATGTGCTAAGTTGTTTATCATGAAAAAAAATCTAGAATTATAGTCATTGTTTTCCTGAAATCATTAAGAAGATCTGATAATTACTGCCCTTTACTTGTTACTCTATTAAGTAACTTCAATAGATTTTTCTAGTGCTAAATGATTCATGTACCCTTTGGGTATATCATATCTATTCATGTAATAGTACCTTTTAAAATACAACAGTAAATTAAGTTTTTTATATATTTCATTAGAGTTTTGGGAGTCTATGTTAATAAATAAGATTAAGCTCTAGTTTTGCACTATTCTTTGCTAATTTTGGTATAAAGGCAATATTCGTTTCATAAAATTAAGTGGGGAACTTGCTCATGTTCTTCACTTCTGGAATAGTTTGTGAAAGATAGAGCTTATCTTTTTTTTTTTTCTTTTTACCTAAGTAAAAAAGTCACTATGAAATCATTTGGCTCTGATGCCTGTTTTTGTGAGTAGATATGTTCACTGACAATTTTTAAAATGATTATAGGTAAGTTCAGATTTCCTCTTCTTGAACCAATTTTGACATTTTATGTTTTTTAAATAATTTTCAATTTTATATGTTCAAATTCATTGGCATAAAGTTGTTTCTAACATTTTCTTACGATTAAACATGACACATACCGATCCATGGAAGCATTTTATCTTCTCTCTTGAGTCCTGTTGTTTATTCAGATCTCTACGTTCCTCATCTCTGTAATGTCTTTGTCTTCCATTGCATTAATTTCTGCTCATTTTTGTTTTCATAGAGGTAGCAAACTGTTCCAGCACCATTTGTGGTAAAGACTTCCCTTTTCCTTTTTAATTGTTTTGATGCCTTGGTCAATAATCAAATGTTGTATAAGAGTGAGTCTTTCCTTGGACTTTTTTATTTTATTCCATGGATCTGGTTGTCTTGTCTTAACATTAATCTCATTTTGTCTTGATTGTCCTAGTTTTAGAGTAAGTCTTAAAATCAGGTAGTAGAAGTCCTACTTTCATGTTTAACATTCATAGGTACTTAGAGTCTGCTTATTTACATTTCTCATGGCATAGTAATTGCTTTGCCCACCCTTGCTATTTAAATCCTGGTCCTTCCCTCGAATAACATTTCCTTCCTACTAAAATTTGTTGAATGGCAGAATCTCAAAACCGTTATAGGTTTAAAATGTCTCTCTATTGCCGTCATTCTTGAATGATAGTTAAACTGAGTACAGAATTCTGTGTTATTTTCCCCAAGTACTTTGATAATATTATTATATCATCTTTTCATGTGTATTTCTGCTAATGAGAAATTTACTATTCCTCTTTTCATTCATTTTTCTGTGCACGAGTGTATATTTCTATCATTCTCTCTGAGTACACTGATACCTCTCTTTTTCTTTTACTAGTTTTGCAATGTTGTGTCTGGACTTATCTGTATTTACCTTGAGGACTTGATTGATGATTGATTTGTTGATTGATGCTTTCGTTCTCAGAGCTTATAAGCATGTATTTATTATGTAATTATATAGAAAATATGTTTGTGAATTTATAAATATATAATTTATGTATATAAATTGACTCTCACATTTTCTCCTTATATAAGCGTAACCCAAAGGCACCACAGGTTCAGTTTCAGACCACAATAAACTGAATATTGCAATAAAGTAAATCAAATGAATTTTTGGTTTCCCAGTGCATATAAAAGTTATGTTTATACTATATTGTAGTCTTTTAAGTGAAATAGCATTAGGTCTAAAAAAGCAATGTATATACCTTAATTTAAAAATATTTTTTTGTTTAAAAAATGCTAATCATTATCTGAACCTTCAGAAAATCATCATCTTTTTGCTGATGGAGTGTGTGATAGATTGCAAGAATTATTCAAATGTGACCCAGAGACACAAAATGAGCAAATGCTCAACACAGGATTGCCACAAACCTTCAATCTGCAAAAAAACAAACAAACAAACAAAAAAAAAACCACAGTTTGTGGAAAACACAACAGAGCACAATAAAATGAGGCATGCCTGTACTTTCTTCCTGAAAATTATCTAATTATGATTGCCCTTCTCGTTCTTGCCTCTGAATCAGTTTCTCTTCCATGTGTTTTATCTCTAGCTTCCTGTTTCATTCTAGGATATTTCCCCTGGTCTCTCTTCCAGCTTATAATGTCTTTCTTTAGCTGTGTTTCAGTCTACTCCTTAACTCAGTGTAGTATCTGGCCCAGCCATCTGCTTGGGACTTTTCAATGCTTTTTGGCTGATCTACAACTGCCAGTATTGCTTTTTTTTTTTTTTTTTCCCCTCTAGAACAACAGGCTAGAAGTGCTGGGAAATAAGCACCATTTCCTCCAGCCCGAAATGACTAAGACAAGTAGTAGAAATATGGACTCTTTATCCACACGTAGAGAGTTTTAGCATTTTGGTTTCTCATAAGACTTTTTTAGGCACTGGATCTGTATGCTGGTGAAAAACGTCTCTGTTGTGTCCTCTAGTGGGAGGTGGAGTTTTTCTGGCAACTATGTGTGGGATCTTGGCCACAGCAATAGTCTTGCATAGCAAAGATTACATCTCTATTGTAGGATAAAAAGTATTCCCCAGACTAGGGTCTCATTTGGTGTCTGCTGCTGCTGAGTCTCTGGTTCCTTAAGTTATGTTTTTAGTACTCCATGTGAAGTTCTCTCTCTCTGGCACTTTGGCACTTCCTTTTTATTCTTTCAAGTGTGTGTGTGTGTGTGTGTGTGTTGTTTCTATTTGTCTCTAATGGTGATGGGAGAGAGTGGGCCACGTCATTGCAGCTACGGTGATTTTCCATGGTGCCTTGTGCATGGCGATTGTGTATAATTCCCTGAGCTGTGGAAAGCTGTCGTGACTGTGGTGTTTTAAGTGCTCTAATCCGTGCCATGTAGACACGGAGGTATGGATTATAACAAATGGAAAAATGAATGTGTTTAAAATCTCAGAATTTTAATGCATCAAGGTACTTCACCTCTGAGAAAAAGGAATTTCCAGTTTGCAAGTTCAAAGAAAAATTTGTGAAGAGTATTTAGCAAAAGTAAGTGGGGCACCATGAGAAATCTTTCAAGAATAGCTGTAGCTGTTGAGCCTTTTTTTGTTTGTTTCTGCAGGTGAAAATACAACCAAAGAGAGGGTATATTTGACACATCCTAATTGCACATTTCCAAAGATTTCCTTATAAATATTTACAATGATCATTTTAAAAAAATTGTGTGTAGATATTTTGCCTGCTATGAAACCGCAAGCATACTGATTACTCTGACCTTTGGCGTAAGACTTTGTGAGCAAAGTGTATTCGCCATCTTTCCATCCATAAATTTCTAGGATTTTATGTTCAACGTTGTATTTTCTACTTTAGATAAGTCCAGATGTTTTTAATTGATGTGATAATGACACAATGATGTTATAAGTACATAATACAGTTTTCTGTTTATTCAATTAATATATGTATTTTAAGTGATTAATTAACTAATTGGCTATGCTGAGTGTTTGTTACCGCACGTGGACTTTCTCTAGTTGTGGCGACAGGACCTACTCTCTAGCTGCAGTGCACAGGCTTCTCATTGTGGTGGCTTCTCTTGTTGAGCATAGTCTCAAGGGATCTCAGGCTTGATAGTTGTGACTCATAGCCTTAGTTGCTCCTTAGCATATGGAATCTTCCTGGACCAGGGATCGAACTCATGTTCCCCTCACTGACAAGCAGATTCTTAACCTCTGGACCACCAGGGAAGTCAAATGCATTTTTAAGTAATGGTTTCTAAAACATGTATGTTTTGAAAACTTAAAAACATATTCATCTATTTCTCAACATGTTTTATGCATCATTTTCTATACCATACTTTTTGTACAAATCTTATTTTTTTATTACCAGCCTCTTTTTGAAGCTGATGTATCTAAATTACAACCGTGTTATTACTCTGAAACAGACCAGATTCCAGGAAGTCCTGTTAATTATCTTCCATTATAAATTCTAGAGACTCTCAAAGAGAGTCTAGAAATTCATCCTAGAATTTGTGAGTTGTTTCTCAGCCATACTGAAATAAATCTTGAAAAACACCAACATAGGGTAGAGAACAATATTAATGTTAATACATTTTTTTTCCTAAAATGAGGTAGTTGAAATATGTCAAGCCTGAGTATAGAGACCAAGCAGGATATATGAGTGTATCTCAGATCACTTCTGAATTTTCTAATCCACCATCCATTTCTCTAACTTTCCTACATCTTTCATCTCACAGATTGCAGACTTGAGCTCAAAGTTCAACTAGCCATTTCACAAAAAAGATTGAATGGCATACTCTGGGTTTATACTTCAGAATAGTTTTAGTGATCTCAAATGAAAAATAGACAGGAATTCAAGTGAGGTGTGTCTGGGTTTGAATTCTAGCTTTTTCACTTACTACTGCTCCATGAGCTTGAACAAATTGTTTAGCCTCTCCAAGAAGTGGGTATAATTGACAGTGCTACCTTTCTGGGTTATTGGAAGGATTATATGAAATCAGGAACACTGAAGACAGTCCAATTATCTGGCATGTAATAAACTCATGAAGTGAAGTAAAATGAAAGTCACTCAGTCGTGTTCAACTCTTTGTGACTTCATGTACTGTAGCCTGCCAGGCTCCTCTGTCCATGGAATTCTCCAGGCAAGAATACTGGAGTGAGTAGAAATTCCCTTCTCCAGGGGATCTTCCCAACCCAGGGATTAAACCCAGGTCTCCTGCACTGCAGGCGGATTCTTTACCTTCGGAGCCACCAATAAGCTCATAGCAAGCACTTTTCCTTTTTCACTTTTTCAACACAGTTCTTGGCTTTCTCATACATTTAGACATTACTATAAAATCTGTTTACAATAATTTTATTCTGAATTTGTTTCAACAAACATTTAATAAGTACCTATCACCTGCCAGCGTGTGCTACCCAAGAGTTAGTAATACAGGTTCTCAAGGAATAGACTGTGCCTGAAATTGATTTGTCTCTATTTAATGTATTAGCCTTCATAAATGAACTTGTGTTTCAAGTGGGTTTGTATTGATTTACCCATGGCATTTCACTTTGTCCTCCATGTGACCCAGATCACATGTACTTCAGACAAAGCAGAGTCTAACAGGGAGGGAGCAAGGCTTACCCGAGGCGCTGGGAATCAAGACCATGAGATTCCTTTACCAGCTGGGCATATAAATGGACCAGAATAAGAATTGAATTCTGATCCTCCATTCCCACTTATGTCCAAAACATCAAAGCAAGCAAAAAAAACTTTAAAGTTATGATGCTAAAAAATTAATAGCACAGGACAAAAATCGCCTATTACCTGGATGAAAATCAACTCTTCAAGGAAGGGGAAATGAGAAGCCTGTACAGAGGGAAGTTTAACCCTGGCCTTGATGGGGTGAAAAATGCCACATGATAGCCAAAGAGATGGAGCCTCTCAAAGTGGAAGGTGCAGAGTCTAACAGGTGCAGAATTTCTGTTTGGGATGATGAAAAAGTTCTGGTAAGGGATAGTGGTGATGGTTACGCAACAGTGGGATTATACCTAATGCCACTAATTTTGTATACTCAAAGATGGTTAAAATGGTAAATTTTGTTATGCATATTTTATCACAATAATAAATTTATTTTTAAGTAAATAAATTTTATATGTGTATGAATTTTATATATTTATAAATAAATTTATTTTTATAAGAAAGCAAATAGATAGCTTCATATTTTAAAACACAGTCATTCCCACCCCCATCCCCCCAAAAAAGTGGAAGTTGGCTGGTTAAATCTGGGGGTTCTCTAGGAAACCATCTTACTTCCTTATTTCTATGGCTAAAATACCAAGGCTCTGCACTTCCTTTTTTTAACTCATGGACCTGCACATGGGTGGATATGAAGCTTCCTGTGACCTGCTCTACTGAAAAGAAGCAGGAAACTTTGTAGATGAAGTATCATTGTGTAGCCATGATAATGATGTGTTTTCTGACTCAAAGCCATTCTCTGATAATCACACGCTAAGTCGCTTCAGTACTGTCCGATTCTTTGCTACCCTATGGGCTGTAGCCCGCCAGGCTCCTCTGTCCATGGGATTCTTTAGGCAGGAATACTGGAGTGGGTTGCCATGCCCTCTTTCAGGGGATTTTCCCGACCAGGGATCGAATCTTCTTCTCTTATGCCTCCTGAATTGGCAGGCAGATTCTTTACCACTAGTACCATCTGAGAAGCCCAGGAAATCACATAGCACTTCATATTTCTCGAGGTGCTTTTACATTTATTATCTCAGTTGATCTGTAGAAGATTACCTTTGTCTTACAGATTCTAGGAAGTGCACAGAGGCTCCGGCCTTGGCATAAAAGTAGAACTAACAGCCTGTGTCTCCTGGGAACAGTTTTTACATACAAGGCAGGCAGATTTTCAGTTTACAGGGCCAACACTACAACTTTTATATAAAGAGGGAAAAGATCCACCAATCACATGAATATTTGCTTTCAGCGATACTAAGCGGGACCAACACCAAAGTAACTGAGATTTTTACTTTCTAAGTGTTTTGACCTTATACAGTCATACCCTGAACATGAAAACAATTTATTACAAGAATTTATCTGCAATAAGATAATCTTGAAAGCTCAGTCTCTGGAACTTCCCTGGTGGCTCAGCGTTTGAGAGTCTGCCTGCCAATGCAGGGGATGTGGATTTGATCCCTGGTCTGGGAAGATCCCACAAACCGCAGAGCAACTAGGCCAGTTCGCTACAACGTCTGAGCCTGTGCTCTGGACCAGGGAGCTGCAACCACCGAGCCCACGTGCTGCTGATGTGCCTGTGAGCCTGTGCTCTGCAACCAAAGAAGCCACCGCAATGAGAAGCCAGCACTCACCACAACTAGGGGAAAGCCATGCAGTCAAAAAGACCAAGCACAGCCACAAATAAATGAACAAATAAAAATTATTTTAAAAAAAAGCTCAGTGTCCTTGAATTAAACAGTCTTAAAACTTTACCTAAATGTCTCCCTTTATCAATTTTCATATTTGTGACAAGAGACAAAATTATTTTGCCCCAATTCACATGCTACATTTGACACAAATGTGAAATAGAAGTCTCAATTTTTAAAATAATTTTTTTGGGGGTAGAAAAACTAAATGATTAAAGCAAGGCATAAGATTAGACACAAACAATTTACCTTCTTACCTTGATTAGGTGCTTGAGAAGCGTGGCAAATTGGACCTTACATTTCAGAGGAACAAAGCAAAGAGGGAACTTGCTTAATTACAAGATTTATCCACTAGATTAGAGACAAACTATAAATGAAACACTTTTTCTGAACCTAAAATCTGTGAAACATTTCCTTGTAGATTCATGTAAAGAGGACATGCTATGATACCGTGAAAATGTCCTTGGTAACATTGATTCAAGAGACACCAAAATAACTTTCATATCTCTGAGTCTTTGACATCCTTCAGTTCAGCTCAGTCGCTCAGTTGAGGCCAATAGCATATCATGAAGGAATGTTCTATTAATACAAAGGGTCCCTGAGAATCTGTGTTCTGAAAGTCTCAGCTTTACATGCAGTAAAAATAATGGAAATATAATAAAATTTGAGCTCAACTTTGATTTCAAAGTATGTCTAAAATGCTTAAAATGTTTAGAGTAAGCTTTATCAATCCTAAGTGTATGCAGGCTAAATACGGGTGTATATCATAAACAGTAAAGAAGAGGGTAGGAGAAGCAACAATGACTTTCCAGATTAAAGCATGACATAATGGATGGGACATTCTTGTGGCCAGGTTTATCCGTAGACAGATATGGCTTAGGGAAAAAGGTTAGAATGCATTGGATGGCAGTAGAATTAGGTGGATAAGTAAGCAGGTGAAATGTGAAAGTAGTTAGTTAATGAATCGATTTCAAACTAGAGGGAGATTTTTAATGCCCTTTCTCAGGGCTCTCACCAGGACATATTAATCCCTTTATGAAATCAATGACTTAGCTACAGGTGCAGAATATGTGATTGGTGGATCCATTTTATGAGAGCTAACTGCCAATCCCCACCCCCCATATCTTGCTGGATTGGAGTGATGGGATAGTTTTAACAAGATCAAAGACAACAGAGATAAAATAAGGTCATCTACTTTTGAAGTAGTAGGAGGGAAAATATTCCTACTACTTCAAAAGTCTTGACATTTTACCCAGGTTGTTCTTTAATTAAACAAACTTTGAGTGCCTGTTGCATGTCAGGCACTGTGCTAGGCACTAGAAATGCAATGAGAAATGAAGCACATGACCAAATAGGGAAGACATGTACCAATCCCATTAGACATTTGATAAATGTCGGAATAGAGACATGAATGAGGTACAACGGTCATACGACGCTTGGGAAATGTTCAGTTTTTTGCTTGTTGAAGGTCAGAGAAGGCTCCAGGGAGAAGGAGAAGCCAGGTTAAAGAAGAGACGGGGTAGAGTGTAGGAGTAGACAGACTGAAAAAGACACAGGGAGCTGTGGGTTGTTTGGTACGGAGGGAGATGTTTGTGTGTGGGGAGGGGAGATGGTAGCAATGAGGGGAGGGTCATAGATAAAGTTAGACCAGAGGAGGCTGAGTGTATACTCTGGCAACGGAGGAAGCCATTAATTTTCTTTTCTCTTAGGTAAATAAATAATGTGATCAACATGTCATTTTTATAAAAGTCACTCTGGGCACAGTGCTTCCAATTGGCTGGACATAGCACCAGGGTGACGATGGAGGAGGAGAGTGGTTTGGAGACTGTAATACTCCATTAGGACTGTCATTACTTTGTCCATGAACTGGGTATCTTAAACAACAGAACATTTATTTTTTTCACAGTTCGGAGAAGTCTTAGAATAAGGAGCTGAATGAGTCCATTTCTGGTGAAGATTCTCTTCCTGGATTTCTTGCTTTGTCCTAACATGACCTTTCCTCCGTGCTTGCGTGGAGGAAGAGAATGAGAGGTTTCTTCTTACAAGGATGCTACTCCTATCAGATCAGGTCCCTACCCTTATGACCTCATCAATGTTAATTACTTTCTTAGAGGTCCCGTCTCCAAACAGAAACACACCTTGGGAGTTAGGACTTAAACATGGGAATCTGGGGGAGACCCAAACCTTCAGTCTATAACAGAGACTGTTACAGTTGTTCAATTAAAAGATGCTGAGGGCCTGAATTGAGTAGTAGCTATGGGGTAGGACTTCCCTGGTGGCTCAGATGTAAAGAATCTGCCTGCAATGAGAGAGACCCAGGTTCTATCCCTGGGTCAGGAAGATCCCCTGGAAAAGAGAATGGCATCCACTCCAGTATTCTTGCCTGGAGAATTCCATAGACAGAGGAGCCTGGTGGGCTACAGGCCATAGGGTCGCAAAGAGTCGGACCCAACTGAGTGACGGAGAAGGCAATGTCACCCCGCTCCAATACTCTTGCCTGGAAAATCCCATGGACGGAGGAGCCTGGTAGGCTGCGGTCCATGGTTGCTGAGGGTCGAACACGACTGAGTGGTTTCACTTTCACTTTTCACTTTCATGCATTGGAGAAGGAAATGGCAACCCACTCCAAAGTTCTTGCCTGGAGAATCCTGGGGATGGGGGAGCCTGGTGGGCTGCCATCTATGGGGTCACACAGAGTCGGACACGACTGAAGTGACTTAGCAATAGCAGCAACTGAGTGACTAACACTTTCACTTTTCACTGAGGCAGGAGGGGAAGGATGTTGGAGATGATAAGGAAACAAAATCAACTATTGTTCTTGAGCATTTAGGCATTTAGTTGTGGACTGAGGGGAGAGGGGGAAAGCATAGAGGAACTCCCGTGTTTTTGTTCTCTTTACCTGTATACTTGTGTATACCCTATTGGTTCTGTTTCTCTGGAGAATCCTGAATATATATGGATTATAGTCTTGTGGGTCAACTGAGAAGTCCTGCCATCTGCAGACTCCAAGCTAAAGAACCAAGAAAGCCCACCGTATAACTCAGTCTAAATCCAAAGTTCTGAGAACCAGTAGTGCTGATGTCTAGGGGCAAGAAAAGACGGAGTCTCTGTTTTAGAGAGAGCAAATTCACCCTTCCTGCGCCTCCTTGTTCCACTCAGGCCCTCAGTGGATTGGATGATGCCCACCCCCATGGGTGAAGGTGATCTTCTTTATGTTTTTACTGATTTATCCATTCAAATGCCCGTCTCCTCCAGAGACACCCTGACAGACAGACTCTGGTATGGTTTGCCAGTTATCTGGGCAACCTTAACTATATTGACATCTAATTATCCATGATGATTAGTTAAATAATAATAATGCTAGTAAGAAGGATTGTGGGGAAGAGTTTCTGATTTTTGAGAAATAATTGTTAAAATTAGCTTAAGCTAGGTCAAATGAGAGGCATATGTGGGACTTGTGGGTGAAAATCTCCAGTGAGCAGTTGGACTTATACGTGTTTGGTTAAGGAAGAACAACCTAGGCTGGGTGTACAGGGATGGGATTCTTGAAGCTCAAAGCCACAGCGGATAGGGTTAGTGTGGATAGGCAGATGTTGTACAAGAAGATGAGAAAATCAAGCATTAATTCTTGGGAAGAAACTGGGCCTGGAGACACCAAAACCCCTTAAATGTCTTAGGACTTTATTTTAAATTTAGGAGGAAAAAAGTGGAAGTACTTTTGGTGTAATAATTTATATTTTTTCCACATTGAACTCTTAGTAAATTTCTATGAGCACATCCGCACCTTTATTGCTGACTCCAAGTGATATTTTTGCTAATAAATGAGCGAATTCTCTGGAAGGCGCTGTAACGAGTAAAGGATTGCACTTAGCTGTAAATTTAACCTCTGTAACTCCAGCAGCAAAATGAAGTCATTTATTACAGGGAAAAATTGCTGGCTCTGAAGGGGAAGACAAATGGTGGTCTCTCTGCCCTAGTTTAAATAGGATGATGATTCCAGCTCACTTCCTTCAAGACGAGGGTCTGCTCCGTGGAGGAGCCACGGCAGCCAGTTAGAAGGCCAACTGTGAGCCTGGCTGCGACCGGGTCGCAGTGGTTCCTCTTCTAGGGCAGGAAGTGCTGTTATCAGAGTTCCTGCCTGTGCTCTGGATCAAGGGATCCGTCTCTAGCCCTATCGATGAGGGCTAAGCTTGCCAGCAAATGCAAAGCCAACTAAATAAATAATGAGAGAAGAAAATAATACAACATGGGGACTTCCTTGGTGGTCCAGCGGCTAAGATTCCGCACTCCCAATGCAGGGGGCCCAGGTTTGTGCTCCCTAGTCAGGGAACAGATCCCACATGCGGAACCTGGCGCAGCCAAATAAATCACTTCAGTCAGTTCAGTCACTCTGTTGTGTCTGACTCTTTGCGACCCCATGGACTGCAGCACCACCAGGATTCTCTGTCCATCAGCAACTCCCAGAGCTTGCTCAGACGCATGTCCATCGAGTCAGTGATGCCATCCAACCATCTCATCCTCTGTTGTCCCCTTCTCCTCCTGCCTTCAATCTTTCCCCGCATCACAATCTTTTCCAATGAGCTGATTCTTCACATCAGGTGGCCAAAGTACTGGAGTTTCAGCTTCAGCATCAGTCCTTCCAATGAATATTCAGGACTGATTTCCTTTAGTCAAATAAATAAATAAATATTTTTAAAAAAATACAAAATGGGAGGAAATCTTTTATGAACTAACACCGGGTGAAACGAAAAAGGAATATCTAAGCCTAGTGTCTAGAGCCTCTGATCCTAAACCAGTGATAATCCAGACAAAGTTAAAAGATGGCCTATTCTAAGCCGTGGTGCATGCGTGCATGCTCAGTTGTGTGGGAGACTGTGGCCCACCAGGCTCCTCAGTCCATGGGGTTTCCAGTCAAGAATACTGCAGTGGGTTGTCGTTTCCTCCTCCAGGGCATCTTCCCTACCCAGAGATCGAACCTGTGTCTCCTGCATCTGCTGCACTGGCAGGCAGATTCTTTACCACTGGGCCACCAGGGAAACCCATCCAAGTCATGGTAGAGGAAGTATAATCACTGTGACTATTGACATACAGGGCAATAAAATAGAAAACAGGTGGCTGGGGAAAAAGCCACCTTGTTTATCCTTTGGGCTTTTTAATTGTATCTATTAGTGATAGGCTTCCTGGATTGAGTAAGTCAAAGCTATAATAAAAATGTCTTTCTGAGAAACTTCTATGACTAGGATGACCTTGATTTCTTTTTTTAGCCCAGAGGAGAAAGTCTAATAATACCTTTCTCCACAAAGCAAAATATTCATCAGTTCTATTCTTGTTTAAGGCTGTTATCATCTCAAATAGTATTTTCACAGGAAATACGAAGCAATGGTGAAGTTACATGAATTTTGGAGCCCAGTACATTGCAAAATTGGAAGAAAATAGGTAAGACAATTTCCACTCAACTGTGTTGCCTTTGGTTAAAGATTTTATCTACATTAGATATAAGGGATAAATGTCATGAAACAGAGAGTCAGGAATCAAAACCAAAAATTATGCCGTTTCACATGGTACAGCATCAGGCTTTCCATTGAAAGATACTGCTGTTGCATAAGCATGTTAGCCTAAAGTACTGCTTTATACACAGAGTAATCATCCAAGAACAAGTTGTAACCAGAAGTCATGATATACATTTTCCTGCAAAAAAGTGCCACCCATCTAATTCATGCAGAGGGGTTCAGAGAAAGCTCTATAATGGATGGAAACTTGACTCCACTGGGAAGCATACATTATAACAGCACAAATGCAGGGATGGTTAGATGATAGAACTGGGTGAGCAACAGCAGAATGTGCAAAATTACTGGAAAGAGAAGGCTAAACCTCAACAGAGGGAAATGTTTAAATCTGTTTTTAAAAGATGCCATGCTGTTTTAGAATCTTCTAGAATAATGACATGGAAATGATCCTTGGTTCAGATGGGAAGACAGAAACTAAGGGGTTGTAGTGCATTAGGAAATGCGAACAGACGTTGATGGATTGTCTCAGACAGATGGAGGATGGAATTTGTTGGAATCTCTCTTGCACTAATATGGGAAAAGGCTGTATGTGGCACTTGTGACAAGCAGAGTTATAGCAGTATCTTCCTAAATGTAAGATAAGATATCTCCCTCAAACTATCCTTCAGAAGAGGGGTTTGCTTTGCCAGAAGATCTTATGATATAATCTCTCAGTTTCTCAATTATTTTATTTCAAACAACAAACTTAGCAAAGCCCCATTTCCCTCAATCTTTGGGCCTCAAGCTGGTTTCAAATGCTTATGGAGGTCGTCTATCAAACTAGAAATGAAGGAGGTTAACATATTTTATACAGACTTATTCATTTAAAAATTTTTTGATCCTGGGGATATGATCTCATGGTCCTGAAACTTTGCTGTCTTCATAAACAGATCTTTTAAAGGTAAAGCAGGCATTGTGTTGATGCTAGCTCATTAAGTTGTAGAGCTAGCTCAGCTCTACATCTGTAGGAAAGGTGAACAATGTTTTTAATGTTGTGTGAATAATATTTGTGGGTGGGGACAAAGTTTGCAATTTCAGTATCAATGTCAACTCCAGAAGAGCTGGGTTTTCAAGAATTTAAATAGCAATAAAATTGATGAGCTCAGATAAAGGGAGATAAATGAATCAGAGTGGCTAACACGGGTGACAAAGATGTGTGAAAAGAGAAAGTAAAATTGCTTTCTGAATTGTGAGTGGCAAAAACAGAAACATTTCTGAATTATTATTTCTAAATATATTCAGTTCAGTTCAGTTCAGTTCAGTTGCTCAGTCGTGTCTGACTCTTTGTGACCCCATGAATCGCAGCACGCCAGGCCTCCCTGTCCATCACCAACTCCNAGTCTCTTGAGAGTTTGGGTAGCTTTTGTTTTCAATGTCTAACATCCTTAAGGAAGATATAATTTACTGAAGTTCCAGATCTTTATATCTGAGAAGAAAAGCTGAGAATAAAAATTGAATTCACCATCTGCTATTTTACTACTTTAACTTTATTTAAATCTACTAGAGACAATAAGCACTCAGTAAGTGACAGCTGTTTTGATTTCTTTCGGTTTATATGCTTAGCAGTTTACAGTTTTGATGATGTTTTGTCCACGCAATCTCATGATGCAGATAGTGTTACGTTATTTTACATATACTGCACATGCGTGGGTGCTCAGACGTGTCTAACTCTTTGTGACCCCATGGATTGTAGCCCACCAGGCTCCTCTGTGCATGGGATTTTTCCAGGCAAGAATACTGGAGTGGGTTGCCATTTCCTTTTCCAGGGGACCTTCCCACAAGGGATTGAATCCACATCTCTGGTGTCTGCTGCATTGGCAGGTGGGTTCTTTACTGTTGAGCCACCTGGGAAGCCCTTATACATGGTACTGTGCCTCACTCAGTGTGTCCGACTCTTTGCGACCCTGTGGACTGTAGCCCACCAGGCTCCTTCGTCCATGGGATTTTCCAGGCAAGAATACTAAAGTGGGTTGCCATTTCCTTCTCCAGGGGATCCTCCCAACCCAGGGATCAAACCCGGGTCTCCCACATTGCAGGCACACGCTTTAACCTCTGAGCCACCAGGGAATAAGGTGAAGTTACTTGATCACAGTCACTAGCTGTATAGCTAGCGAGTAGCAATGCCAGGTAATACACACCAGATTGATGATTCTGAAACTCATATGCTTTTTTTTCTTTATGTGGACCACTTTTAGTTTTTATTGAAATTTGTTACAATATTACTTCTGTTTTATGTTTTGGGTTTTTTGCCCTGAGGCATGAGAAGGAGATCAGCCCTGGGATTTCTTTGGAAGGAATGATGCTAAAACTGAAACTCCAGTACTTTGGCCACCTCATGCAAAGAGTTGACTCATTGGAAAAGACTCTGATGCTGGGAGGGATTGAGGGTAGGAGGAGAAGGGGACGACCGAGGATGAGATGGCTGGATGGCATCACGGACTCGATGGATGTGAGTCTGAGTGAACTCTGGGAGTTGGTGATGGACAGGGAGGCCTGGCGTGCTGCAATTCATGGGGTCGCAAAGAGTCGGACACGACTGAGCGACTGAAATGAGCTGAACTAAAAAACTAACTGCACTGATGTGAGCTCTTAGCTCTACAACCAGGGAAGGAACCTATACCCTGTGCATTGGAGGGCAAGGTCTTAACCACTGGATTGCCAGGGAAGTCCCTAAAACTCACAGTCTTAATAAAAAAAACTCCGCTACCTCCAAAAAGGATAGAGCTATTCGATGCAATAAATGAAGAAGGGACAGTTAGTCCAACTTGGGATTTCTGGAACGACTTTTTATAGGACATGCTGGTGTAGAAGACTCTGAAAGGTGAGTAAGGATTAGAAATAAGAAGAAGGTGGATAAACGTCTTTAGAGAGAATAGTATAAGTAAAAGCTTACAAGCCTGAGATGGTGTTCCTACAAGCAACAGTATTATCAGGGTTTGGTATGAGTCAAAGGGATGGGAATACAGATTAAGAGGGTGAGGAAGCTTTATGTAGAGGCCAATTTTACCTGAGGAAATGGATGTAATTATTATAGAAACAATAACAGTAACAACAACAAGAGTACAAGTAAAACCAACAATCCTTAGAGTTTAGAAATAAAACAGGGTTTCAGTTTTCCAGGTATCTTCTGGGAAAGGAAAAAGATGGGTTGTTTGTTACTCTTAACATTTTTTATGATATACTGATTATTACTTGGATATTAAGAAAATGAAAGATGTTTCAAAACAGGCAAGCCTTCTTATGAATGGTTCTGACTGGAGAAATTGATAGACAAGCTATGAAGTATTTGAAACTGAATAATGGCCATTATAACATGTAGCCCCTCAATTAAGGGACTTACTATCTCACTTAATTCTTATAACAACCTCATGAAGTAGGTGATGACTTCTCAGTTTTATTAGATAAATAAAACCAAAACAACTTCACCAAAGATTAAGTGACTTGTTGAAAGAATTTTAGTTTAAAATGTAGTCTTGTATAAAGACTCGTTGAGTTTATAGTGTTGCTTAAGTTCTGAAAGTTGGTAAGGCAATGACAAAGAGTCCACTCTTTCTGCAGCGAATGCAAAAATGAAGTATATCAGACTCCACAAATAGTAAGGATTAGAAATAAGAAGAAGGTGGATAAACGTCTTTAGAGAGAATAGTATAAGTAAAAGCTTACAAGCCTGAGATGGTGTTCCTACAAGCAACAGTATTATCAGGGTTTGGTATGAGTCAAAGGGATGGGAATACAGATTAAGAGGGTGAGGAAGCTTTATGTAGAGGCCAATTTTACCTGAGGAAATGGATGTAATTATTATAGAAACAATAACAGTAACAACAACAAGAGTACAAGTAAAACCAACAATCCTTAGAGTTTAGAAATAAAACAGGGTTTCAGTTTTCCAGGTATCTTCTGGGAAAGGAAAAAGATGGGTTGTTTGTTACTCTTAACATTTTTTATGATATACTGATTATTACTTGGATATTAAGAAAATGAAAGACGTTTCAAAACAGGCAAGCCTTCTTATGAATGGTTCTGACTGGAGAAATTGATAGACAAGCATGAAGTATTTGAAACTGAATAATGGCCATTATAACATGTAGCCCCTCAATTAAGGGACTTACTATCTCACTTAATTCTTATAACAACCTCATGAAGTAGGTGATGACTTCTCAGTTTTATTAGATAAATAAAACCAAAACAACTTCACCAAAGATTAAGTGACTTGTTGAAAGAATTTTAGTTTAAAATGTAGTCTTGTATAAAGACTCGTTGAGTTTATAGTGTTGCTTAAGTTCTGAAAGTTGGTAAGGCAATGACAAAGAGTCCACTCTTTCTGCAGCGAATGCAAAAATGAAGTATATCAGACTCCACAAAATCCTATCCCTTTTCTCTATTTGTTGCTAGCTTTTTTTTTTTTCCAGCAAGAAGATAAACTAATCTTTCAAAAAGAAAACAATTTACCCAGAATAGTATCATTAAACTTGAAGTCCAGCTGGAAAGTATTAAGGGGAGTTCATGGGAGCTACTGCATACATTTTCCAAGATCTCAAACCCACGAAGAAACCAGAAGTATAACTTTGCAAAGATAAATGACTGAGAGACTCTGAACAAGTAAGAATCAGCCAGGTTTTATCATGAATAAAAATAATCCTGAAATCTCAGTAGCTTGGGCTTCCCTAAGTGGCTCAGATGGTAAAGAATATGCCTTTAGGAGAAGGAAATGATAACCCACTCCAGTACTGTTGCCTGGAGAATCCCAGGGACAGAGGAACTTGGTGGGCTGCCGTTTATGGGGTTGCACAGAGTTAGACACGACTGAAGCGACTTAGCAGCAGTAGCAGCAGCAACTTTTATATCCTATAATACGAAAGCATTCTAAATTGCAATTTGGAGTCAGTTGTGGATTTAATGCCTTGAACACTTTAAATTCTCCTCCCATATTGTTTTGGTAGAATTGTTTCCTACAGCAAACCACTCTTTGATCTTGGCTCTCCTGAATTTTGTGCTCTCTAGCATCTATGGTCCTGGTAGTCCAGTTTTCCTAGTAACTTGGTTAATGTGCTATGAATGATTGACAGTTGAGTATGTAGCGTATATGATATTAAATTGTGAATTAGTGGGACTTATAATGTAACAAAATATTAATATTTGAAGATAATTTATACTCGATATCCTATTTAAAAAAATATGCTCCAAATTTTAAGCTGTAAAGTCATGGAGTAACTGTTAAGAAGCACAACTACATGATTTTTTAGATTTTTGGTACATATGTGAAGAATTGTGTATAAACTGAAATGTCTGTATAGTGATCCTCAAAACAACCAATAAAATCTCAATTATATAAAAAAAAAATGGCAGCTTCCAAGGAGTATGTAATTGATCAGTGGGCCCTCAATGGGAGTAACAGGCAAATGTTTAAATAAT
Source organism: Aepyceros melampus (assembly GCA_006408695.1). Taxonomy (NCBI): domain Eukaryota; kingdom Metazoa; phylum Chordata; class Mammalia; order Artiodactyla; family Bovidae; genus Aepyceros; species Aepyceros melampus. The sequence continues at coordinate 273,596 of SJXQ01001313.1, forward strand.
AAATTATGGTTTTCAATCATGAAGCTTTCTGATGATTGTCACTGTAATTCTGTCACCCTTTCTGTCTGTGATAGTGAGTCTGGTACACTTCTTTGAGGTTCACCTATTGCTGAAGTTGTCCTTTTTTGCCAAAACTAGGTATTTCATTGTTATGAAAATATATTTGAAAGTTTAGGTGATACAAACTAAAGGTGATAGAAAAGATAAAAAGTACAGTTACTATCATATGTAGGTTTCTGTGTCTCATCTGTACTGGTCATTATGTCTGTTACCTTGTGATAATCTATAACTTTCAGACACGCAATGTTCTTCCATATAAAGTAGGAAAATAAAGCCATCAATAAAAGTATTTTATTGATCAAACCACACACACACAAAAAAAATATGCCTCCAATGCAGCATATTCAGGTTCAATCCCTGGGTTGGGAAGATCCCTTGGAGAAGCTAATGGCTACCAACTCCAGTATTCTTGCCTGGAGAATTCCATGAACTAAGGAGCCTGGTGGGCTATAGTCCATGGGGTCACAAAGAGTCAGAGCATGACTGAGTGACTAACACTTTATGACAAGAAAAGATTATATTTTGCTAATGCAGAATAACCACTGAGGTTGGCTGGTAGGAGTAGGGGCTCATTCTGGTAGTCAGGCTGAATTAGCTGTTTTATCCAGCATAGTAGCAATGGAAAGAGGGGCACATGAAATCATACACTCACTGTTAAAGCTTCCACCTGGAAATGACTTACTTCTGTCTGCATTTCATTGGCCAGAACAAATCTCATGGCCACATCTGATTCAAGGGGAATAGCGAATTGCGTTCCTCACACATGCCCAGAGGTAGAAGAACAAACTTTGGTGACTAGCACAGGGGAACTTAAGGAAAACAGTGGTGAAAGCCACCTAAGAAAGAATGAAGAGCGGAGGATGGCACTGGGGCTTATACTTATGTGGATACTTAAGGACTTATTCATATGGATGGCGAAGAGGAGAATATGATTTAATACATAGTGTCATAAAAACTGTTGCAATAGTTGGCCAATTTATGCTGTGAAAATTTTGGTGAAAAACACCATAGGATCTCCTGGGGAATATTACTAAGTCACACTAGGATAGAGTGAGTATGAGATGTGTTTGTCATCCTCCTTAACTCTCATCCAGAGACTCAATAAAAGCCCTATATGTTACTTCTAACTCATTTTTTAAAAAAAGGTGATTCTGATAGAATTTCCCGTTGCTTTGCTGTCTGTTGGCATTAGACTCAAGGAACTTTTCTTATGAATATGTATAAGAATTTCACACAAGAGATATGATCCTATACTTTATTTAGTAAAATATATAATTGTAGACTGTTACTTAGAAAATAAACTAGAATAAATACTTTTCATTGTGCAGATGGCCTCTTTGCCAGGGAAAAGTCTCATTTTGTAGCTTCATTCTCTGAGGACAGTGGATTCCTCCCCTTAAAAAGCACATGTCTGAGAGGTGCCTTAGGTTTAGCTCCTGCAGAAGCTGACCTTGAGACCAGGATTCAAGGGCAAGTACTGTGGCCTGTTTGGGATGCAATGGCAGAAAGCACTAGAGGTGCCAGGAGGTAGGTAAGGAAGATAGCCAACACAGGGCTCCTTAGAAAGGGAGTTAATGCTGTGGTTAACTGAGGCCCAAGATGGGGACCTGGGGGAGCCGGTGTAGAACACAGCTTAGTAATCTAGTCCTACCTCCAGGTGGGGAACCTGGGGTAGTTTTAAACTCACTTTCATCCGCTGCTCTTGTTGAGTGCTTCCCTGCTGCTGCTGCTGCTAAGTCACTTCAGTTGTGTCCGACTCGCGCATCATCTCCCTGGCGCTTCTAGCCTGCATCCCTGCACTGGCCAAGTGGAGTCTTCTGATCAAGACATCCCTTGAACAGGGAGGCAGAATAGGGAGACACAGGGTAGAAGCTGCCGTCAGCCTGCTGTAGGAATGACAGATGTGGAGTCCCAAGTGGAGAACCCACATTGTCAGTTCAGAGAAGATACTTGGGTTTCTAAGCCCATTTGTTCTGGTCTATCCACCTTTGAGTCTGGGGCTTCCCTGGTGGCTCAGTGGTAAAGGATCTGCCTGCAGTGCAGCTGACATGGGTTTGATCTCTGGGTTGGGAAGATCCCCTGGAAGAGGGCATGGCAACACACTCCAGTATTCTTGCCTGGAGCATCCCATGGACAGAGGAGCCTGGCGGGCTACAGTCCATAGGGTCGCAAAGAGTTGGACACCACTGAAGTGACTGAGCATGTATGCATGGATGCATCCACTTTTGAGCCTAGATCTTAATTAATTTAGTGATAATAGTAATATGGTGCCGTCTGAGAAAGGATGGCATCCTTTTCAAAGGTAGCAGTGACTAGTATCATACTGAGAGCAGCCCTCGAGTGGAGGTGGTGGAGCTCTGACTAGTAAAGGACCAAGATACTTGGGAGGAAATCACTTAGTCCAGCAGCAGGTTGAGAAAGACAGAAACCTCCAACAGCCCGGGTGAGGGTGTTCCATAAAGCTGGGAGAAAGCCTTCTTGAAGCCACATTGACTGTTCACCTGGCAAATGGGCCTTCTCTTGAGAAAAGAGAGAAACAGTACTTTTTTTTTTTAAGGTTTGGTAGTGTTTCAATAGATTCCATTAATCTGCTGTGACAGTCATGATTTAGAAATCAGCAGCTCTTCGAGTTACCCCACGAGTACTTTCGTGAGGCAGCAGACTGAATTGTCTCGAAGTACTGACTTTTTCGTTCTTTTCCAAGCCGATCCCTGAAGATAGCGGAAAGTAAGGGTTTGTCGTGCGGTGCGGGTGGGTGGTGGGTAGACTTCTCCTAAAAAGAGAATTCTGGAAGTCATCATAATTAGACAAAGAGGAAAATGTGCCAGACTGGAGTGGGTGGGGGCTGTTTTCTCCTGTGGTTGGTCGTGGTGCGCTGAAGATCCCTAACCTCAGATGAAGCTTCTGAGTTTCCAGTAGGCGAGCGGCCGCCCTGGAGACCTGAGGCTCCCGGAGAAGGCGGCGCAGGTGTCCGGGCTCCGGGCAGGTGAGCGGGCGACGTGCAGGAAGGCGGGCCGGGCGGGCCCCAGGGCCGTGACCGTGCGGCCTCGGGGCCGCGGGCCGAGCTCGGCGGGCGGGACGGGGCGCGCCGGCACCCGGCCCGACGGGCGCGGCCACACTGGCGCTCGCTCCCGCTCCCTGGCCTCCAGCCGCAGTTCTGAGCCGCGGCCCTCCGCCCGCATCTCTGTTTGTCACCTCTTCCCTCGACCTCAAGACCCAGCCCTGCAGGCGCCTAAACTAAAGAAGCTCCCTTAAGGGAGCGGCGAAAACGTGTGTGCTTCTCGCCCTGGCACCGCGGGTCGCCCTGCGCGCGGGCCGGGACCGGCGGCGCCAGGAGTGGTCCTCCGCGTCCGGGAGGGGACGAGGACAAGGGGCATCTCTGGGCCCCGCGTGCGATTGTCCCTATTTCTTCTTCTGTTCCCCGCGCCGCGCGCGCGAACTCTGGGGGGAAGTTGGTTGCAAAGTTTCCGAGGGCGGCGTGGGCTCCAGCGAGCGAGGCGGAGGGCGGGGTGCGGGCGCGGGGAGGCGAGAACAGACGCGCTCCTCGCGGCGTCTTTGTTCCGCTCCGAGGGAGAGACCTGGCGAGGAGTCGCCCGGGGAGGACCCAGACTGTCCGCCGCGACAGGCCGGGCTCGGCGGGGGCTCTTCGCTCCCTCCCCCATCTCCTCCTTCAGGCATCCCCCACCCCCCACCCAGCTCCCGACCTTGGTCCCAAGTTTCCAGG
>SJXQ01001313.1:297276-367483 GCA_006408695.1 Aepyceros melampus
GTCCTGCCCACCCCCGCCCCCCCAACCCCAGATTGAATTGAATGTGAATTTGCATGATTACTCTATCTTCTGATTAGGCTTGAAGTTGGTGTCAGACAGTTTTAGCTTTAAATCAGCCCTCCACATGTCCAATTAATGAAATCCTTGCATTGTTGTTGGCACCATTTTCTTCCCAATCTGCCATATTTTAATATGCTCTGAATATGCCATTTAGTTTTTACTCCTGGTAGCTACAGCCTTATCATGGAAGTATTAAGTGGTGTGACTGGGACCTTGCCTAAAATGTTCCTTACAAAATTCTCTAGATTTTTTCTTGTTTTGCCTGTGACGGAGCAGTCACTCAATAAATAATCATTGAATGGAATGAATTAATGATTGAATAATGACTACAACCCACATGTTTTGGTGTAGCAAACTTTAACTAGCAAATTCGGTATCCAGGACTCACATTTCAACTTTGTGATTTATCTGGTGCTGAAGATGAGAATAGAAGAGTATTCTTAGTTTATCTACTGTTGTCCAAGAGAGATATAATATGAGCCACAAAAGTGTGTAATTTTAAATTTTCTAATAGCTCTATTAAAAAAGGAAAAAGAAACAAATGAAATTATTTTTGGTAATATATTTTTAACTCAGATATAATTCAACATGTAATCAAAATAAAAGTTATTAATGGAATAGTTTACCTTCTCTAGTTTTTGAAGTCCTATATGTTTGTACTTATAGTACATCTCAAATTGGCTTTGCCTTGTTTCAAGTGCTTAAAAGCTACATATGGCTAGTGGCTACCATATTGGATAGCGCATGTTTATACCATCTGGAGACTCCTATTTTAAGTAATTATTCTTGCTAACTAGATGTAAAATTTGGATTTTATAAGCTATTGAGTGGGATACACGTACAGTCCTGTCAATGAACTGATACAAAAATTGTATCAGCTATACAACTGAAACAAAATTTACAAAATTTAAAAGTCATCATTTAGAGATTGTGTAAAATATGGTAATACCCTCTAAATTTTGGGGGCCATCCATGGCCAAGCTTCCATTGATCTGAGATCAGATTTTCTTCTGTGTTACAGTGGAGCAAGTTACTTCTGTTAAGCCTCAACTTCCTCTCTTGTAAAATGGTATAATTCTTATTTTAAAGTGTAGCATTGGGGCATCCCTGGTGGCTCAGGTGGTAAGGAATCACCTGCAATGTGGGAGACCAGGATTTGATCCCTGGGTCAGGAAGATCCCTTGGAGAAGGGAATGGCAACCCACTCCAGTATTCTTGCCCAGGAAATCCTGTGGCCAGAGAAACCTGGCCGCCTACAGTCCATGGGATTGCAAAGAGTCAGACACGACTGAGCATCTAACACTAATGATGAAGCCCTGAATACTCATTGTTATCTGAAGTTAGTTCTTATTTAATGTTTTCTTTTGCACACAAAACTCCAGGAGAAAAATGGGTGATTTCTTCCCTGTATTTTCTCATCTTTTCATAATATTTTTGTTTTCCAAAGTTACCTCCCTGTTTTGGCAAGAACTTGATGTGATTATTTGATGAATATAAAATAATTGGCGTTGTTTAAATTGGTTCAACATGGGCTGCTCCAGGTAGCTTCTATACAGAGGGCCTAGATGTCAAGAAAATACAAGGCTGACATTTATAGATAAGAAAACTTGGGAGACCCTTAGTTGACTTTCTTGAGCTATTGAACTGAATTTGGAGGTCCATGAATGCATGTCCATGAAATGTATACAATATCAAGCTAAAGTCTAGTGGGAAAAGGTGATCATGGTACTGAATTAATTAAGACACATCTATTCATTCTTCATAAAGCCTACTTTACCCTCTATTTTACTGATTTCATGCATTTTGGGAATATGGAATTTATGATAGAAAAATGTACTAAGCCATTTTTTGTTTACCTTGCTTTGAGGAAGGGTGAAACATATATGAAAAGAGATCACCAGAGATAATAGCTAAAATTTTTTTTTAAGATTCTACCAAAGATTGTCTAAGCTTGGTCAAACACTTTTTTGTCTAGCTTTGAATGATGTAAATATGTAAAATTTCCCTTGGTACTCCTAGGATTTTTCCATAAACACCTTTATTTCCATGTAATCACTAATTCTAAGTAAAACAATCTTCATGATAAAGAGTGGGTGACAAGTAGGATTCTCTTTTGGAGTTCTGACTCTGTAGTTAGGTTTCTATTGCTTGTACTAATGATTGAGCTGGATTCTGATCCCCTTTGAATTCTGGAAAAACACTTATCAAGGGAAGAATTTATAATTGTAACAATAGTTGACAAACCTCTGATAGACTGAGGGAGAATATTATTATTGAGGCTGGTGTTGATTAAGATTCTTGTACCTTCATTTTTAAAAAAGCCTTTGTCTTGTTGATGTTCAGTTGCTAAGTTTTGTCTAACTCTTTGTAACGCCGTGGAGTACAGGACACCAGACTTCCCTGTTCTTCACTATCTGCGGGAGTTTTCAGAAACTCATATCCATTGAGTCCATGATGCCATCCAACCATCTCATCCTCCATTGCTTCCTTTTCCTCCTGCCCTCAATCTTTCCCAGCAGCAAGGTCTTTTCCAATTAGTCAGTTTTTTGCATCAGATGGCCAAAGTATTGGAGCTTCAACTTCAGCTCCAGTCCTTCCAATGAAGGTTCAGGGTTCATTTCCTTTAGGATGGACTGGTTTGATCTGCTTGCTGTTCAAGGGACTCGCAAAAGTCTTCTCCAGCACCACAATTCGAAAGTATCCGTTCTTTGGCACTCAGCCTTCTTTATGGGCTTCTCTGATAACTCGGTTGGTAAAGAATCCGCCTGCAATACGGGAGACCTGGGTTCGATCCTTGGGTTGGGAAGATCCCCTGGAGAAGGGAAAGGCTACCCACTCCAGTATTCTGGCCTGGAAAATTCCATGGACTGTATAGCCCACGGGGTTGCAAAGAGCCGCACACGACTGAGCGACTTTCACTCGCTCACATCCTTTGTCTGGTTAGTGTCACATTGTGGCTCCCTCGCAGTTGGACTTTGGTAAAGAATTGATAACTTTTGTTGAAAACAGAGCTCTAAACTGTCTTAGCGAAAGTAGCATACCTTGAAAAATATATTTTCCAATAAATAAATATAATGATTTTTTTGCTCTTTTCATGTAAATTGAAAAAAAATACACAGAAATACACAAAACTTGTCCTTGCACAACATGGATGGCTATCTAGTTGAAATAGACATTCATCTAAATGGAGAAAAAGGAGAAACTCAGCATTTATTTTCAAATGTTGCTGTTAAAATATTTAGGGACCAATATGGCGGAGAAGGCAATGGCACTCCACTCCAGTACTCTTGCCTGGAAAAGCCCATGGACGGAGGAGCCTGCTAGGCTGCAATCCATGGGGTCGCTAAGAGTCAGACACAACTGAGCGACTTCACTTTCACTTTTCACTTTCATGCATTGGAGAAGACAGTGGCAACCCACTCCAGTGTTCTTGCCTGGAGAATCCCAGGAATGGGGGAGCCTGGTGGGCTGCCATCTATGGGGTCACACAGAGTCAGACACAACTGAACTGACTTAGCAGCAGCAGCATGGAGAGTCTAGATCACTGAAGCCAACGGTTTTCCCTTTTTTTCTGAATCCATGATTATAAAACAGTGTATTTGGTGCATTTTTGAATAGCTGATAGGTGGCAAACTTAATCTACTTTTTTTTTTTAAGGGAAACAGTTTGAGGGGTTCCTTGTGCTGTGAGATCAAGAGCATTTGACCTTTTTTCTGAGCTTTTCTTTGACATAGCCCACCTTATTGGAAACACTGTAAAGTCTTCCGAGAGAGAAGAAATTCTGCCTGATTTAGCACTGTGCTTTATCTCTTGTAGAATGCTTACGGAAAGGAACCCATCTCTGCACGACTTCTGGGGCAAATTATGTGTGTCTACTCAGTCCTGTCCGATTTTTTTTTACAACACTTTACATCCCTGTGGCATTGAAGGGGTGTTGAGATAGGTACACATTTTCCCTCCTGTGGAAATAAGATAATCACTCTGCAGTGTTTCTGTAGCAGGAAGCAGTTACAAAGCCATAGATACCCTATCTAGCTGAAGAAAAATGAGGTAGTTTATTTGCGGGGGGGGGGGGGGAGCAGGAGGGGGGAAAAAAGCTGGTGAATTAAAAACAGAAATATTTGTTTTTCTTATATCTGCTTGCAAGTCTGGTTTCCCCTTTATTTTGTTAGTAAGGAAACCTAATAGGTGCGTGAATCACTCTTCATCTTGTGATTCCGCTTTTAAGACCTTTGTTTCGGCTTTGTTAGGACAATGGTTGGGAAGAGAGTGAATTTCCTCCCTAGACCAGTGCTCTTAATCCTTTGGTAAGAAACCTCTCATTGTCAAAGGAGCCAGAGGCAGACGGGAGGAGGAAAGTTCGGAGGAGGAGGAAGAAGTCTCGAGTGGAGGAGGACCTGGACGTGAAGCAGGGCAGCTTCTCCATCCAGCTCATGCCACTCCTCGCAGGTGGACACATGACTTCCCAGCAGCCGCCGGGCGCCTCATCCCGGCAAGTGTGTCTGGAACGGGACCCCCGAGGTGACCAAGCCCCTGCTCTGCGCCACCTCTGCAAAGTGGGGGTGAACGTCCTCACTCTACAGGGTGGGAAACGGAGGCGCACAGAGAGGTCAAACGGATTGTCCAAGATCACACAGCGAGTAAGTGAACCCAGGATTCGAACCTAGGTCTGATTCCAAAGTCCAAGCAAATGTGAGAATAACAGATGTCACAATTTAGTTTGCTAAATAAAATGCTGCTTGTATTAAAAAAAAATTTTTTCGAACCTAGGAAATAGTTATTAAATGAAATATTGTTCAGCTGATGGATTAGCAGGAAATCCTGGGATAAGATAATTTTCTTCATGATAAGGAGAAACTAGCTCAGTTACTTTACTAGAGGACTGTTTGTTTTCCTTTTCTGATCACCGATCCTGCGGCTTTAAGACTTACTTTATTTATTTATTTTGGCCTCTCTGAGTGGCATGTGGGATCTTAGTTCCCCAGCCAGGGATCAAACCCACTCCCCCCTGCAATGGAAGCGAAGAGTCCCAGCCACTTTTAAACGAAAGGATGATGCTGTTGAATATCAGTGTCCTTTTTTTTTGTTGTTGTTTTGTTTTAGTTTGGGAATACTTGGTTTTTATTTCGTAAGTTAATGGAGTTCAGTTCTTAATAATAATGATGACTACAGAATCCTGGCCATCGGTCTTTATTTAGCCAATAAATTTTTATTTACTTGCTCTTAAAGGCTTGCTTCAAAAGCCCTGTCAGTTAGATGGATAAATATATTTAACACAGATTTCAAATAGCTTTCTTTGAGATGAGGCAAGAGGCCACTGACTTACAGGTTATGATCTATGAGAGCATTCAGTTGATGTTTTTAACATTGCTTGATGGTCTCAGGGATAGGAGAGTTCATTCTGGAATAGGTCCTTGGACTGTGAGAAAGGTAACAGTGGTTCTTCCCACCAAAGCTGAGCGATTTGCCCATGGAATAATTTACACAGCTTGAGATCAAGCCTTACTCTGCTGTGCAGACAGTAGTACCCCTTCCCTGCCTTAGGATCCAAACGGTCACCCAAGGGAAAGTAGAATCAGCCTTAAGGAATATGTTTCCAGTTAGTAAAATCGAAATTGTTCCTTAAAAACCTTGGTTCTTCTACATTTTATTGTGGAAGAATTGGCCAGGTACCTACGCTTTTGAGCACGAGAGGCTTGCAGTAAGATAACTTACAAATGTTGAATACTCTATAAATATTATGTCTCCTCCAGTATGCTGAGTTTTTGTAGTTACCCCTGCCTGCAGTGAAAGCAAAACTCTCAAGCTCCGTTAGTGACTAGGGTTTCTTGCAGGCATAGAAAATCCACCATGAGGCACAAAACTGCCTTCAAGAAAATCCTGACTTCTCGAAGACGACTCAGCACGGTCACACTGTCGTCGTCTGGTTTAAACAGTCTGTGTTCCTGAAATAGAAGTTCTGTTACAGCACTGGATTCATTTTGCTTAATATTTGGTTATGCACCATTTACTTCTGGAGAAGGAAATGGCAGTCCACTCCAGTACTGTTGCCTGGAAAATCCTATGGACAGAGGAGCCTGGTAGGCTACAGTGTATGGGGTCGCAAAGAGTCGGTCACGACTGAGCAACTTCACTCACTCACCATTTAATTATGTATTTAATTGAAGAAAAAAAAAACACATTGGCAAAGTTAAGACTGAACAAGTATCCAGAATAATGTGGTGAATTTACCCTCCCCCTCCCTTCCAAGAAAGGACAGTGTGGGTGTGGGCTATTGGCCAGTGGTTGAAAGTAATTGAATGTACAATAGCTGCTTCCAACACTGAAAACTTTTCTCCGTAGGCAATTTTTTTTTTTCCTGGATAGTCTCTAGGAATGTCTGATATCCTCGCATTCTGCAGATGGTGGCTATTGAATATTGAAAACATATGTCTGCAAGCATTTTAAAATGCTGCGATGCAGGCCCCTCCTTTGTCATTACAGACTGTGTGGACCTGCAAGTGTCCCTCGTTAATTACCAAGCTTGACATTTCTAGGGCTAACCGAGGAAGATGCAGTTGGTTGTGAATCACTTCTTCCCATGCTGAAATGCCAAGCTTCTGTTTTATAGCTCTAAAGATGAAGTCCAGTGGAGTCATCGCTATTCTCAGTACCAGTATTTTTTGCCTCCCTTCGCTTGCTGATGCAGCATTTGTGTAATAAAAATGGACCTCTTCACCTCTTTAAAGTGCTTTACGTTTTGACAAATTTATGTTTTATCAAAAGGTTAATCCTGACAAATCGTGTAAATTATTTCTGGAAGGTCTGCTACAGGTGCGGTTGAATTAATTCTGTGCTATGCCTAGCCAGATGTATATTTTAGGGGAAGATCTACTGTGTTTGCTCTGGTAAAAGCAGAACTGGAAGACTAGGGATGTTCACAATGGGACCAGGGATCTTTGGGCAGATAAGTGATGTTCCTGAAAGGTTAAATTAGAACTTTAATATTCCTCACTGAAGCTCTCTGCTTTCCATTTTCCCCCACTGTCTTTGTGACTTTCCCCCCTTTTCATTGTCTCCTCTTAGTGGGAAGGTAAAAACCTCTATTCATTTATCTTCTGGAAAGAAGTGTTCTTTGTGTTTTCTTGACAAGCCCTTCTCATATCCATTGTTTGGAGAAGCAGGGGGGCCTGTCTCATTTCTTTGCTTCCTGGGTCACAGAGATACAAAGAGAGGATGAAACAAAAGAGAGGAATGTAAGTAGGAGTTCCAAAGAAACCAAAAGAAAAAAAAAATGTTGAGCACATACCTGCAGGAGAAGGCTTGATAAATGGGACAGATGAATTAAGTAGATGCAGCCAGTACTGTAAAGGAGCTTACAATCCAAGACCTAGTAAGCTTGACATTTCTAGGACTAACCAAGGAAGATGCATTTAAAAAAAAATTATAGATAGACTGTAATGGGGCTTCCCAGATGGCACTAGTGGTAAAGAACTCGCCTGGCAATGCAGGCCACTTAAGAGATGCAGGTTCAGTCCCTGGGTTGGGAAGATCCCCTGGAGGAAGGCATGACAGCCCATGCGGTATTCTTGCCTGGAGAATCCCATGGACAGAGGAGCCTGGCAGGCTACAGTCTACAGGGTTGCGAAGACGCAGACACGACTGAAGCGACTTAGCATGCACGCAGACTGTAATAGCAACTCATGAATTGATGTTGATTTGAACTTACCAATTGATGCAATGATGTTTCTGAATTATGCAGCATGAATGGTGTATTAGTTTGCTCTGGCCGTTGTAACAAAGTACCACAGACTGGGTGGATTAAAAACAGAAATTTATTTTCTAACAGTTCTGGAGGCTAGAAGTCCAAGGTCAAGGTGCTGGCAGGGTTGATTTCTTCTGAGGGCTGTAAGAGAAGGACCCATTTGAAGCTTCTCTCGCTGGCATGCAGATGGACATCTTCTCCATGTGTCTTTCTTTTTGTGGGGTATCTATATCCAGATTTCCTCTTCTTATAAGGATACGAGTCCTATTGGATTAGGACACATCCTAATGACTCTTAATTACTTCCTTAAAGACCCTGTCATGAAATGGTCACATTCTAAGATACTGGGAGTTAGAACTTCCATGTATGAATTTTTGGGAAACACAATTCAGTCCATAACAAATGGTTGCACTTAATCCCTGGTTACTAACAGTCATACGTCATTTCTCATTTCTTTTCTTCTTTCAAGTAGTTAAGAAGTCAGAATTTTAAACGTTTCAAACTTTCTTATAGACTCTTCTGTCCTAATGATCTGGAAATCACTTTTAGAATAAAGTTCTATTATAGTTCTCATCATTGGGTCAAATTCAGTGAATTATCATTTCTTACTTTCTTGGTGATCCTAGATAGACATTTTATACTCTTTTTCTATGAGTTAAGTGGAATAATATACTATGTACTCTTTTGTGTTTGACTTCTTTGGCTCAGCCTTTTATTTGTGACATTCAACCATGTCGCTGTGTGTTGCAATGGTTTATTTTCTTTGCTGCGCAGTTTTCAACTGTTTTGATATTTCATAACATTTTTATCCATTCTACTGTTGGTGAGCGTTTGGGCTGTCTCCAGTTTTCCTCTTATGAACCGTGCTGCTGTGAGCATTCTTGTAAATGTCACTTGTTGAACATGTGAATGCATTTCTTTGTGGGATGGAGCTGCTGGATCACAGGGCACATATTCAAACTTTGATAGATACTCCTCAGCAGTTTTCTAAAAGTCCTTGTACTGATTTACATTTCCACCAGTAATGTGTGAGAGTTTTGGTTTGCCACAACTCTGTCAGTGCTTTATACTATTATCAGTTTTTAGATTTTAGCTTTTTCTTGGATGAGCACTGGAATCTCATTGTGATTTTAAACTTACCAAATGATCATTCAGATGTCTTCATTTATGAAGCATTTTAAGGTAATCATGGCTGCCAAACCATCTCTCTTACTTCCCAAAACTCTTCTAAGTCTTAAGTAGACAAATAATGAATTGATTTTTTCCCCCACATTTTGTCTCTTTATTGCTTGGGTGAAGCAGTTGGTTTGCTTGGGGGCGTCTAGTTTTATACTTATTAAGAGAATCCTCATTTACTGACAGACATGTCCCAATTTGGACAATAAATTTGTGGCCATTCTGCTTATATCCATCATCCCTTCTGCATTATTTTTAAAGCTTTTCTATCTGATTTCACTTGTTCATTTATTCTATCATTGCTAAGCTCTTACTTTATGCCAGATATAGACATATATAAGACATGGCTCAGAGGTGAAGAATCCTCCTGCCAGTGCAGGAGATACAGGTTCAATCCCTGGGTCAGGAAGATCCCCTGGAGAAGGAAATGGCAACCCACTCCAGTATTCTTGCCTGAGAAATCCCATGGACAGGGGAGCCTAGCAGGCTACAGTCTACAGGGTCGCAAAAGAGTCGGATATGACTTAGCAACTAAACAATAACAATAACAACAATGAAAAGCATCCCTAGCCTTAAGGTCCTAAGTATTGTGGAAGAAAACACATTATAGAAGAACATTATAGAAGAACTGTTTTCACTGATTCACAGCTCTGTAAGCACAACACTAACTTTCAGTAGAGCTAGATTTCTGCAAGAATATCTATGCTAATGAGATGATTTGTTATACCCAGTAGCTTGTGTTGATGATTTAGGATATATGTTATGCCACTTAGCAATTATACTTGGTCTGAATCATTGGGAGAGCTTATTGTATGGTTTCCTCTAACTTGGTGAGGGCAGTAGTTTAAAAAATATCCCTTTTGGTGTTCTGTTTGTCTCAGGATCTTAATTTGTGTTGTGTATTTACGGCCAGAGGATTCTGTCATCAAAGCTCCATGGGACTCATGTTCCAGACACAAGCTTTAAACCCTTGAGTTATAGTTAGAGAAACAGGTCTTAATGAGTTGAACTAAATGTTTTTTAAAAATCTTCCTGGTCTTTGTGTCCTCATTCAGTTGAATCCAGCTGTGTTAAAAAGGCAATCTAATACTGCCTCTCACCCAGAAGAGAATACTACTTCAATTTAAACGTCTTGGCGCCTCTGCCTAGGTCCCTGGATGTCATGTTTTTGCTCACTCCCCTGTGTGACTGAACTGTGAACATTGTCTTGGAATTGTCTGTTTACTTGTCTGCTTCCTAGATTAGATTGGGATCCACTCAGAATTCCTGGCATCTGGCATGATGCCAGCCAGTAAATGTCTTTCAAATGAACTGTTGTTGTTGTCTTTTAGTCGCTAGGTCATGTCCGACTTTTTACCTCCCCATGGACTGCAGCCTGCCGGGTTTCCCTGTCCTTCACCATCTCCCGAAGTTTCCTCAAACCCATGTCCGTTGAGTTGCTGGTGCCATCCAACCATCTCATCCTCTGTTGCCCTCTTCTCCTCCTGCCCAGCATCAGGGTCTTTTCCGATGAGTTGGCTCTTCACATCAAATTGTTAAAGTATTTGAGCTTCAGCTTCAGCATCAATCCTTCCAGTGAATATTCAGGCTTGATTTCCTTTAGGATGGATTTGTTTGATGTTATTGTCCATGGGACTCTCAAGAGTCTTCTCCAGCACCACAGTTTGAAAACATCAATTTTTTGGTGCTCAGCCTTCTTTATGATCCAACTCTCCCATCTAGGTTTGTCATAGCTTTTCTGCCAAGGAGCAAGCAAATAAACTGCGGATAAGCAAATCATATTAGAACCCAAACTGATTTACTCATTCTTTCTTTCTATCCACATAAAATTTAGGAGAAAGTGTACCTGGCACAGAAGTAGGCACTGGGGCTGGATAAGTGTGGCCCAAAACAGATACGCCAACCGCTCTAATAGGCTTGGAGCTGTGAGGTGAAGAGCAGACAATAATTAGTATTCACACAAAGTGGTGTTTAGTTACAAGTTGAGATGAGTGCTCTGTTGCAAAGGAGGCTGTGACAAAGAAGCCTGACTCAGATTTGGAGGGTGTGAAGGCTTTGCAAAGCAAGTGGTCTTTGGGATCTGAAGGATGAACAAGAATTAAGTAGAAGCCCGAGGTGGGACAGATGGGAAAGCATCTTATGGTAAGGGAATGGCTTGTGCAAATGCCCTGTGGTGGGAGGCAACAATTGTGTGCTGGACCACAGAGATATCCAGAAAAGAGGAATGTGGGGAGACAGGTCATAGTTAGACTATTCCTGGCCAAGCAAGCTTCTTTGAAGATGCTATTCTTCAAGAATAATTGTTTGCTTTTATTTTTATGTTTTATATATTAATTTTTATTTTTTAGTTTGTTTTGCTTTACAATACTGTATTTGTTTTGCAGTTTCTGTGGAAAGTTATAATAGTGCTATGATCAAATTTGTATTGTTCAAGGACCTAGCTCATTATTTTGCAAACGTAAATAAAGAGGAGTCAAGCATTTAACCCACTTTGTTGTGAAATATGTATCTCAAAGCACTAGCAGAGAATGAGAAGTTTCTCCATAGACATGTATTATGAATTATTCTTGTATAATAATGTTAATTTGATTATGCTTAAAGAATGGGAACAGAATCCCTATGTTTTAGAGATACATACTGAAATATTTATGAAAAGAAGGATGTGATATCTGGGATTTGCTTTCAAGGGGGAGTAAAACTGAATGAATGTTCAAGCTGATGGGTCAACAGACGCTTATTTTACTTTCTCTCCACTTTTATGCTTGGCATTTTCCATGATGAAAAGTTCAGAAGTTATAAGGGAAAAGAAGGAGATCACCTTGGGTTGACTTTTCTTCTCACTGCTGCCCCCACCCCCCTGCCATATTCTCAATATGTTTAAGAAGAAATTTTATTAAATATTCGTATTTTAATACCTTGATATATTAGTATATTTTAGTTTGTGTTAGAATAATTGATCTTTTGGATGATCAAACTGTTAATTATAGAAAATTTGGATTTAGGAAAAACCCAGTGAAGACAATAAATAGTACTGATAACCCCATTACCCTGGACAGGTATTTTTGGGTATCCAGTCTCATTAAGGCTTTGTTGTTTAGTTGCTGAGTTATGTCTGACTCTTTTGTGACCTCCATGGACTATACCCTGCCAGGGTCCTCTGTCCATGGGATTTCCCAGGCAAGAATACTGGAATGGGTTGCCATTTCCTTCTCCAGGGTATCTTTCAGACCCAGGGATCGAACCCACGTCTCTTACATTGTCAGGCAAATTCTTTACCACTGAGCCACCTGGGAAGCCTTCTCATTAAGAATATATATATTAAATACAATCTTAATTATACAGTTATTTGATTATATAATAAATTCCTTGGTCATTTTTTATGGTCTATTGTGAACATTTTACAAAGGCATTAGGGATTCTTTTGTAAACTAATTTTAGTGGCCCTTTAGTAGTACATCTTATAGGTATTAATGGCAAAATTTGTTTAATTAGGTCCTTTTTTTCAAATATTAGGGATTTTGGTTTTTTGTTTTATAGTGTGAATGATGCTGTAACAAAGAGCCTTATGCCTCAGTCTTTGTGCACACTCTGCTCATTTCCTTGAGTAAATTCTTACACTTGAATAGCCAGGTCAGTGTATTTTTAAAAAATTGATGTATAATCTTTCAAAATTTTGATACTGATTTGTATGCCCATAAGCTGTGTCTTGTTTTTTTAATGTGCCCTCATCAACTCTGAATATTTTCCATAATTTTTTTGGCCAATTTGTTGATGAGAATGGTATTAAATGGTTTAATTTACATTTCTCTGATTACCTTTGTGCTTGAACAGTTTTTATTATTTATTACTGCATTAGTCTTTCAATTGCCAGACATGTCCTTTGTGTATTTCTATCTGTGCATTCCTTTTTATTATTGATTATATATACTCTTTATATATTAAGGATAGCATCCCTTACCAGTCATTTTGTAACAGTTTTTCCTATGTGTTTTTAATTCAGCACATGAAATTTTCTTGTATAGACTTTCCATATCTTTATATACTCAGATCAATTAATCTCTGTTTATGGATTCCCTCTTTGGCGTTATATCTTTTCCATTTCCAAACAGTTATATTTGCCTTTTATATTTCTTATTCTTTCACTTTTTTTACATTTCACTCTTTAATTCACAATGACCTTATTTTTGTTATATTGTTTAGAACAACGATCTAACATTTTTCTAGTTGTGACCAACTATCTCAAAAGTTGAACAACTCTCTCTTTGGTTTGAATTAGTACCTCTTTCATGTATTCAGATTTTTTATATGTGTGCTTTGTATACTGTTTCAATGCTATGCTAGCTAAACTTATACCAGTGTAATAGTATTTTAAGTCTTGTGACTACATTATTTTAATATATAGTATCAACACTCTCTCTTTTAAAAGTTTTATTGTATTTTATTAGAAAGAAATGTCTTGGCTCCCTTCCTCCCTCTATCCCTTCTAATCTTCCAGATGTCTTTCTCACTCTTACTAAGGTTCAACAAGAATTTTCTTGTAATGAATGGGATGACATCAGATTTATTTAAAAGAGATTTTATATTTTCACATCACTCATTCTTCTCATCCAGTAATAGATAAAGTGTCACACTTCAACCATAGTGTTTTATGTTTTTTGGATTAAAGTTTTACATAGGCCTTGCATCATTCTTGTTAAATCCTAGATATATTACTAGGAATTAAACTCTGATCTCTGCTTTGTCCTCCACTGGCTGTATGATTTTAAACAAATCACTTAATGTTTCTGGACTTTTTCTCTAAGGTTCTTTCTAGCTCTATTTTTCTAAATATATAATCAGCCCTCGAAATATTTCAGCCTTGTGTGTGGGGGCTTTTCTGGTGGCTTAGATGGTAAAGAGTCTTCTTGCAATGCAGGAGACTTGGGTTCAATCCCTGGGTCAGGAAGATCCCCCGAGAAGGGAATGGTTCCACACCCCAATATTATTGCCTGGAGAATTCACGGACAGAGGAGCCTGGAGGCTACAGTCCATGGGGACGCAAAGTGAAGTCACACAAAGTGACATGACTGAATATGTAATTGTTGTTTAGTCACCAAGTCGAGTCTGACTCTTGCAACTCCATAGACTGGGGCCCACCAGGCTCCTCTGTCCATAGGATTTTCCAGGCAAGAATACTGGAGTGGATTGCCATTTATAATAGACCCTCAAAATATTTCAGTCTTATAATTTATATACTAGAAGGAGGGAAATCCCTCAAAATATTTCAGTCTTATAATTTATATACTAGAAGGAGGGAAATCCAAGTTTAAATGGTAGTATAGTGGGTAAGATGTTACAAAAATAAAATTTTGAAATATATTCTGTGTTTCCTTCTCTTTATCTTTACCTGATATAGGTTCAATTTGGCATTTTTATTGCTCAAAATATTAACTTCTGGTCCTGAGTCTATCAAGTGTGATTAAGAATAAAGGATGACCTCACTCTGAAGGATATGTCACTGCTCTATTTTAGATGCTTGTTTTAACACTTCTGGTAGGGAGAACACATTTTTATTTTCAGGTTTATTTTGATCACAGATGACCTAACTTTAATATATTGAACCTGGTTGCATTTTCACATAGGCCGTTAATTTTCCACTGATAAAAGAAAATAATTCACTTAAGTTGAAATCTGAAATGCGTATTGATTATGGAAAAGAAGGAAAATTAATGGCTGGGAATCCATGCCACAGTCCAGTTGGGTGGAGATTATGTTCCTGGTGGGGTGCTCAGAGTCACAAACTTCTGTTAGTCGCTCTTCATTTCTGCCACATAACGTATAACAACACTGGATTCTCAGAAGTAACTGAACTTGCAGAAATAGCTCATGAAGTTATTTTCTATTGAAATGGTCTGCACTCTTTAGACTAAATGCTCTTTCACTAGGACGATATTAATATATGTCTTTGACAGCAACTGCATTGAGAAGGCAGCCTTTGCAAAACATTTTTGTCATCCTTCCAAGTATGGGCCTTTTATGATAGATTGTTGTATATCTGAAGAGCTATTGTGTCAACAAAGAGCACCATAATGAGTCTAAAAATCTGACTCAATGGAACAAATGTGTTTTAATGGCGTGCATTTTATTTTAAAAGGATGTACCAAAATAGAGCAAGAGTCTGAAAGCAGGGCATTATTTTATAATGAAATACTAATATAGGAGTAGTTCTAAGTAAGAATGTAACTGGGAATGAAACTTGACATAAGGTGGATAAAATCATTTCCATCAGCAAACCACAAATGCTCTAGGAGAGTTATCTGCAATGGTATGCGTGTGTGCTAAGTCGCTTCGGTCATGTCCAACTCTGTGCGAACCCGTGGACTGCAGCCTGCCAAGCTCCTCCGTCCATGAGGATTCGCCAGGCAAGAATACTGGAGTGCATTGCCATGCCCTCCTCCAGGGAATTTTCCCACCCAGGGATTGAACCCATCTCTTATGTCTCTTGCATTGGTAGGTGGGTGCTTGACCACCAGCGCCACCTGGGAAGACCCTGCAGTGGTAAGGAGACAGAATTTAAAGGGGTACAGACACCCAGGAATGTTTTACTGCAGTTCACCCAGTGAAATGTAGGATTATGTGGGATATAAGACTGCCTTCCAATAGCACTCAAAACACCTAACAGCTTGTTCTGGGCTTGCAAAATCACATTTACTGAAGTGCCACACAAGCAATCCTAGAATAGCCTGTTTCTGTCAATGTCTAAATTCTACTTATGAGGTATGCTGTAATCTTGAGGGAGACAGTTACGTTTGGAGACTGCAATAAATTTTCTGATGTGTTTAGTGCTAAGGGGTATATTTGTAGAGCTCAGGACACCAAACTCGTATGTAATAGGTAGATGTTACATAATAACAGCTTTCATCGAAAGTAACATCAATGAACTTCTGCAATTGATTTTTCAGGACTGTTTATTATTTATAATTTTGGTTAGAAATTTGCATTTTATGGGAATATGTTGTAGATATCTTCTGCATTTGGATTTTCTACTTTATTAGAGTCCCAAGTTAGAGAGGTTGGAAATCTGTTTGCGTGTACTTAAACACCAAAAAATTAGGCATGTGCTGTCAACCTGGGATTATGACTATTTTTTTTTGCTGTCTGTCATGATCCATGTTTATTATTATTTATTTTTATTTTTACTGGGGTATAGTTGTTTTACAGTGTTGTGTTACTTTCTGCTGTACAACAAAGTGAATCAGCTGTTTGTATATATATATCTCCTTCTTTTTGCAGCCCCCCTTCATACCATCCATCTAGGTCATCTCAGTACTGAGCTAAGCTCCCTCAGCTGTACATACAGTAGGTTCCCACCAGCTATCAGACTAAAAGAAAGCCCACTTTTTTTGGAGGGGGCGGTTACATGTACTGGCTGAAAACAATAGCATCTCTATTCCAACAAAGGCCCTTTGGGAGACAGAACTCTTTTGGCAAGACAGAATAGAGGAAACTGAAAGAAGAGTAGGACTTCTGAATTGTCACTTAAGACATTTTATTTTCTGGGCAGGGTTTCCTGTTGTCCCCAAGTCACCATTTAAGTCTCTAACCATCTCCTCTTTCCTGCTTAGATTGCTACAGTGTTGTTTCTGGTTTCTTTTGCAAATCGCGCTCTTCTTTAAATGCATGGTGTGGTTCTTTTCTCTTTCCTTTAGATGCCTCGTTTTAGCTACCAGTAACCTTGCATAAGGCAGCGATGGCTTTTTAGAAGTACTTATGATTTGCGACCTCTTGAGGTGGGAATTTGGCAAGAGAGAAATGACTATAAGCGTTAGGATGAGCACTGCTAATTGAGCACCTCAACAGTGGATCCATGGACTTTTATGCATAGTGATCTCCTGAGTAAGGTGTGTTACCCTGAAGTGCAATCCTGGGTGCCCTTTGGCAGAAATCGTCTGCATGGTTTACAGATTTGATACAGAACAGGAGTTCCGTGATCTGAAGCTGAAGAACGGTGAAGCCAAATGCATATTTTCCAGTCCTAGATGTTGCTGGGAATATGATCCACCTTTAAGAAAGTAATACGGACCAGCTATTAATACTTCTGTGTGGAGGTTTCTGTTCTTACAGCACTACTGTAAGCTATCACTCCAACCAGGTTATTAACCAATTAAGAGCAGGAGCTGTGGCCCACCTACCTCTGCTTTGTATCTGAAACAATGCCTCCCATTAAAGCACAGATGGCTGTGGCCCAGTGAATTGAGTAGATACTCAAATGCTGGTTGAAATGAGAAGGAAAAAAATTAGAGAACCATCTCCTCTCCATTCCAAGTTCCTGCACCCTTTGTTTATCTGCGCGATTATTCTCCCCCATGGAATTATTCGGAGGATACAAGAAAGACATTCTTGTCAATTGGCCCCAGAAAAAGAAGGGCAGAGGTTAATGAGGGAACAGGGAGAGTCAAAATTTGGGGCTGAAGGGGCATCCCCGGCCTGGTGAGTTAGATGGGGGAACCGACTGAGTAGGGGGGTGTCTCCATCGGTGTGGGGGTTGCCGCGGGAGGTCGTGTCTAGCTCCATGCAAAGTCCTAGGAGCGAGCTTCTCTCCACTGACTTCCAGACTGTTTCAGTGAACAGAAAGGAGGCTTTTGTTCTTTGCCAAACTGAGCATTCCAGTGCCTGCTGTGGCGAGGTCAGATCTGTGAGTGATGGAGAGGTTCATTTAGGGAAAAGGCATCTTTGTTGGAAATGGAATAGGTCAAGGGTGAAAAGGTGAGGCAAGGCAGATGGTGTTTTGTATGTTGTCACTTCCCATTATCTAAAACGTCCCTGGTGAATAGCAAATGCTTGACACTAAGCTGTTGAGGGAAGGCCCGATGGATCTTTAGGGCGTTATTTGCTGTGGGCGTGTGTGCCTGCTCAGTCCCTCAGTCGTGTACGACCCTCTGCGACCTCATGGACTGTAACCCACCAGACTTCTCTGTGCATGGGATTTCCCGGGCAAGAATACTGGAGTGGGTTGCCATTTCCTTTTCCGGAGAATCTTCCCGACCCAGGGATAACCTGCGTCCCCTGACTCTCTGTGTGTCACTAAAAGAGTGTTAAACGTTTTCTATACTGTCTCGAATTCTTACTAGAGAGGGACCGTTTTCTTTCCAGAGTGAAGCTTAGCACCAGAAAAAGAGTCTGTTTTATTGAAAATATACTGAAGGCAGCTTCCATAGTTGGCATTTTCTTTTTGCCTCTAAGTGAGTTTCAGAGTGCTTTCTGAAGGTGCTGGTTAAGATGACTCTCACAGGGTAACCAGAAGGCCAGCACTGCTCATGTCCAGGCTAGACAAAGATAGCAACAGTGTGCTTCTAGACTGCCTCCTAGGCTAAAATACTCATTGGCACCGTAAACGCTTGTCCGCATTTAAAAATTACTGTAGCCTGTAATTTCGCATGCTAAATTTGGCTGTGTTGGTATTGGCATCAGTTTAACCCAGTCTCTTTTTCCCAATGCATTGCTCACTCACACGTTTGTAACCCCAGATGGTGACACAGGAAATACTTCCAACCTGGAAACATAATAAAGAGAAGTCCTCCTTCAGAAAGACAGCTGGAACCTGCTTTAGCAGTTTCTTAGCAATCTTTGGGTTTACCTTTATATTTTTTGGGGGGGGGTTGTGTTTGGTTGTCCTAGGTCTTTGTTGCTGCACACGTGCTTTCTCTAGTTGCAGTGAACAGGGGCTACTCTTCGTGGTGGTACAGTGGATTCTCTCATTGTGGAGCATGGGTTCTAGGCACTTGGGCTTAGCTGCTCTGCAGTATGTGGAATCTTCCTGTACCAGGGATTGAACCTGTGTCCCCCCCATTGGCAGGCAGGTTCTTACCTACTGCACCACCGGGGTTTATCCTTTGAACCATTCGAACTTAAATAAAGAAAATTAAATAAATTTGCTCAACAGTAGAGATCTGAGTGCATGATGGAAAAATTGGAGACAGGCCATTGAGAAGCATTTACTTACAAGCCCCAGTGGCTCAAGAGGTAGAGAAGCCACCTGTAATGCAGGAGGTTCAGGAGACGTGAGTTCAGTCGCTGGGTCCGGAGGAAATGGCAACGCGCTCCAGTATTCTTGCCTGGAAATTCCACGGACAGAGGAGCCTGGAGGGTACAGTCCACGGGGTCGGGAAGAGTCGGACACGACTGAGCACGCTCACGTGAAACAGAGCACACTGCCACTCCCCTCTGCGGTTCTGTCAGGTGCTGTCTCAGGCCTGGGAGCTGAGAGTACGGATTAGGCAGCCACCCACCCTTGAGAGGCTCACAAAATTAATTTATTCTTCTCCAAGGGAATTAAGCTTATGAGAAGATCTGACATTTGGGAATCTTTTTATTCTTTTTTACCAGTCTCTATGCAATACCCTTTATATCCTGTCTAGTCTCTATATTATAAGTGCAAGCGGTGGTGGTGGGTTAGTGTCTGACTCTTGCGACCCCGCGGACTGTAGCCCGCCAGGCTCCTCTGTCCTTGAGATTCTGCAGGCAAGAATACTGGAGTGGGTTGCCATTCCTTTCTCCAATATAGTGCGAGACACTTACTTATTCTGCTTGCTGGTTGGGACAGCCCTGTCAGAAGAATTCTGGAGATGTGGAAATTCTAGCTTTGAGGGAATGAATACACTGTGCGGAAGCCCCCAGAAGGAGTCAAGGGTAGCCCCAGGTCACGTTAACTCCAGCAAATGTTCTTTGGTCTAAACCAAGTTGATCCCTGCTGCTACACACTTTTGCACTTTTGTTTTTGTTAATGCTGAAAAAATCCATCAAGCCATGCTCTGGTGAGGGGAAGAGCTGAAATAGCAGGATTTTAAGAGTTATCTAAAACCCAGTTCTTCCCTGCTCTGGGTTTCTGCTTCTTCCTTGAGTGCTTGGATACCTTCTTGTCTGAGCCACAGTGTTCATGTAGGGCTTGCTTAGAAAAAGACCAATCTTGGTTTCTTGAGACCCTGTTAAACTATCAATCATTTTTCATTGATGCAAACATATTAGCCTGGTGTCAAGAGAAGGTATTTATTTTATTCTGGGAAGAAAACCTTGAAACTTACATTTAATTTTTATTTAAATCTTTAAGAAGGAATGAGATAATTTTCAGTAATTATATCTCCTAGAGCTATTGCATTCTTTTAAGAACTCCAGTATGATATTATCTCAATTTACTGTATTTCTCTAAAGCGTATGGGTAGCCATAAGCTTGATAAATTGAGGGTTTTGACAGACTAATAAAATGGTAAGAATCTCTATCAGAAGATACTTACCAAGACAGTACAGTGACCCTTGAACTACAGGTACTTGAACTGCATGGGTTCATAAATATATGTAAATATGAATTTATTTTTCACATTAATCATTTTTTTAATGTCCAGTGTTAGTAATGGGTGTAACGAATACAGTGTGTTGTATCATATAAGATAATAATGTAAGTACTGGGACTTCCCTGGTGGTCCAGTGGTTAAGACTCTGGCCTTCCAATGCAGAAGGTGAAAGTTCAATCCTTGTTTGGAGAATTAATCCCACATGCCTCGTGGCACAGTCAAAAACCAAGTAAATGAAAATAATGATGTAGATACTGATGTAAGATGATTCATCTAATAAACAGACAACAGACACTTATGGTATTGATAATAAGGTAATGTAAATGTATTTTCCTTATAGTTTTCTTAACAGTGTGTTCTTTTCTCTAGCTTATTACTTTATTGTAAGTATATAGTCTATAGTATAGTACATACAGAATATGTGTTAATCAACCATTTATGTGATTGATAAGGCTTCTGGTCACCAGTAGGCTATTAGTAATGTTTCAGAGGAGTCAAAAGATATACTTGGATTTTCAACTCTGCAAGGAATCAGCGCTTCAACTTCTGCGTTGTTCAAGAATCAGCTGTTTTTTCCTGTATCTGTTACTCTGTAGGTATCTCTAAAGCCTTCATCTCTATTCTTTGGGTGCAAAGTCAAGAGACGGGTACTTCATTTATAACTCAGTAATACTTGAGTGCCTTCCCCTTGAGGACGTGACATGCCAGGTTTACTATTAGGCGGGGGTTAGTCGCTAAGTCGTGTCCGACTCTTGCAACCCCATGGACTGTAGCCTGCCAGGCTCCTCTGTCCATGGGATTCTCCAGGCAAGATTACTGGAGTGGGTTGCCTTTAAACTGCACTTTTTATTTAAGCATTTTGAAAAGTGTGGCTCCTCTGTTCACTTTATTTCATTGAAAGTTAAAAGGAAACCCTCTCCCTCACACACAATTGTAAGATATGGTTGGGTGTGTGTCTTATCGCTGAGTAGAGTGGATTCAGTGCATAAGTTTCTAGCTGCGATATGCTCTAGAATGTGGAATTCCCCGATGACTGGAAGGATGTGGAGTATTCTTCGGAGCACTGCCTCATGTGTTTAATGTATAGCTTGTTTTGTCTGGGGACAGCGCCTCAGAACTCTGCCATCTGCAGTGGGTGGCACCCAAAACCCAGTCTGAAAGAATTCATCTGTTAATTTTCTTTCTTTCTTTGACTTGATGACACCATTGTGGTTACTTCTCCTCCCTCTCCAATCAATAACATCTCATTTTCCATTATTACATCTTAAGTATATTGCTGTGGTTGCAAGCTGTTACATTTTCATTTTGGAAATATGATAGCTGGGAAAAAAATCTGTCTGGGAAAAAATAGTAGGAATTCAAATTCTCCAGACAGGGTGGTCTTTCCGATGAATTAGTGCTTCAATAGGAAAGCAACTCCACCTGCCTGCATTTCTCAGTTTAGCTCATCTGGCTGTGTCACCGTTTTGTAGATGGAGATGCTGTAACACGGGCCTGAAGCCTCCTGCCCTCACAGGATCGATGTAATTCTCAGAGTCCTGGGTCTTGACTCTGTTCTTCCCTATTGCTTCTTTTAAGCCTGCGTTTGAAGGATTATCAGGGGATTTTACAAGGGGTCTTATTCCTATTTGGCCATCAGTAAAACCCATCCAGGATTTTCTGTGTTGTTCTCTGCCGAACGTTGGAGTGGCAGGGCTCATACAATGACTGGACGTTAACTCGTAACTTGTTCTTTTGGCAAATGGATGAAATCTGGAGGGTAATTTCTTGTGTTTCTCTGTGTTGGTGTTTTTAATGTCTTGGTTGATCTCTAAGGGACACTGTTTTGGGTGGGGAGGGAGAGAGTGTTCTTGCCTTTTAGCCATGATTTTATTTTTATTCTTTTAGGTATACATATTGATGCATTGTAATAAATTTATGAAGTTATACAGCCATCACTGCAATGCAATTAGAGCTCCCTGTGTTGTAAAGCAGCTTCCTGCTAACTATATATTTTGCACATGGTAGTGTGTAGAGGTGGAGAAGGCAATGGCACCCCACTCCAGTACTCTTGCCTGGAGAATCCCATGGTCGGAGGAACCTGGTAGGCTGCAATCCCTGGGGTCGCTAAGAGTCGGACATGACTGAGCGACTTCACTTTCATTTTCATTTTCATGCATTGGAGAAGGAAATGGCAACCCACTCCAGTGTTCTTGCCTGGAGAATCCCAGGAACGGGGGAGTCTGATGGGCTGCCATCTATGGGGTCACACAGAGTTGGACACGACTGAAGCGACTTAGCAGCAGCAGCAGCAGCAGTGTGTATAGGGGGCTTCCCTGTTGGCTCAGTAGTGAGGAATCTACCTGCTGTATAGGGACCGAGATTCCACCCTTGGGTCAGGAAGATCCCATGGAGAAGGAAATGGCAACCCACTCTTAATATTCTTGCTTGGGAAATCCCATGGACAGAGGAGCCAGATGAGTTCCAGTTCACAGAGTCACAAAAAAGTAGGATACAACTTAGGGACTAGAGGACAACAAGTGTATATATGTCAATACTACTCTCGCTAGCCATCCCACCCTCTCCTTAGGAAAAAGAAAAAGCTCCTGTTTGAAAAATTGTGTGGGAGCCTTTTTTGAGGTGCAATGGAAATGTTTAGGGAATGTGTTCTAAGTTGGAGGGAAAGTGCGGTTTTCTTGGCTTGGTGGGACTGTGCATATTTGGGACTGGATAATGGATGAAGCTTGCCTGGCAATACCCATGGGTAAGCCCACCACGGGAAACACTTTCTCCATAATATTTTGGGTTCTGAGTGCTGGTGGGAGACTTGAGGAGTGGGTACCGAGCTTCCCTGCCCTGCAGTATTCCCACTGGCCTTCATCTTGGGGCCAGGGTTAGGTGAACACTGTGGGAAGGGGAAAAATTCAGCCCTTGACCACTTAATGCTTCCTTTCAGAGAGTGCTGTCTCTGTGAAGTTTGAGTTAAAATGCAAATCAGGGCTTATTTCCTTTTATAAAGTAAGTCACTATTATTCTTTCACAACAAAGAAAAACCCTTGGATGGAGGTGGTGCCCCAAAGGAATGAATGGACTTCTGTGGGAAGAATAGGGCTGATCTTTTTGACATTCATTCTTCCCTTCTCTCTCTCTTTCTCTCTTACTCCCTTCTAGTCTATTGATTTTGCCCTCAGAATGATTTCATGTGGGTTTCCACCTCAGGACACTCCCAGAGCTTTCTTGTTGTAGAACCAAAAACCATTCTCCTCACCCTTCCGGCTCATCTACATTGCTCCCGTAGAAACCTTGTGTGGCCTTAGGCGTTTACCTGTCTCTCAGGGCCTCTGGTGTCTCTAAAATGAGTGTAATCATTGTAGGACAGTTTGGGTTCTTGTGGGTTTTAGATGAGTTAATATATATAATGCACTTGAAAACAGACCAGGCATACAGCAAGCGCTTTATTAATGCTGGCTGCTTTTGCTGTTATGGCTACTGTTCATTTCTTTCATTGTTATTGTTTAGTTGCTAAGTTGTGTCCAACTCTTTGCAACCCTACGGACTATTCTGGAGTGGGTTACCATCTCCTTCTCCATGGGCTCTTCCCGACCCAGGGATTGAACCTGGGTCTCCTCATTACGGGCAGATTCTTTACCACTGAGCCACCAGGGAAGCCCGTTCATTTCCCTGCCCGGGACCAAAACCCTCAGATGGCTGTTGTCTTGCCCCCCACGCCCTTGTCCTGTCTCTTCCCGGTCTCCTCTCTGGGTGCCAACCTGCCCCAGCAACCTGCCTCATGGGGGCGGCTCCTTCCTCCTCATCAGGGCTTCCTCCCGCGCATCCTCCTTCCTCTGTTGTTGCGATTAGCCCTCCGGCCCACCTCTTCACCTTCTGAATTTAAACAGGTCGCCCTTTTCTGCTCTTCTCCTTCTGTTGCTCCTAGTCCTTTTCCCCACTCCCCCATCTCTTTCTTCTGCTTTTTTCCTTTCACTTCTACCTCCCTGCACATCCACCCTATGTTTTATTATTAAAACACCTTAGACAGTAGCAGAAAGGTTACACTTTTATGACAGCCTTGGTGGTCTAGTACACAGAAAGGGTGTGTGACCGGAATGGCTGAAAGTTTCTATTAGCAAGAAGAGCGGGCTGGGAGGACCCTAAAGGTACCTCATCCTGACGGGTGTGAAAAATAGAGGGTGATAAAGTTCAGGAAAACTCTGTTGCTTAACATAATTCGGTGGTGGAAGGACAATAGCTACAGTGAAAGGCTAAACAGAGCTGCTTCGAATAGAAACCAGTTTACTATGAACTTGCTAAATTTAAATGGTGTATATAGTTAATGCGATGGAGATGTTTTAACAGCACATATTTAAATGTTCTTGTGAAATCCAACATATCATTTTGAAATATACTCTTTCCCTTTTGTGGCATTTTATTCATTTTACTCCAAATTCTCTGGCAGTCTTACTAATAATGAAGGTGAATTAAGCAAGGCCTCAGCATTCGGATAGATTGGCTCAAGATCTGGTTCATAGCTTTTGTCGTCAACTGGTTTTGCGTGATAAAAGTCCCGCATGTTAAAAAACAATTTTTTTTAACCTCATTTAAAATAATTTATAGGGCTTCCCTGGTGGCTCAGACCATAAAGAGTGCCTGCAATGTGGGAGACCTGGGTTCAGTCCCTGGGTCGGGAAGATCCCCTGTAGAAGGAAATGGCAACCCATTCCAGTATTCTTCTCTGGAGAATCCCATGGACGGAGGAGCCTGGTGGGCTACAGTCCATGGGGTCACAGTGAGTTGGACATGAGTGAGCAACTAACACTTTCCCCTTATTTTCAATATTTGATGAGTCATTGAAGTTTGCATTTGCGTAATATCGAGTTGAAAATATATTAAAAAAAAAAACAGCTACAGGAGCATTTTCCTTTAACATGTTGGATAATAATTGCAGGTCTTTTATTTGCCTTCAAGCAGGTGGAGGCCTCCCTAGGGAGGGTAGGTATTTCTCTGTGAAGCCAGGAAGTGGTCTCTACCAGGTATTAGAAGAGAATTCAGAATAAGCACATGCCTTCCTCCTTCTCCAACTGTCACCTTCCTTTATGTCTACAATGCCCATTGATGTTGAGTTGGTGAGAGTGGATAAATAATTTATATCATAGTATCAGTGTCGTCAGAAATCCATAAAGATTTCTTGAAGGGTTTGGATCTAAAATCTTTCTGAATTAAGCCCTAAATTATTAATCATGTGAAACTAGGGTGTATTTCTTGCCTGTGGTGTGTGTGCTGCTCTATTTTGAAACTGAATGATTGGTGACTCTCTTTACCAGTCGTTCCTCTTTTTGGGGCTAATGCAGACAGCATGGAGGAAATGGAAAGTTCTAAGCATTTTTACAACCACTCCTAGATGTCATTTACGGCCCTGATAAATTCAGTAGACAAAACAGAAGTCGTTAGTCTCTTGCACCTTCGATTTCTAATCTGTGAAATCAAGAGATTCATTGAAGATTCTTTCTGGCATTAGACTGTGTAATTTTTTTTCTTTTAAAATTTGTGTGGAATTTATAACATTGATAGGAACTAAAGTTTAAGCCACTAAAACAAGACAGAAATCAGGTTATCAGACACAGGGTTGTTTTTTCAGCCTGTGCTCTGCCAAGCCAAGCCTTGTTACAATCACAATGTGGCAAGATCTGATGTCCCATTATTATTTTTTCACTTGAGAATGCTTCAGCTGTACAGACCTATCATAGCAGTTGTTACACCGTGAGTTTCCCCGTATCCATCAGAAGAAGAAAATCTATCATGCTTTTGACTACTTTTCTTCTCCAAGAAAGCGATCTTTAAGAGAATGACGTGTAATATAGACTTGACTCTTCTTAAGGCGTTAGAGAAACTGCACGTGAAATAAAATCAATACCTGATGCAGTAGTTTATTTACATTTAAAATATTGAATAGCAAAGTATTTTATCAAAGACTTTGGACCAAATACACATTCCAGACTTACATTAAAGTGAAAGACTAGAAGGAAGTAGAAATATGGTTGCTGTGGGTAATTACCTAGTTGTGGTTCAAGGACTCTATGTAGCTCAACTACACTAACAGAAAAAAGGGAGATTTCTGAGCAGTTAAGAAATGTAGATGTAAGGGTCGGTGCATTTAGAAATTTTTTTTTTTCAGTTCCATCTCATCTCATAATATCAATTTAAATTATAATGATTACCAGGCAACTGAGAGGAGCAAAAGCAGTCTTACCCTTCCTATTTCTAGTTTTATTTTACACTCTGTTTTGTAGATAAAGGTATAAATTATGTTTTGCTGTTGCATCTTCTTAAAGGATTCCTTTTAAAAATGTTCTGTAGCAGTTTATATAGCATGGAAA
This sequence comes from Aepyceros melampus, assembly GCA_006408695.1. NCBI lineage: Eukaryota > Metazoa > Chordata > Mammalia > Artiodactyla > Bovidae > Aepyceros > Aepyceros melampus. The sequence continues at coordinate 323,937 of SJXQ01001313.1, forward strand.
TTACTGGTCCTTGAAATTGAAAATAATTGGCCAATAAAACCAAATGGGCACTGAGTCTTTTTATTGGTGTAAATTACTTTATGCATTTCTTAATTCCTTCTATTTATTGGTTTACTTTCAAGAATTGAAATGTATATGGGAAACCATCAGTTACCTTAAAATTTGAAAAATCTGCATGAATCATTTTGCAATATGTATGCATATTGAAGCATCAGATTGTATTACATTTACAGTGTTACATGTCAATTATATCTCAGTAAACCTGGAAAAAAAAACAAATAAAATTTTGCCATGAAATTATACATTAGGTAATTGGAATTTACTCAATAAACACCCACATAGTTATTTCTGATTTTATTGGTGTTTCCTACTTTTTTGATTAGATCTATATATTCTTCCACCACAAAAATGTCTAACTCTTGGATTCCTTTATTATTCTGATGCTTTTGGTTTTTTATTTACTTTTTGATGCAATCTTTAATCTCTTCCTCTTGCTTTTCTGTTATACGTATTCCAGTGGCTCCCAGTCTAAGGTGACATCAAATTCATAGGTCACCCCAAAACCTACTGTTCCCTGCGGTGGGAACAGAAGACACTTTGCCGCCTCTGTGGTTTTCTGTCCCTTCATTCTCCCGCAGGAGGATGTAAGAGCTCATGGACTTTCCTGTCTCTCTGCCTCTTTCCTACACATCTCCCTTCACCTGCTTTGACTCTCAGTCCCACTGCTGCTTGTAGGCTCATGATTTATAGTCATCATCTCAGAGTCGGATTCAAAAAGGGCATACCCCCCTTTCTCACTCTAGACCAAGGTTGCACATAGACCCTGCCCATAGTTCCTCAAAGATGTCTACATTGAGGCTGTAACATGTAGTATGACTTGATCAAAGTTTAGGTTAATAGAGAATTCTAACACAGAAAATAACTTACACTTAACTGTAAGATATGGTTATTATGGGGATTCATAGATCTACTTTGCATTTTAATGAGCCCAGTTCATGATGTCCAGCAATCCATTTACTGAATGCTATTTCTCTCTTTTTTTGTGTGCCTGGGACTCATTCATTCTTCCAAGCAATGCGTGGATGTTCACCCCAGTCTAGGTTTAGAATTAGGTGTAGGAGTGAGATAAAGTCACTTGCAGTGGGATTGCAGCTTTGAGAACTGAGGGCCACTACTTTTGTATCTTGTGTGGCTCTCTTTGTAAGAGGTGGATTCTGGGGCTTTGAAGACAGTCCGCTGGAGGTTTCTAATACTATTATTAAAGGAAACCCGAGAGATGTGAATTTGGGTCGCTGACCTACCAGGCTGTCCATTTTCTCAGGATAATGTAGTTTCTCGCTCAGGTATTAGCAGTGAGGGTTAGTGGAGCCCTCTCACTTCCATCCCTCACATCATAACTCAGGAGGGAGATTGCAAAACGGTGTTTCTGCATCTTGCCACAATCAGTGCAAGGGAGGAAAATGTCTCCAGATTATGATCATGCTTGCTTCCTGTCTTTGTTCCCCATGAAAAGATTTCTCCCTCTATTGGTGTGTTTTCATTTTATAGAAGGTGGGAGTGAAGAGTCTCTCGGACTTTACCATTCTATCATTTCACCTGAAATTCTGAAAAAAAAATTTTTTTTTACAAAAAATGATTTTACAAATTGTACCTTGGGATCATTGAGACATTAATGGGAGGTATTAACCAGTTTAAAATAATGTCTTTCCTACTCACAGAGTTTGAAATTTTACATAAAGGAAATTTAAAATTACAAAGGCCCCGATAGAGTTTAAAATGAAAGGATCTTTCAGTTTAATCTGAACTTTTAAGTGTCACAGTGAATTGTTTTTTTGAAAAGTATCTGATAGTCCGCTTTAGTATTGATGAAATGTCCCATTTTGAATCAAAATGATTATTTATCAGCATCTTAGTTTAAAACATAGAGTATATAAGGATAAGTTGTTTCGGGATAAATCATTTTGTAATTTCACTAATTTTGTAATCTTCACTAAATGACACTGTTTCTCCTCACCTGATTTCTTCAAATTAGTACCACTGTAATCCATGTTCCAAAAAAGCAGACAGCTTGCAGAGTTTTCAGTCCTAAGTGGCAGTTCTGACCGGGGTTCCTGTGGCTAGTGAGGTTTCCACTGGCTTCCGAGATAGCGGAGGTGGAGAGACTGTGGCAGAGCCTCTCGCTGAAGCCAGAAGCTGAGTCTGTGTTGCCTTAAAGTTTTGCCAGTTGGGCCTGTGCTGTATATCTTTACTTCTGCTAATGCAGGAGATGTAAGAGACTCAGGTTTGATTCTTGTGTCAGGAAGATCCCCTGGAGGAGGGCATGGAAACCCACTCCAATATTCTTGTCTGGAGAATCCCATGGACAGAGGCTCCTGGCAGAGTTGGACATGACTAAAGTGACTTAGCACGCACATATCCTTACTGTGTGTGCTTTTTTTTTTTTAAATTAACTTTTTGTTCAAGAAGCATTTTCCCACTCTTGTAGGTATCATGAGTATTATTCTGTATTTTCTCCTATTGATTTTAGAGTTTTGCTCTTTGCGTTTAAACCTTTGATCTGCCTGTCTTTAGACTACCTCTTGTGCTGCACACTCAGTTCCTTGGTAATGCCTGACTTCCTGTGCCCTGATGGACTGTAGCCCTCCAGGCTCCTCTGTCCATGGGATTTCCAGGCAAGAATTCTGGAGTGGGTTGCCATTGCCTTCTCCAGGGGATCTTTCTAACCCAAGGATCAAACCTGTGTTTCCCGGATCTCCTACATTGCAGATGGATTCTTTCTTGGTGAGCCACCTGGTAGGAAGATGATTTTATTTCTTCAATAAAATGAGTCAGTTATCTCTACCCCATCTTCTAAATACTCCATCTTTTTCCATTTGACTTATAGAGCTATTTTAAATCATATGTTGCATTTTCCTATATGCAATTGACTCTTGAACAACACAGGTTTGAACTGCACAGCTCCACTTATATATGCAGATTATTTTCAATAAATATATACTATATTACTTATGATCCTTGGTTGGTTGTATCCACAGAAGTGGAGCTATGGACACGAAGAGCCAACTGTAAAGTTATACACAGATTACATTCTATGTATAGTTATCCCCAGTGACTCAATGGTAAAGAATCCCCCTGCAATGCAGGGGACTCCGGTTCAATTCATGGATTGGGAAGATCTCCTGAATTCTTGCCTGGAAAATCTCATGAACAGAGGAGCCTGGTGGGCTACAGACCACAGGGTTGCAAAAAGAGTTGTACATGACTGAACATGCACACATTTAGTCTGTATATAATCTATTATACACATATTTCGGGGTGCCTGTGGGTTGGCACCCCGAACCTCCATGTTTTCAAGGGTCAACCGTCTGTGGGTCTGTCCCTAAGCTCTCTAATTTGTTTGTTTGTTTGTTTGTTTCACTTTCCTGTTTTGCCACGGTACCACAAAACTAATTCATGGTTGTGGCTTTTTGATTGGCCCCTCCATCAAGAGATTGCAGGTTTCTTTTTCCTAGTATGTGAGTTCTTGGTGTCCGGCTTCAATCATTTAGATTGTTCTTTGCCATCTCTAGCATTCTTGCAGCTTTAGTTGTTCTGTCATATTATTTATTTTTCTTCACAGATGTATGATGTCATCTAAAGGTGATGGTGTCTCAGCCTGCTATAAAAAGATACCATAGACCAGGAGGCTTAATAACAGAAATTTATTTCTCATAGTTCTAGAGATTGGGAAGTCCACGATCAAGGTGACAGCCAGTTAGGAGCCTGCTTCCTGGTTCATAGACTTGGTACATCTTCACATGGTAGAAGGGGCTAGGGAGTTCTCTAGTTTCTCGTTTATAAGAGCTCTATTTCTGTGGATACAGCCATTCATGAGAGCTTTACCCTCCTGACCTAATCACCTCCCGAAGGCCCCACTTCCAAATACCATTTCATTAAGGAGTAGATTTCTTTCTTTTTGGGCCAGCCACATGACGTGGGGTTTTAGTTCTCCAAACAGGGATTGAACCTGAGCCCCATGCCTTGGAGGCACGGATTCCTAACCACTGGACTGCCAGGAAAGTCCTGGGATTAGGTTTCAAGTTGTGAATTTTGAGGGAGTACAGACATTCAGCCAAAATGGATAGGTTAATATACTGTGTAATTATACTTCCCCTGACATAGCTTACAGTAGAGCAAACAGTCTTGGAGAGCCAAAAGGGAACTTTTATATTATCCAGTCCTACCTAGTCATCCCATAAATTCAGAAACTGAGGCCCAGCAAGTTTTGGTGGTTTCCAGAAGGTAGCCCAGCTGGTAGTAGCAGCACTGAGACTCTGGGGATTCCTTTCACTGGAAGTGATACCTGGCCACGTCTCCCTTCGTCTGCCTGTAGTTATTTCTGTGTCTGGACTTGTTACCATTCATGGCTTCATAGAGCTCATCACTGAGCACTGAGAACAGTAATATCCACCCTGTTTATCATGAACCATAATGTGGATTCCTGTTCTCCTTCTTTTGTGTTCCCTTTAATACACTGTTGCCACAAATGCTGGGAGTCTGCTGAACATTTTCAAATGTAAACTATTGAATAATTTCAAGTATTTGTATTCATCTGTATTCATAAGTACAAATGCCATTTTTGTCCCTTGAAGTGTGCAAAACATAAGAGCTTGAGGGCCTGCCAACTAATGCATGGGTACCTTTATTTTGAAATGTGTTTTGTGTGCAATTACCAAACAAAGTCCTTTCTGAAAGTTTGGCTGAGGTCCTAGAATTTGTACGTGACTTTACAATGTACTCTTACTGTATAGCATATTTAGTGTCTTTAGCCCCTGTTCTTGGCTTCTTCAGCTGACCAAATTAAAGATTTATGGAAGAGGATTTCTCTTTTGTGAGCAGGGGATTATATCATGGTAAATATGTATATATACACACACATATATGGAAATATAGTTGATTTATAATATTAGTTTCAGGTGTTCAACATAGTGATTCAATAATTTTATAAATTATACTTCATTTAAAGTTACTTTAAAACATTGGCTATATTCCTTGTGCTGTCCAATATATCTTCATAGTTTATTTGTTTTATACTTAGTAGTTTGTATCTATTAATCTCCTACCCCTATCTTCCCCCCTCCCCTTCTTGTCCCCACTGATAGATACTAGTTAGTTTTCTGTATCTGTGAGCAGACTTCTGTTTTGTTACATTCTTTTTTTTTTTAAGATTCTATATATAAGTGATAATATACAGTATTTATCATTCTCTGTGTGATTTATTTCACTAAACAATAATACCTTTCAGGTCCATCCATGTTGTCGCAAATGAAAGATTTTTGTTCTTTTTTATGGCTGAATAGGATTCCATCGTGTGTGTGTGTGTGTGTGTGTGTGTGTGTATAATTTTACATCTTCTTTATCCATTAATCTGTTGGCAGACACTTAGGTTTTCTCTATATCTTAGGTATTATAAATAATGCTTCTGTGAACACTGAGGTACATGTACCTTTTTGAATTAGTGTTTTTGTTTTCTTCAGATATGTACTGCTGCTGCTGCTGCTAAGTCTCTCCAGTCGTGTCTGACTCTGTGCAACCCCATAGACGGCAGCCCACCAGGCTGCCCCATCCCTGGGATTCTCCAGGCAAGAATACTGGAGTGGGTTGCCATGTCCTTCTCCATCAGATATGTACACAGGAGTAGAATTGCTGGGTCATATGGTAGTTCAGTTTTTCGTTTTTAGGAATCTCCATGCTTTTTCTATAGTGGCTGCACAAATTTACATTCCTACTAACAGTGTACAAAGGTTCCCGTTTCTCTACATCCTCACCAACATTCATTTGTAGACTTTTTTGGAAGATGGCCCTTTGGACAAGTGTGAAGTAATGTGTCACTATGGTTTTGATTTGTAATTCTCTAATAGTTAGTGGTACTGAGCATCTTTACATGTGCCTGTTGGCTTTCTGCTGTATCTTCTTCGGAAAAATGTCTCATCAGGTTTTCTGCTCATTTTCTTAACTGGGTTTTTTTTTGATACTGAGTTGGTTTAGCTGTTTAAATATTTTGGAAATTAACTCCTTATTGGGCATATCATTTGCAAGCATTTTCTCTGATTCAGTTACTGCTCTTTTTGCTTTTTGGTGGTTTAAGTTAATTTTTCTAATTGTGGTAAAATACACAGAGCATAAACTTGACCATCATGGCTGTTTTTCAGTATGCAGTTCAGTGGCGTCAAGTACCTTTACATCAGTGCGGAACCGTCACCACCATCCGCGTCTCCAGGTGCCTTTTCATCTTGCTACACTGAAACTTTGGTCCTAGTAAAGTGTATTGTATATGCAAATACATTCATAAAGCTGAAATAGTAAAATTCTTATGATTGAAGGTACAATAGTGACATATGACTAATTAGATTTGTATTCTCCATTTCATCAACATTTCAGCATCTTCAATTAACATTTATATGGTGTTTTTATTATAAATATTCTCACTTAATATTCAAAAACTCAAGTGAGATAGACATTAATAGTCCCACTTTATAAATGAAGAAGTTGAAATGGTTATAGAGAAGCAATGAAGGAGTGAGAATTTCAGCTTAGACCATTGCCCTTAAATCCCTTCTGTTCCACTATACCGCACTTCAAAAGATTCGCATTTTCTTTTCTTTTTCCCTTCCTTCTTTCCCTTCCTCCCTCCCTCTGCCCCTCTTCCCTTCCTTCTTTCCCTCCTTCCCTATCTCTTTATTTGGTGATGATGGGGTAGATGTCCAGGAGGAGAATTCTGGAGTTTTGTTTTAAATTATGGGTCTTGCCCTAACAGCAAACATTCTTGTTCATAACCTTGGGCGTTCTCATCAGATCAAGGATTATTATGCTTTGCCTAAACAGTTAGTAGATGCAGCAGATGTCTATTCAAATATTACTTTAAAAAATGCCTGGAATTGTATTTAAATGGCTTCCATTATTCACTAATTAAATTGCAGATTGTTTCTCCTGGGGATTGTGCACTAGGCTGAGTTTCTTCAATTTGTTTGTGTTGGAAGATGACAAAATAAATCTATTGCATTGCAGATTAGTGAAAAATCCTGCTGAATGGGCTAAAAAGTCCACATTCATCCTACAACAGACTTATTTTAAAAAAGCAATATGTTTTCTTTTTTTCTGGCGATAGGGACAAAGAGTGGGCTTTTGTTAGTTTTTATTCATGTATTTTGATTCTGGTGCTTAAAAATACATGGAGGGATCTAAGATACAATGGAGGCCCATGTGTTTTATTGAATGTGTCCGCTTCCTTCATCTGCAAGGATTTTACAAAGAGCTCTCTGATGGAATTCAGATATTTAAAAACCATGTGTGTGTTTCTTACACAGGTACCACAATTTAAATCTTTAATCAGTCTTGTCAAGAGGTTAGAAGTAGCAACCAGTTTGCCCTTAGATTTCATCTAGGATCCTTATCAGTTGCTATTGCCTAGATCAGGAGTGATTACAGAACACCCTTTCTTGTACTCTCTTCATTTATGCTGAGAGAGGGGGGCAAAACCAGAGTTGGGAGAAGGAATCAGCCAGAGGAGTCCAGTGTTCCTGCAGACCAGAGGCCTGTCACCATATGCCCTTGATATTTTTTGCACAAGAATGCTTGCTTGCTCTTAACATTTAGATTATCTCCATACCCCTAACTAAAAAACAGAACAAAAACATGACAGTTTCATACGAATGTTCACTCTTACACACAGATAATTAAGACTTTGCTCTCAGAATAAATAAATGTCTGACACTTGTGAGCACTGGCTCTGGGGCAGAGTGTCTCTGCTAAGCCTCGTATATATTATCATATTTAATCCTTACCACCTGGTGAGGAAGGTGGTATTCTCCTGACTTTGCAGCTAGGAAAGTGAGGTTCGCAGAAGTTAGGAGGCTGGCTCAAATGTCACACTGGTAATAAATGGCAGATCTGGGGTTGTGTCCATTTTGTGATATCAGTGCTCAGTTTTTTTTTTTTTTTTTTAAAGCAACACAGCATTCATTTTTGTCAGCATTGTTGCTGATATTAATGTTCTTTGGGCTTCCCTGGTGGCTCGGAGGTAAAGAATCTGCCTACCAGTTTAGGAGACGCAGGTTCATTCCCTGGGTTGGGAAGATCGTCTGAAGGAGGGCATGGCAAGCCACTCCATCCTGGAAAATCTCCTGGACAGAAGTGCCTGGTGGGCTACAGTCCATGGGGTCACAGAATTGGAAACAAACAACAACAATGTTCTTCAGACTTAGGGACTGATGGGCATTCAAGACAATCCCAGACAAAATGTAAGAATTTGGTTCTGTTCCACTGTGTGCTAAGCTGGAGTGGGGAGCTGTAGAGCTACCAAAATATTGGATGGGAAACTGAATGCATTTTCAAACCAAGTGCCTCTGAGTAGTGACCCTGGACAGTTGGTGAGAAAGAGTGTGTCACCAACATAAATCATTGGGAAGGAGTGTTGGATGAGTTTGAAGCAAGCCAGCGATTCCCACATGGAGCTGTTAAGAAGGGACCAGGGAGTGTGAAGAAATGAAGGTTGCTTGATGTCCAGGATAAAATAAGGGATGGATCTTAGCACTACAGATGGAAGCGGCAGCAGTTAAGTGACAGAGAACCAGAAGAGAGACATCTCCATCTGGATTCATTCAGAAAAGGATGTCAGACGACTGAAACAGTGGCAGCATACAAATCTCCTTAGCTTGTGTCAGATCAAAATGCGGGTCCTTCGAATACGCATTCCTGTTCTGAGTTACTCTACGCCTTGTAAGTGACATTGTAAGGTCAAGAGCTGTTTTAACCTTACATTTAAATTTATTTTTAAGAAAGCAAGTACTTCTTTTCATAGAACCTCTGACTACCTTCTTGTTAATGTTTGGAATAAAATGTGAGTCGTTTGTTCTTACTGTTGTTTCCCAGTGTTTTAGGAGATGAGCCGGCAGACACAATTGTTGTTCTCTAGCTGTGATGTAGTGTTGGAGAAATGCTGAGGAAGTTCAGTAACCTTTCCTAGGATGGTGATGAAATTCAGGACTGGAGAAAGAATTATGGGTCAGTAGGAATAAAATGTTGCTGTTTATTTCTGAATGTCAAGTCACAATGACCTACTTTTCCTCTTTGCTTATGGTTTTTGTGATTCAAGTTCTTCAGGCATAAATAATTTGGGGGCTTTTGCTCTTTTTCTTTGCTGCCTCTTCTAGGATTTTTGTGTTCTGGCACTCACTTGCTAATGTGGATATTTTAATCATATTTCATATGAAAAGGCTTGGGAAAAGATGTTGACACTTTTTATTAGACAAATGGAAATGGTGTTGTATTTGTATACAAAAAATATTTTCTTTACTGAAAGTAGCAGAATATCATGTTTTTAGGAGGTGTGTGTGTGTGTCTCAGGCCCCTATGAGAATTTTTTAAAAGAAGTGGAAACTAGCCCCAAGAAAAAATCCATATATTCACATGCACATAAGATTTTCTCATACAATTTCAAATGGTGAATTCAGCCCTGAACTCTTGGCTATGGATCCTTTGTTCTGAAATATCAAAAGTCATTTTGAATACACCTGATTTTGGGCACTGGCTATTTCTGTGGTCCCTGGGAAGAGGTGGACTTTCGCAGTTGTATAAGACAGTAGATTTCTAGATTTCAAGTGAATGTACTCTAAGCCATAGTTACAGAGTGTGGTAGAGAAAGAACATGACTTTGAGAGTGTGTATCCTGGGGATGTTGGATGGTGAGAAATGAGCCTAGAGAAATATTAGAGACTAGAGAAATATGAGACTAGAGAAATATTAGAAATTATAATTAATGACTTAGTTTTCTCTTAAAAAAATAGAGCATATACTCAACCTGAGGGTTTCCAATAATAAATTTTATCAAGACAAAAGTCAGTATTTACAGTCACATTAGACTCTGAGAATGCAGGATGGAGATCCTGGAAGGCAGGGACCATGGCCCTGTGATATATGTTCAGGGAGCTCCTATATGTGACTGAATAGCTCTGGGAGTAGAAAAGGCCAGTCCTCACTGGGCATCTTTTGAGAGGTGATGAGTTTGGGGTCAGAGTTTCATCTGGAAGCATATTGGATTTAACGCTTTTCTCTCAAGGCGTCGGGGCGATAAACCACTTAGTATGGGAGAAAAACCTAGAAGAGGTCTCCCTGTCTTCCTTTTTCTCATGCTGGATGCATCTTTACTCTCCAGCTCCCGAATTACTCTGGTGAGAATGTGCTCAACAAATTGTGCAAATATTCACCTAAAAGCAGTCAAAATCTTAGGCCACATTTACTATCCTGGGCTTCCCTGAGGTAAAGAATTCGCCTGCAGTGCAGGAGACCTGGGTTTTATCCCTGGGTATGGAAGATCCCCTGGAGAAAGGAATGGCTACTCACTCCAGTATTCTTGCCTGCAGAATTCCATGGACAGAGGAGCCTGGAGGGCCACAGTCCATGGGGATGCAAAGAGTTGGACATGACTTAGTGACTAACACACACCATCCTACCAGCGATACACAATAAAAGCCCATAAAACCAAAATCTTGTCTTCATTTTCCTGTAATGATCAGTTACAGTAGTCTCCTATTTATACCACTTACATAACATCTGTAAGTAATGCGTTATGGTTGCCTTGGTTCATTTACCAGACTGAAAACCTCTCCAATTAAAGGATCTTTTCAAATACCACTTGGTAGTCCTTTTGCTAATAAAGCAAGCCAAGCATATTGCTGGTGTTTAGCAAATAGTTGCTGAGCAAATATTAAGAAGGCCAGTTAGTGTCACTTAAAATCTCTAAGCATTCCCTTTTGAATTGTCTCCAACTGCTGATCAAGTTCGAACAGCAATTCAAGGTTGTGTTTCAGAGGCGAAGCTGTTTGCTTGCCATTATGACAGTTAGTCTTATAAGTTACCCACGTCTGCGTAGCAAGTCAGTTGAAGTCCTTGCAAGCTTGGTTTTCTGTTGCTTTTGATGCTGTGTAGAACCACGATGGATGGACTTGCCGTCAGATTCTGATAAGTTTGTTGTTCGGCCTCAGCTGTGGGCAGGGACAAAGCAGGTTCATTCATTAAATTACCATTCATTGACTACCATGTACTAGGCATTATTTATCAATCAAGGATCTCAATACAAGTAAGATGAGGCATCTGCTTATACTCAGTTCTCAACTTGGTAGGGGAGACAGACACATGAGTAGTAATTGCCATATCTACCGTGTTAAGCGGCTTAAGAGAGTAAAGAAAGGAAGGACCAAGGTGAGGACTGACTGATTCTGCTTGAGGGTGGGAAGGCTGTGCCAGGCACAGGACAAGGCGAGGGATGAGACTGGAATGGCGACATTCCAAGCAAAGCAAGAGCCAGAGCAAAGCACAGAGGAAGAGTTGGAGATCTTGAGCAATATGCCTGCAGCGCAGGATGGGAGAGCCAAGCATGGCTGGGATGAGATGGAAAGGTGGTGTATAGGCACTTCAGAAGCCTCTTTAAACCCATTCTGCTTCCCACGCCGAGTAGTTTGGATTTTCTCTTGCAGGTACCAGTGCTTTTGAATAGGGGAAAGCCAGTTCTGACCACCGGTTTTTTAAGAGTGAACATCTACACTCAGATTTCAGTTCTTTGCTGGGGATAGAGACTGCAATTGGCCAGAGGAACTATTTCATCACAACTCCCAATAAATTAGCAGGGGAACTTAAACACAATTCAGTGTAGGGCAGTTGCTCTTGAATGTAAAGTTTATTTGTTTGCTTAGAATGAAGAGAAATAAGGGTGAACTTTGTTTATCATTTTAGCATTTTGACTTGAGAATCTGTGTAAGACTAATAGTGTAAATCAGCACTGTCCTTTTGAAACTGGCTTTGTATGGAGCTGACATCAAAGAGTAGTGGTGGTGGTATAAATAAAATAGGGGCAGCAGAGAGCGATCAAATACTGAATCTGGGTCATCTGGTACTTGGTGGGGTAAGGAAACTACTTTACATCCAGCACTTATATAACCTGTATAACTAGATTTCTCCCCCTAGTCAGAGTCTAAGCAATTTTAATTACAAAAACTTCACTTTGTCATGTGCCTAGTAGCATTGTCGTCCTGTTCATTCCTTTATCCAATAGCAAATATTTATTGAACACCTACTAGGTGCTACTCTTAAAGGTTAAATTTTAAGAGGAAAGAAATGATGGCACAGTGAGAATGTTACGGGCATGTGTGTGCCAAAGCCCAGGCTTCTCTAGCGGCTCCATGGTAAAGAATCTGCCTGCCAACCCAGGAGACTCAGGTTCGATCCCTGAATTGAGAAGATCCCCTGGAGAAGGAAATGGCGGCCCACTCCAGTATTCTTGCCTGGGAAATCCCACGGATAAGAGGAACCTGGTGGACTGTAATCCACAGGATCGCAGAGTCGGATACAACTTCGTGACTAAACATGAGTACCTGCCAAAAGCGCAGGCTGAGTGTGTGTGTGTGTGTGTGTGTGTTTGGGGAAAATGAAAAATGCTTAGCCAGGCTATACTGTGGAGTGTGATGGAAAGCAGAGAAATTGGGCTGAAACCTTGCTCAGAGCCCAGTCACAATTGGAGCTATATGTTCAGTTGTCTGGAATTTATCCTCATGGCAATAGGAGAGCTGCTTCCTAGGAAGGTGAGTTTAGCTGGTGTAAAAGAGTGGACGGAGTAAGGCAAAGCTGAAAATAGACCAGTTGGGAGTTTTCTATAGCAATCTGACTGGGAGATAGCAGTAGCCCTAAGTTGGGAGAGAGACTGAAGGAATGCAGAAACCTGACTGGAGTCCAAAGGCATTTAGGAGGGTAGATTTCAAATGAGACTTGGTGACTGACCGGAGGTGGGAGTCTTGGGCAGCTAGAAAGAAGAGGATGCTCTTTCTTGATCTAGGAAGCATACTACTTATCTACTGGGTGGACGTTCTTTTCGGTATAATTCAAAGAGTGTTAAACTGATCTAGGAAACCTTTACATTCTCTGATAGTTCAGTCAATGCCCAGATGCAGGGGAGAGGAGAGGAATAAATTCAGAAGCATGAACACACTCCCATTTTGATTTTTCTCTCTCTGCGTTTGAATTTCAAGGCCAGGAGCGTATGCCTCATGAGTTCGCGGGAGATTGTGATCCTGTAATCTTTTTCATTTTTCACAGAACTAGAGTGATGTAAACTTCCTTGGAGAAGGTGATTTTGCAGCTTCTGAATTTAAAGCTCTTCCAAGTCCACCTTTGGTTGAAAATCAGTGGTGTCTGGTGTTTGTCAGAAGCCCCCCAACACTCATGTCCAGCTCACCAGTACTCGTATTTTATGCCTGTCACTTTGAGCCAAATAATTTCTAGTGGTCCCCAACTGCTAGGATCTCAAGCTCTTATTCTTTTGAACCTTCTTCTTTTAAAAAAAAAATTAAAAAAGGAATCTTTTCTAGAAAAGCACATTTGATGCTGAATAAGTAAGGTTTTCTCCTGAACATGTCATCCAGGTCATTAAATGGAAAATATGGTCTGTGATGCTACAGAGCTTGTCTTTTTAAATGCGTTTTAAATATAAAAAACACAAAATTGTCTGGGTTCTGTTAAAAGAATGTATAGCCAGAATGTTAACTTGATTATCTTCCTCGATTTTCCCAGGCATTCATAGGCCAACACTTTGTTTGAACAGCTGTACTCCTGTAAATCTCAGTAACAAATGAATCAAGAATAATTTTGTGGGGCAAGTCAGATGAAAGGGCCTTCCTAAGAAAGACAGGTCATTAAGAGAAGAAGAAGGAAAGACTAGCAAAAATATGAGACATTAAACTATTGTGTGTTTTTTAATAAAGCAGTTTGCTCTCATAATTCTTTTCTGATAATGTTAAAATATACTGTCCTTAACAGAGAAAAATGCTTTATTTTCCTTTAGGTTTTAATATTGGGTGGAAAGAGAATTTAAAACTAAAGTAGCAGGAAAAGAGAAATGCTGAAAATGGAAAAGCATAAAAAATAGGATAGAGCAGTGTAGTCAATTTTCTATTATCTATAATTTTCTGTCATCTATATGTGTGTTATCCATAAGCTGGGGTTGAGGGGATGGAAGAGGAGTGGGTGAAACTGTGAAATCTGTCTGCCTCCAATCACAAAAAGATCAAATAAACATGTGAAAAGTTATTTGCAAGAACTGGAGGAGAGAAGGACTTTTGGCTCTTAACATCTTACCTAGCAGATAGATCTGAAAGCCAAAAATAAAGCTAAAGTAAATTCAGGGAAGCATTGATTCACCCACAGAATAAACAACTTAGTGGATTTGCTGATCTAATTAATCAACTCTTGCTTTTCCTTTCCAAGGTAGGTTCGCAGAGAAATAAATTAAATCATCATTCCCCTCCCCCTCTTACTAAAAATAAGCTTGCTTTCCCTGGGTGACTCTGTCATTTAAATTCCCAAGGCTGTCCTCACCCTCCTTCCCTTCCACTGGCAGGAAGCAATTGTAAGGAGACAAAATCTGTGCTCTGCAGATTATTGAGTTTGGGTTTTCTGAGTATTATACCTTAGCTCTCCTACTTACACTGATGAATAAAATAAATATTAACAGGTTATTTTTAAAAATAAATGGTCTATGAATGATGTTGATTTGGAGATAGAGGAGCCAGTGACTCAGATCTTTTGTGAAGCTTAAAATCGTATTGATGGTAGAAAATGGTGGGTTTTTTTGCAGGGGAGGATCCTGGAAAATTAAAGATATGAGGTCGCAAAAAGTCGGACACGACTGAACGACTAAACTGAACTGAAAGTTTGAAGACAATTTTAATTGTGAAAATCTAGACACTGAAAGAGAAAAACAAATATCGTATATTAAGGCATATATATGGAATCTAGAAAAATGGTACAGATGAACCTATTTTCAGAGCAGGAATAGAGATGAAACCGTAGAGAACCAACACGTGGACACAGGAGTGGAAAGGGAGAGTGGGACAAACTGAAAGATAGAATTGACATATATGCACTTCCATATGTAAAACAGATAGCTAGTGGGAAGCTGCTGTCTAGTACAGGGAGCTCAGCTCTGTGCTTGGTGATGACCTAGATGAGTGGGATGGAGGGAGGTCAAAAGGGAGGGGATATATGTATATGTATAGCTGATTCACTTCATTGTACAGAAGAAACTAACGCAACATTGTAATGCAATTATACTCCAATAAAAAAACTATTTCCATTCAGTAGTCTGCAGACTTGGTACTTAATATTGCCCCTTCTTAACCTTAAACCTCTACAATAAGATTTGGTTTAGACTGAAGCGACTTAGCAGCAGCAGCAGCAGCAGCAGCATGTATCTGTGTATAATCATTGGATACACACATACATTCACCTAAACACAATATACAAAGAACCCTGAATAAACGGGAAACAAATTAATCAAAAGATTGCAAAGTGGTGAATGACACCTTTTACGCAAGTCAGAGAAAATATAATACAGGGATATCCTCGGTAACAAGTTAATTATGAGTCAAGACTGTATCACTAGGTTTTTATTGTTCAAAGGCATGATACCCGGATACGGAAATAGGAGGACAGCAGATTAGAAATGAGAAAGAAAACAATGTTTGCATTAGAGTTCTGCTCACACTTGCATTTCTTTGCCTTCATCATGATTTGGGCATCCTTCCAAGAAAGACTTAAGTACTTCCAGCTGACTTCATTTTTTTTTTTTAATTGGAGGATAATTGCTTTACAATATTGTGCTGGTTTCTGCCACACATCAACATGAATCAGCCACAGGTATACATATGTCGCCTCCCTCTTGAACCTCCTTCCCATCTCCCATCCCATCCCAGCCCTCCATGTTGTCACAAAGCACTGGGTTGAGCTCCCTGTGTCACACAGCAAGTCTCACTGGCTATCTGTTTTACTTACGGTAATGCGTATGTTTCCATGCCCCTCTTTCAATTCCTCCCACCATCTCCTTCCCACACTGTGTCCACAAATGTGTTCTCTGTGTCTGTGTCTCCCTGCTGCCCTGCAAATAGGTTCATGAGTACCATCTTTCTAGAATCCATACATGTCTTAATATATGACATTTGTCTTTCTCTTTCTGACTTACTTCACTCTGTACAATAGGCTTCAGGTTGCCAGGAACCTTAATCAACCTCTGGTCCCCCTACCTTGAGGATCAAAGATTCCCCAAGGATTGCCTTTCTCCACTTTTCCTTCTTTGATAGACCAATTCTGATTCTTTCCAGTCTTGTTCACTCTAAGATACTATGCTCAAGATTCATTTATATGCTCAACTAATCTTAATTAAAATGTAACAAAAGATCAGGGCACAATCAAATTAGGTTCTGAAAATACTTGAATAGTTGGGTATCAGTTTAATGAATTAAATAGCTCTTAGATCAGCTTCTCTTCCCAACAGTGTCTTAGTCTTGCTTTCACTTCTTTTTTCAAATTATTTTTTAATTTTTTAAAATCTTTTTGACTGTGCCTCATGGCATGTGAGATCTTAGTTCTCCAACCAGGGGAACGTGCATGCCTTGCTCTGGCAGCATGGGGTCTTAGCCACTGGACCACCAGAGAAATCCCTTGCTCTTATTTCTTAATACTCTTTTCAACTTCCATTTTGGATGAATGTTCTCTTTTAACTTACAGATGATTTTGCTATCTGGAAACTTATGCCCACGTCTTTGACTGCGGGTCAGAATTGCTTTCCTCACAATCTGATTGCGAGAGTTGTTAAACATTGGAATGTCCTGAGCTGGGCTGTGGAATGTCATGTAAGTTACTAGCATTTTTTTTTTCTGAATATGATAAATTTTCACATGTTGTAGGAAGAGTTTGGGCAAGCCTGTGAAATTACCCTCTTTTTTATTGAGGTGTAGTTGACATATAATGTTCTATTAGTTTCAGATGTACAACAAAATGATTTGGTATTTGTATATATTGTGAAAGGATCACCCCAATATATCTGGTTAATAACCTGTGACCACAGATAGTTGAAGGGTTTTTTTTGTTATTGAGATGAGTGCTTTCAAGATTACTCTCTTACTTAGCAGCTTTCAAATGTGCAGTACAGGATTATTAACTATAGTCACCAAAGCTATTTAATTTTTTAACTGAAATGTACTTTTTGACTCTCTTCACCCATTTTCTTCACTCTTCTGTTCCCAACCACCAATCTGTTCTCTGTATCTATGAGTTTTCTTTTTCTTTTTTAAAAAAGATTTCACATATAAGTGAGATTATATGGTATTTGTCTTTGTCTGACTTATTTCACTTAGCATAAATATCCATTCATGTCATTGTAAATGGCAAGATTTCTTTAATGACTGAATAATCTTCCATTATATATATAAAGCTTCCCTGATGGCTCAGACGGTAAAGAATCTGCCTGCGATGCAGGAAACCCAAGTTCGACCCCTGGGTCCTGAAGAGCCCCTGGAGGAGGGTATGGCAACCTACTCCAGTATTCTTGCCTGGAGAATTCCATGGGCAGAGGAGCCTGGTGGGCTACAGTCGTTGGGGTCACAAAGAGTCGAACACGACTGAGTGACTAACACACACACACGCCCCCCACATTTTCTTCATCCGTTCATCCACCAGTGGACACTTAGGTTGTTTGCCTATCTTGGCTACTGTAATTAATACTGTAGTGAATATTGGGTAGCATATATCTTTTGAATTAGTGTCTCCATTTTCTTTAGATAAATATTCAGAAGTAGAATTGCTGGATCATATGGCAGTTCTGTTTTTAATTTTTCAAATAAAATCCATATTCTTTTCCATAGTTGCTGCACCAATTTACATTCCTGGGTTTCCTTTTTCTCCACATCTTTGCCAACACTTGTTATTTCTTGTCTTTTTCATAATAGCCACCAGACAGATGTAAGGTGGCATCTTTGGTTTTGAATTTTATTTTCTGATGATTAATAATCATCTTTTCATGTACTTTTGGCCATCTGTATGTCTTTAGGAAAATGTCATTTCAGATCTCAGATACTCAAATATACTCAAATGAAATATTTTAAACTTAGTTATCATGGATTTGAATGCATACCTGCCATTTCTGAGAATTCACTTTGTGATTTATGATGTTATCCTTAACATTGAAATTGGGGAATGATTTGGCTACATACAGATGAAGACTATAAATATTATCCTGTTCTAATTATGATGGCCAAGACATCTTTAAAAACTCATCACTTTTCTTGTATCATCTTCCCAGACCTCCCTCCCACTGTCAGCCATTGGATACTACCTAAGTTGATCCATGTCAAGGATTAAACGTAGTGTCTGAAATGAAATGAAGTGAAAGTTGCTCAGTCGTGTCTGACTCTTTGCGACCCCATGGACTATATAGTCCCTGCCATTCTCCAGGCCAGAATACTGGAATGGGTAGGTAGCCTTTCTCTCCTCCAGGGGATCTTCCCAACCCAGGGATCAAACCAGGTCTCCCGCATTGCAGGCGGATTCTTTACCAGCTGAGCCACAAGGGAAGACCAAACATAGTATCTAGGACCATGTACAAAAATGCTCATAGATGTTAGCCTTCATTGGACTTGCCAGGTGGCTCAGAGAGATAAAGAATGCCTGCCAATGCAGGAGACTTGGGTTCAATCCCTGGATCAGGAAGATCACCTGGAGAAGGAAGTGCCAACCCACTCCAGTATTCTTCCCTGGAAAATCCTGTGGCCAGAGGAGCCTACCAGGCTATAGTCCATGGGGTTGCAAAAGAGTCGGACACGATTTAGCAATTAAAGAGCAATAGCATTGTAATTATTTTTAATATTTATAATCATTGTATTTAACATGTATAAAATATTTTTTTCATTTTATAGTAAAACATTTTCGTATACTCTGTGCTCTTATATGGCAGCTTATACACCTTGCATGTATTCAGTCAGTCATCAAAAAATTATTGCTTGCCTAAGTGTTTAGTGACTGACACTATATCCCTGTTATACAAAGATGACCAAGACAAGAATGTCCTTCTGAAAAGGTTGGTTTACCTCTTATGATCAAGTGTTATACTAGTGTGTTTATTTGTGTCTTTTATATTGTGAGTTCACTTGAGGTCAAAACAGAAGATTCATTATTAACTTATCCTGAAATAGTTTAGAATTAAAAAGCGAAATCATCACAAAGTAACCTTGCGTTAGTCAAACTACTTTTATTTTTTAATTACAAAAACTATTAGCCCTTAGCACATTATCTGGGCTTCCAAGGTGGCACTAGTGGTAAAGAACCTGCCTGCCAAAGCTGGAGACATAGCAGAAGAGGGTTTGATCCCTGGGTTGGGAAGATCTCTTGGAGAAGGTCATGGCGACCCACTTCAGTATTCTTGCCTGGAGAATCCCATGGATCAGAGGAGCCTGGTAGGCTACAGTCCATAGGGTCACAAAGAGTCAGACAGGACTGAGGTGACTTTTCACACGTTCCCTCACAGTGTCTAGCACATAGGAAATCCAGTTATATATTATCAGGTCATTTACATTCATTGTTGCTCAATGGGTGACTTCTCAATGAAAACTTGTTAGTAAGGAGGCTCAAAAAAGGACACAGCATCATGCTAGAAAGTTGACTAGGACTGAGTCCCCGCCCCCAATTTATTGCTAAATAACCAACCTGTAACATTGTACAAGTTTAAAGTATTTTTATCTTTTTATTGTTTGGCTGAGCCAAGATATATGGGATCTCAGTTCACTGACCAGGGATCGAACCTGTGTCTCCTGCAGTGGAAGCAGAGTCTTAACCACTGAACCGCCAGGGAAGTCCCTAAGTTAAAAGTTTACAGCATAATAATTTGATATTGACAATATGATAACATGTTACAAATGATCACTACAATAAGTTAATATCCATCACCTTCTTTTGTTAATTTTTTTTTTTTTTTTTTGGTCTTGTGACAAACTGCTTTTGAAACATTACAGTCTACACAGTTCTGGACACATTAAGAGTGTTGATTAGTTCAACATATTGGCATTCCTCTTTATCCTTTCGGACAGTGGTCCCCAACCTCCAGGATTGAATGCTTGATAATCTGAGGTGGAGCTGATATAATAATAATAGAAATAAAGTGCACAATAAGTGTAATGCACAAGAACATCCAGAAACCACCCCCTACCCCTTGCCCCTTGTCCATGGAAAAATTGTCTTCCACGAAACCAGTGTCTGGTGTCAAATGGTTGAGGACTGCTGCTTTAGCAGACCATGCTATAGAAGCAGTGAACGCTGGTATGGTCATTACAGCTCTTCTAACAATACCTAAACTCACTTCAGTATTCCTTCCTGGAGAATCTCCTGGTCGGAGGAGCCTGGTGGGCTAAAGTCCATAGTGGTACAAAGAGTCAGACAGGACTGAAGCAACTTAACACACACACATCGATTCCTAGTGTTGTCTGGAGCTCCCACATTTCTTGGTTGATCTGATCCTCAGAATAATTCTATGAGATCTGAAGGGCCGTAGATTCTGTTCTATTTTATAAATGTGGGCAACTTTTCCAGATAATGTCAGTGGTTTCTTAAGGTCATGCATGTAGTAAGGCTAGCATCGAGGCCCCAGCCCGTTTCCTCAGTCCAGATCCATTGCTTTTACCTCTGGATTGTCATGGCTGGGATATTACTTAGTTAAAGAAGCTGGGATGGTTTCAGTGTGGAAAATAAAAGATATGTGAAAAAGATGATCACTATCTTTACATGTTCAGAGCCCATTCTGTAGGTAGGGTACTAATTCACCTTATTCTGAAAATTCTCAGGGTAAAACTTTGAACGTTTGTTGCTTATGCCTGCTTTTATTTTGGCTTAATAAGGAAATTGTTTCTGATATGCAGGGAACTGGTGACCAGTTCTGCCAGCCCTCTGCTCACTTGTGTGCCTTATTTCAGCAAGTTCTTCCCATCTTATTTGTGATTTCTTGGTCATCTTTTCTACCACAGGACCTTTGCACTACCAGGCCCTCTGCCTGGGGATTGCCTTTCCTCTTTCCCCACAGTTTTGCTTGGTTGAGTCTCATGTATCCTTTTGGACTCAGCTTAAAGGTTGCTTGCCTGGAGAAGACTTTTCAAAGAGAGTGAATGTTTGCCAACTTCACTGAAGAGTCAGGATTCCTTATTGTAAGCAACAGAAATGCGCTTTGAGCAGAAATGAAGCTTATGAAAGGATATTGAGACATTCATAGGAGAGAGCCTCCTTGGGAGGGCTGAAGAACTAGGCACATAGGTCAAATTTCAGGAACAGTGTCCAAACCATGCCAGCAAACAGGCCCAGAGAAGACTCTGCTGCCTGGTGTGCTTCTGAACTGAGCACTCGATGCCATGGTTGACAGTGTTGCCCAGAAATCTATTTAATTGCAACCACCACCAACAGTAGTGCTACTTGGGAACTCACTTGCAACCAGTGTTGGCCCCCTGAGCTGGAAACCTCTGTTACCATCCTGACCAATAAAAGCAAATCAAATCCACACCAGTATGCTTCGTCCTTCATCCAGTTGGTCATATGTGAATTCCAGTTTTGCAAGGGTGAATCTGATTGGTGGTGCTGAAGTCAGCCTAGCTGCAAGCTGGCTGGAGAACTGAGCTTCTTAAGTTCTGTCTTGGGAAAATGGGCCCTCAACCCATTTTCAAATTTTGACCCATTTTGACCTGGGTCAGAAATGACCCAGCTACATCAAGGGTGCTCCAGAGGGGCTGGCCAGTCAGAAAACATGGCAAATATCTTCTATACCAATTGCCAATGTTCTTATCTATGTTATAGGCCAATCATTCCTACTTCACAGGATTGTTATAAGGATTAAGGAAGGTAATTTCGGCGAAACTGCTTAATAAACCGTACAGAGAGATATAAGTATAAAATAGTATTATTCTTTTACTATGATTTATATCTTTAGCCAAAGCTTAAAATTGAGTGCTTAATAAGTTGACTAATCTCCAATTCACTTTAAAGGTTTTTAAGATAGGGAGAATATGCTACTTTCCCACAATGTAAATGTTCAGGAGAAATTGAAAAAACAACTTGTTATATCAAATAAATGCCCTCATAAATTTATATTATCTCCACATTTTTATTTTGAAATGGAATCATAGAAGATGACACGGAACATGGAGATGGTAGTTTTAAAATGTGGATGAGTTTTCAGCTACTTTTTGACTGTCTCTGAATTTTAAGTGTTTGTTCTGCTTTAGTTTTTTTGACTCTGGATTCATCATGAATACAGACCTCTTGTTCCAAACCAGACAATGGGTTTATTCAACCCTCAAGGGCCTCAACATTTGGTTGTTCTGGTGTGGCCTTTCAGTGACTCTACTAGAGGGATTATTATCTTAGAAAAAAATGTAGATGTGGCAGCTGAGTTTTTAGCACAAGTAATAGCAGTTGTGTAAAAGAGGATGTTAGTGTCAATGGCTGTTGCACTTGCCAGATTTGCATTAATGCTGTTGCAGTGGAAATCAGTCACACAGTCAGTGGATGCAATTTTGGCCTTCCAGGTAAACCTCCTCTGTAGAAGAGGAGAGGTCAGTATCAGTGCTCTTTCAGAGGAGAAGGAGCCAGGCAGGGCTATTTTCTTCTTTAACAGAAACACTTCTCTGTATAATAATCAGGATTTTTGGATTAGGAGATGATTAGCTTTTCTTTTTTGTAAATATTAAAGTAATATATTGCTAGAAAAATTGAAACACCACCCAGCTTTGCATTGTTGAAAATTGGGTTATAATCCTCAGATCGTTTGAGTTCTGCCATCCTAAAGCTATACTTTATTTAAGAATATGGAGGATTTTAAGATCTGCGTGTTCAGACACCTTCTTACTTATGCAGTGCTTTATACTAGTTTGAACTGCCTCCTGAATCCCCAAATCGCTCATGTTGAATTCAGGGAAGTTTCTTCCTAATTTCTTTCTCCACAGCTTCACATGTGTGTACACATGTTGTCACTCATTTATGCTTAGCCTACATAGGGCATTTGTTTCAGGACACTGGAAATCTGGTCCTTACACTGTGTTTTGCTAGAGGTTTTAAGCTTGTAAGAGGAGGCTGCCTTGTAAATAGCATGTAGTCAACAGAGCTTACTGGGGTAAACCAAATATAGTAAATTTCGGTGACTCAACATTTATTTAGATTACCTGATATGTCTAAGTATTCATGTGATCAGTGAATATTTTCCAGCTCTAAACATGCTGATTGCATCGCTCAAAATATGTACTGTGCATAAGGGAGCTGGCTGTTTGTTTGGGGGAGGGGGAATGAGCTAGATTGAGGAGCAGATGGATTATTCAGGGCTAAAGCATTTGGTTTAATTGGTGCCTTGAAAGTAACTTGACACCCGGTCCCCTCACCTCCCCCAAAGTCTGCAACGTATTTCTCAGTGTGGGTGTATGTGATTACCTTTTATTTTATTGACTCACTAAATTCTTAGATTTCACTACCATTTGATATTGACAAACCATAAAATTCCTATGGAATCTGCTCACTAGTGATTTATAAAGAATTATCTTATTAATAAACTCAGCATCATTTGAAATTCAAGGTTAATTAAAATGGAAAAGTAAATGATTATGTAAAAGATTTTTTCCTTCATTTAGATTTATATGCTTTTATTGTCTCTTTGCCTTTTCTCTGAATTCATGGGTTTATATTTCAAACCCATTTTTTCCTACATGAATTTTTATAGAATCTGGTGTAATACCTGTTTTATTGTTAGCTTTTGATTTAAAGATTTTTTTTTTTAATTAAAAATGTTGGGAAGGACTTCTGAAGTAGAGTCTGAGGGAGTTAAATTGAAAAACAAATCTATGTTATCCAGGGAGTTTAGTTTTTAAAAATACTGTTTAAAGATAATGATTGTTTATGGACTCTTTAAAGATGTTTTCTCATAAGAGTTGCCAGATAACAGATTAGTTATCTGAGAGTGGTTTAAAGACTTTGGAATTGCCTGGGTGACAATATTGCCTTATGGTACTTATGAAGCTCCTTTGAAGTTGGCTTTTTACATTGGAAATCCAGAAAATATTTTTCTTTTCTTCTTTTATTAAACAGAAAGCAATACATGGAGTAGAGGCTTAGTAAAATGTTGTAGAAGAAACACACTTGTTATTTTTGTGATTGACTCGATTTTTCATCTTTCAGCCTTTACGGGTTACAGGATCTTTTCTTGGATTCTCGGATTAGTTGGGATTCTTAGCATTATGTGTATGCTGTTTTGGCAAATGGCATATCCTTACCAAGTGCACACTGTCGTGCCTCCGAATTTGAGGTCCTCTTCCCTTTTGTCACCTCTTTCCTCCAAATATTATTTGGTGCAAAGTCTGAATTGCTGCTCCCAAGCTTGGTTGTTAAGAGAGCTTTGAGTTGTGGGGCACGAAATATTTCTGAACAACTTTCGTAATACACAGTCATGCTAAAGAAACAGGGTCAATGGAGTGGGCTGTTGGAGTCAAGGCTAGAAGCTTGGAGAGGTAGGTGTGGTCATCTCGATTGGTGGGAGTTTATGTGAGTCTTAGGCCCAAGCTTATATGAGCTCATAAAGGAGATGCATGGTCCATTGCTCTACAAAAGCTATTTAGGCAGGCGCTTTTCTTCCCAACTAGCTTTTAAATGCTCCTGAGGCCCTGAAGCCTATTCATGTGTGCCTCTCAGATTATGAATAAAAAAACCCTAATGATTTTGGAAGTCCTAAAGAGAGACATCCTAACCAGAGCATCGACGACACATGATTCTGCTAATCGAATGAACAAATACATTTTAGGCTATCACAAATACACTTGCTTCTGTTTGTGAATACACTAGTTAGTCTCTGGAATCCTTCAACATTTATTCTGTTTTAGAATTGATAGGATGGCTGATATTGATTATAAATTTGCATTCAAATAGTGGAGCCAGTCTTTTGTGATAGATGTAACTCCTGAGAGCAGCAGAAATGATCTTAGTTTTTATGGTTTGACAATACAGAAGACATTTGATGAAAACACAAGTTGGCTCTTTCAAGCAGCTTGGAACGTTAGTCCACAGTTACAGAGATAATGTGTTTTTCCCCCTTTCAGATTTCGTGTTTCAAAATAAAAAATTGTTTCTGTGATTATTTTAAATATAGTGTCTTTTAATATATTTATATCAAGCCATGTTTGATAGAACCTGAATCCAATTTAAAATCCCTTCATGAGAGAATAGAAATCATCATATGAAATTTATTAAAATAGGGTTTCACCTGTAGTGTTCTGATTTCTCTTTCCTTCAATTTTTATCGAGTTTTTAAAATGCCCACTGGATGATTTATTTTAGAATTGGCCTACTTTTTTTTTTTTTTACTTTAATGCCTGTGGGCAAATGTAAATTTGTAGCTGAATTAGCAAACCAGGAATCTCTGTATAAGTTAATAACTACAATTGGGAATCAAATGACTGATTTCTCTACTTTCCTGGACTGGTTGTGTAAGTAAGATGAGTAGAGCTAGGACTGGGAGATAAGGGAATTTATGGGGACATAACTGACCACGTTATCTTAGTAACATAACAGGAATGCATATTTATTGTAGAAAATCCAGAAAAGTAAAAGGAGAGAAAATCCAATATTCCTCCACTCAGATAGTCATGTGAACATTCTCACACCTTCTACTTCAGACTTAAAAAAATATTTTACATGTAAAAAGTGTACATATAATTTCTGTAATAAAAAATAATAAAATACCTACCTGTGTATCTGCCATGCCACTTAACAGAAGAGCACCCATCTGGTTTTACTCCCAAGTCATGCCTCCTCCTGTGTGCTCCAGATGTAACTTTTCCTTTTTCAGTTGAAATTCGTGTTTCAGAAAAAAAAAGTTATCATGATTTTTACAAACACATTGTCTCAATCTATGTTAAATAATTCAGTACCCTGGATTTTGTGTGTTTCATTTTCTTGTGTTCCTTTATATTTTTGCTACACATGTATGTGTCCCTCAATAATCATTGCTTTCCGTGTGTGTTTTAATCTTTAAGTGGAATTATATTTCTTCTATTACAACTTACTTTTTGGGATTAATATTATATATTTTGTGAGCTGTGTAGCTGTAGTATACACTTCTTTAAAGAAGATTTTTTGATGTGAATCATTTTTAAAAGCTTCATTGAATTTTTAAAATAATATTGCTTCTGTCTTATGTTTTGGTTTTCTGGCTCAAGGCATGTAGGATCTTAGGATCCCTGACCAGGAATCAAAGCCATACCTTTTACATGTGAAGGCCAAGTCTTAACCTCTGGACCACAGGGAAGTCCCGTGTGGTACGTTTGTTTTCACTCAGTTCAGTTCAGGTCAGTTGCTCAGTTGTGTCCAACTATTTGAGATCGTATGGACTACGGCATGCCAGGCTTCCCTGTCCTTCACCAACTCCTGGAGCTTGCTCAAACCCATGTCTGTCTAGTCGATGATGCCATCCGACCATCTCGTGCTCTGTTGTCCTCTTCTCCTGCCTTCAATCTTTCTTAGCATCAGGGTCTTTTCCAATGAGTCAGTTCTTCGCATCAAGTGGCCAAAGGATTGGAGTTGCACCTTCAGCATCAGTCCTTCCAATGAATATTCAGGGCTGATTTCCTTTGCGATTGACTGGTTTAATCTCCTTTCAGTCCAAAGGACTCTGAAGAGTCTTCTCCAACACCACAGTTCAAAAGCATTAATTCTTTGGCACTCAACTTTCTTTATAGTCCAACTCTCACATCCATACATGACTACTGGAAAAACCATAGCTTTGATGAGACGGACCTTTGTTGGCAAAGTAATGTCTCTGCTTTTTAATATGCTGTCTAGGGAGAAGGCAGTGGCCCCCTACTGCAGTACTCTTGCCTGCAGAATCCCATGGACGGAGAAGCCTGGGCTGCAGTCCATGGGGTAGCGAAGAGTCGGACACGACTGAGCAACTTCCCTTTCACTTTTCACTTTCATGCATTGGAGAAGGAACTGGCAACCCACTCCAGTGTTCTTGCCTGGAGAATCCCGGGGACGGGGGAGCCTGGTGGGCTGCCGTCTATGGGGTCACACAGAGTCGGACACGACTGAAGTGACTTAGCAGCAGCAGCAGGTTGGTCATAGCTTTTCCTCCAAGGGGCAATCATCTTTTAATTTCATGGCTACAGTCACCATCTGCAGTTATTTTGGAGCCCCCCCCAAAATAGTCTCTCACTGTTTCCATTGTTTCCCCATCTATTTGCCATGAAGTGATGGGACCGGATGCCATGATCTTCATTTTCTGAATGTTGAGTTGTAAGCCAACTTTTTCACTCTCCTCTTTCATTTGATCAAGAGGCTCTTTAGTTCTTCTTCACTTTCTGCCATCTGAGGTTACTGATATTTCTCCCGCAATCTTGATTCCAGCTTGTGCTTCATCCAGCTTGGCATTTTGAATGATGTACTCTGCATATAAGTTAAATAAGCAGGGTGACAATATACAGCTTTGATATACTCCTTTCCCGATTTGGAACCAGTCTGTTGTTCCATGTCCGGTTCTAACTTGCTTCTTGACCTGCATACAGGTTTCTCAGGAGGCAGGGAAGGTGCCTTATTTTCACTGCTGCATAGTATTACCCTGAGTGTATCATGATTTATTCATTTCCTCTTGATGGACAATTTGGGTTTTAGTTGTGTAGCAGATTCTGTCAGTGCCTCACCCATGACCTTGGATCTTTCTTGGTGTTCCCACCAATTTTCGGATGCTGCTGTCTGCATCTGTGCCTCAGCTCTTTTCTCCGTGCTCCCTGTAGAATGCTGTGTGACCAGTGCACAGTGCAGCAGTCTAGAGGGGCCCGTGGGAGTAGCTCTCAACCAGTGATTCTTGAGAACAGGGGTATAAATACCCCTTTCTTTATAAAGGTCCATCTAGTCAAGGCTGTGGTTTTTCCAGTGGTCATGTATGGATGTGGGAGTTGGACTGAAAGAAAGTTGAGCGCTGAAGAGTTGATGCATTTGAACTGTGGTGTTGGAGAAGACTCTTGAGAGTCCCTTGGACTGCAAGGCGATCCAACCAGTCCATCCTAAAGGAGATCAGTCCTGGGTGTTCATTGGAAGGACTGATGCTGAAGCTAAAACTACTTTGGCCACCTCATGCTAAGAGTTGACTCGTTTGAAAAGACCCTGAAGCTGGGAGGGATTGGGGGCAGGAGGAGAAGGGGACGACCAAGGATGAGATGGCTGGATGGCATCACTGACTCACTGGGCATGAGTTTGGGTAAACTCCGGGAGTTGGTGATGAACAGGGAGGCCTGGCGTGCTGCAGTCCATGGGGTTGCAAAGAGTCAGACACAACTGAACGACTGAACGAACTGAACTGAACTTCTTTCTAGAAAATAACCAGTACTCATGGATGGTGAATAAATATTCCTATCATTTCACACCCTTGCTAACTTACCTTGGTATTGTGGTGAGCATAAAGTAGTTTCTCATGGTTTTAATTTGCTTTTTGTGATGATAAATGAGATTGCACATGTTTGTACATATTGTGAACCATTTGTGTTTCTCTTCTGAAAGGTGCACATCTGTATCTTTTGTCACTTTGTCTACTGGTCTGTAGTTTCTCTTTGTAGTTCTTTATATATTCTAGCTACTAGTATTTACATGCTTCAAAGATATCTTCTCCTAGTTCGTGCCTTGTTAGCTTATTTTCTTATGAACACTTTTGATGAACAAATATTAAAGTAGATGAATTCAGAAGAAAGCATTATCTTTACAAATTAAGTATGGTATTACTTGTAGGTTTTTCTTAGATGTCTTTTCACTGGAATGTTTAGACTCTTTGTATTTAATGTAATTATTGATATGATTTAGTTTAAATCTGTCATCTTATTTTACATTTTTCTTATTTTCTTTCTTCCTCCTGAGTCCCCTTCTCGTCTTCCTCTTCTTGTCATATTTAGTACTTCATACATAGAAGCCGAAATCCAACACATTAACATTTTAATAGTGTTTTTATCATGTGGACAAGTGGAGGATTCCTTTCCATCCTAGATTTCTGGCTGTGGAGCAGAGTTCTGGAATAAAGTGTTTCTGACAGATGGGTTAGGACATCACTCAGGTCATGAAAAAGTATGAAGTCGGAGTCTGTGCTGCTAAGCCACATGCGGTGGGTTCTACTGTTGGCTAATAAGGTGGCTCTTGGAATGTCGCAGACCCAGAAATATTTGCTGGAAAACACCAAACAATTGAACATGATACTTACCTTTAATGATCTCGTGAGACAGGTAATGGGCAACAGGTACAGAGTGGAGCTTAGAGGAACACATCTGTGCAGTTCGTCAGGTTCACGATCAAATTAACAGTCTCATGCAAGGGACCCAAAGCCATGCTCACTTCCTTTATCAAATACACGGAGGCTTGTTGCTCAGCATTTTTTTATATTAATCGGCCAGGAAGTTTAACAGAACTCTTCTCTCTCTCTCTTTTTTTTTAAAAGTAACTGATATTACATAAGAAAGCTTTATCAGTTAGCTTAAGTCTTGCTGCTCTAAACAGCTTAGTGTAGCGGAGTCTTCATAATGTTTATAAAATGAGGTTGCATGAGGTCATTAGAATGGTGTTTGCTTCTCTTGTGTCTGCACGACTTGATAGGCCTTGTTTGGGAATGTGTGATATCATAACCATACAAGTTTCTGGTCTGTACTTCCTGAAGCAGTATTTTACTGTGTGTGTGCTTAGGGTGGTATACAACAGTTCCTGTGCTTTTAATAACAGAATTATACTTTGTGAGACCTGAAATGGGTTTTAGATGTCATCCAGCTATTTCACTTAATAGAAAAATAAATAGGCATGGAGAAGTTAAAAGTCTTGTTTCAGTTATGCGAATTTGGAATTGTAGATAGATCATGTAAAGTAGAGATCTACTCCCAAAATGTATTAGTGGCTGAGTATTCATCTGGCCAAACCATTCACACACGAAAAGTTATTATTATTATTTGTTTTACTACTAGGTGCCTTAATTAGAAAAAATGACTAAAATTTCAAGAATGAGGAAGACAGGCTAAGTTTCAAGGGAATGTCTATTTCTTGAATGATAAATTTGGTAGAAGGTGGTGGGAAGGGGCACAGGAATCTTAAATCTAAACATGTGTACGTATGCTCAGTTGCTTCAGCTGTGTCCAACTCTTTGTGACCCTATGGACTGCAGCCTGCTGGGCTTCCCTGTCCATGGGATTCTCCAGGGAAGAATACTGGAGTGGGTTGCCATGCCTCCTCCAGGGGGTCTTCCCAATCCAGGGATCAAACCCGAGTCTCCTGCAGCTCCTGCATTGCAGGCAGATTCTTTACCCACTGAGCCATCAGGGAAGCCCAAATCTAAGCTTAGAAGCATTGCATCCAGCCTCAGTATTCGAAGGCCAAATCTTATGCATGCAGGTCTTTAGGTAGGTAGCCTCTGCCAGTGATGCTTAAGAAAGAGGGCACACTGATAAATGGTTAAAATGGAAAATTTTATATTATGTATATTTTACCACAATTAAAATAAGAAGTACAGATTTTTTTTTTTTTAAAGTGGGCTATGGGAACTTCCCTGGTGGTCCAGTGACTAAGACTCTGCTCTCCCAATGCACAGGGCCTGAATTTGATCCCCGGTCAGGGAACTAGATCTCATATGCAGCAGCTAAGAGTCAGTATAGCCAAATAAATAAATAAAATTTAAAAGATAAAATTAGGCTGTGAATTCACACCAGTTTTTCCGGTTCCTTGTGAATTGTGGTGCTGGAGAAGACTCTTGAGAGTCCCTTGGACTGCAAGGAGAACCAACCAGTCCATCCTAAAGGAGAGCAGTCCTGGGTGTTCATTGGAAGGACTGATGCTGAGGCTGAAACTCCAATACTTTGGCCACTACATGAGAAGAGTTGACTCATTGGAAAAGACCCTGATGCGGGGAGGGATTGAGGGCAGGAGAAGGGGACGACAGAGGATGAGATGGCTGGATGGCATCACCGACTTGATGCACATGAGTTTGGGTGAACTCCGGGAGTTGGTGAAGGACAGGGAGACCTGGCCTGCTGTGATTCATGGGGTCACAAAGAGTCGGACACGACTGAGTGACTGAACTGAACTGAACTGAACAGCGTAAGAGAGAAAGTAGGTTCTAATGTATAACTTCTGTGCCTTTCCTGAGGGTTGCTACCTACTCCTGAAGACGGTTATCTCTTTTGAAGGTAGAACTGAAAGGATAATCAAAGAAGTTATGTGAAAATAAAAATTGCCTTGGCTGCAGGAGGCCACCCAACCTCTTCCTTCTGTCTTGTCAAGTAGGGACTTCATTCCTTTTGTGCTGGCCCTGCTGTTATGAATGACTCATGATTCCATGGAAGCATGAATGGATGGAATTTATTCAATATCTGTTATGCGTGAGGCAGTGTACTGAAATTGTATACTGTTGTTGCTGTTCAATTGCTAAATCATGTCTGACTGTTTGCGACCCCATGGACTGTAGCACGTCAGGCTTCCCTGTCTTTCACCATCTCCCAGAGTTTGCTTAAACTCATGTCCATTAAGATGGTAACGCCATCCAACCATCTCATCCTCTGTCCCCCACTTCTTCTCCTGCTCTCAGTCTTTCCCAGCATTAGAGTCTTTTCCAATGAGTTGGCTCTTCACATCAGGTGGCCAAAGTATTGGAGCTTCAGATTTAGCGTTGGTCCTTCCAATGAATATTCAGGGTGATTTCCTTTAGGATTGACTGGTTTGATCTTCTCGCAGTCCCAGGGACTCTCAAGAGTCTTATCCAGCACCACAATTTGAAAGTATCAGTTCTATGGCACTCAGCCTTCTTTATGGTCCAACTCTCACATTCATACATGACTACTGGATACCCCATAGGTCTGACTGTTAATACTGTTGTAATGTCAGAATCGTGTGCTGGAGGCAGTGGAATCTCTCTTTTATATATAAGAAGCATGAGGCTCTGAGAAGTAAAATAAACTATCCAACCTCAGGTAGTAATTTAGAGTTAGAATCTAACTCCAGGTCTCTGTTGATGAAGTTCTCAGTATCTTTGCTGCTGCTGCTGCTGTTGCTAAGTCGCTTCAGTCATGACCGACTCTGTGCAACCCCATAGATGGCAGCCCACCAGGCTCTGCCGTCCCTGGGATTCTCCAGGCAAGAACACTGGAGTGGGCTGCCATTTCCTTCTCCAGTGCATGAAAGGGAAAAGGGAAAGTGAAGTCGCTCAGTCGTATCCGATTCTTCGTGACCCCATGGACTGCAGCCCACCAGGCTCCTCTGTCCATGGGATTCTCCAGGCAAGAGTACTGGAGTTGGGTGCCATTGCCTTCTCTCAGTATCTTTACTGTCAGGCAATTACTGAAATTTTTTTATCCCATTGAAGTGGGAGCAAGAATTTAGTACTTCAGATGTGGTATATATTTTTGCAAGGGAAATAAGTTAAGAAATAAGATTTTGTTTGGCATGAAGTAAGTGTTTTGGAGTTTTAATGAGAGTCCACTTTGTGCAGGGCATGGTGATCTATATAGTTCTGAACAAGATAGATATGTTGCCTGCTTGCAGGGGAACATAAATTATGCTAGAACTGCATAAATCCACTTTATCTATATGCAGACATTTATTTAAAACCTAATTA
The DNA here is from genome assembly GCA_006408695.1 of Aepyceros melampus. Lineage (NCBI taxonomy): Eukaryota > Metazoa > Chordata > Mammalia > Artiodactyla > Bovidae > Aepyceros > Aepyceros melampus. The sequence continues at coordinate 356,437 of SJXQ01001313.1, forward strand.
AAGACAAAAGTAGATCTCTTAACCATTTCTCTGCTACTTTTGTTACCACCAGCTGTCGTCTGGTTTAGCAGGAGCAAAATAGACTGATTCGTCAAACTGTCTTTCTTTGGAGAACTCCAAAAATACCCATATTTAAAATAAATGGATTCAGTTCTTGTTGTTCATGGTAGTTCCATTTTATAAGGTCACTGTGAACACTGAATTTGCACACGTCACTGTTGCTCCTAGAGGCAATATGAGATCAGGTTCCTCTGAGTCTCTGGGCATGAGACGTTTTTATCAACTGAATGACACATAGTCCTGTTCTATGTGTGTTTCTGCTTAAAGACACTTGATTTAATGATACTGTTGATTGATTAGCATGGAACCCACAGCCAACAGCCCTGTAAAGAAGCTTACCTAACACTAGAATTTTCTCTGTAAGTACACCACAGCCTTCCTATGCTAGACAACACTTCAGCACCACATTTTTTTTGCAGGAGCAAGCAAAACCAATAAAAAGGGCAAAATTGTGAAAAACGGTCACCAAATGTCTCTCAGAAAGAATCCTAGTTTGCTCTATGAGACCTGAGAGAGCAGAGCATGACCTTGTTGGACCCCAGCTGGGAAGCCGTACCTTGGTCAACCCAACGTTGTTGCTGCTCTGTGCTCGTCCAGGAATGAATGTAGAAATACTGAGAGTATTGACTTTCAGTTTAGTTCAGTTCAGTCGCTCAGTCGTGTCCGACTCTTTGCGACCCCATGAATTGCAGCACACCAGGCCTCCCTGTCCATCACCAACTCTCGGAGTTACAAATAAACGTTTTGCCAGTTGAGCATGTTCGTAAAAAAAAAAAAATTGTGACTAACAAAGATTGACTGTACTGATTTCAATAATAATAATTAATAATAATAATTAATACTCAAGAAAAATATCAGGTGTTGCTCTGCAGAGAATTAAGCAGGGTGAGGCAGAGACACCAGGTAGGTGCTGCTGATTGGGAGGTCAGGTGAGGTACCTCTGAAGAGGCTTCCTCTGAACTGGAACCTGAATCTCAGGAAGGAGGTGGTCCTGTGAAAGTCAGGTGTAAAGGCATTTGAAGTGGGGGGAGCAGGCAAAGGCTCAAGACAGGAAGGAGTTGGGAATGAGGAACCCCAAGAAAGCCAGTGTGACTGCTGAGGAGTAAGAGAAGAGCAGGCCTGGTCCTTGGGATCTTATAAGGTAGGGATGATATAGATAGGTTTCCCAGGTGGTGCAGTGGTAAATCTGCCTGCCAGTGAAGGAGATGGTTGAGACACCGGTTCCATGCTTCAGTCAAGAAAATCCCTTGAAGCAGGAAATGGGAACCCACTCCAGTATTCTTGCCGGGAGAATCCCATGGACAGAGGAGCCTGGCGGGCTACAGTCCATGGGGTCACCAAGAGTCAGACACAACTGAGGACGCACGCAGGTAGGGATGAAGGGAGAGGACTGAATTCTGGTGAGCTGGGACATACAAAGATGACTGCAATGTCAGAGCTACTGAAGGGCAGTTTTGGGGGTGCTTGTACAGTCTGAAGAAGTGTAGCAGTGTCCTGGTCACATGAGGGGCTTCAAGGGTGTCCTGGAAATTCCAGTTTTCCCGAGCCTACCCTTGCACAAGCCTTTCCTCACCCTGGGAGTGCCTTTCCTTGCTTTTCAAACCAATCTCTGTCCAGGAAGCCCTTCCTTGGTTGGAGTGCTTGGTCCTGACTGCTACTTTGTTCTGCATTTCCTGAGCACTCGTTAATTCCACTGGTACACCATCATGGACTCTTGGTCTATTTCTCTGTTGGTGTTGTATTATCTAAAAAAATTTCCCAGTCACATTTCCTAAGTGTAGGGGTCATTTTGCCTCTTTAGTCTTTCTCTCTCTTTTTTTTCCTTTTTAATTTGGTAGCATGTGTTTTTTTAATTAAGTTTTATTGGTGTATTGTTGCTTTACAATGTTGCGTTGATTTCTGCTTTACAGCAAAGTGAATCAGTTTTATGTATCTCTTCTTCTTTTTTAAAAATTTATTTATTTAGATTTGGTCACACCGCAGCATGTGGGATCTTAATTCCTCAACCAGTGATCAAACCCACTTTCCCTGCAGTGGAAATGCTGAGTCTTAACAACTGGACTGCCAGCAAAGAAATCCCTATCTCTTTAGAAAAAATGTTTATTACAGTATAGTTGATTTACAGTGTTGTGTTAATTTCTGCTGTACAGCAAAATGATCCTATTATACGTATGTTTGTGTAGATTCTTTTTTATATTCTTTTCCATTATAGTTTATTTCAGAGTATTGAATATCGTTCCCTGTGCTGCAGAGTACGGCCTTGTGGTCTGTCCATTCTGTATTTTATTCTCTCTTGGTATCCTGATGTAGTAGCCCCTGGATGTGTTGAATGATTTTGAACTTCTGTGTTCTGGTGCTGTGACCATTCATCCTGTGGACTCACATCCTCTGGTTGTGAGTGAAATATACATGGATGTTGGCGTTGGGATTGGCTGGGTGGTAGGGGCTGAGTGGTAGGTGAGGAGAAAGGGAGGCACTTACAGGAGGAGTTACCTGTATGCTCCAGGTATTTCATAGAGCACACTTTGCATGTTGTATTTGTCAGATATTTTTCTGCATATTTGATGAAGGTAAGCAAATTAAATTTGCTTTTTTCAGTGTTTTCTGAAATTTTAATAAGCTGCTATATGTCTTGTCATTTTTTTCTGCCCATAGCTATTGCTCTTGCTGTCAGCATAACTATGTTCTCCTATTCTTTTTTTGGCACCCCACTCCAGTACTCTTGCCTGGAAAAGCCCATGGACAGAGGAGCCTGGTGGGCTGCAGTCCATGGGGTCACTAAGAGTCGGAGACGACTGAGCGACTTCACTTGACTTTTCACTTTCATGCATTGGAGAAGGAAATGGCAACCCACTCCAGTGTTCTTGCCTGGAGAATCCCAGGGATGGGGGAGCCTGGTGGGCTGCTGTCTATGGGGTCATACAGAGTTGGACACGACTGACATGACTTAGCAGCAGCGTTTTTCTAGTCTTTTTTTTTTACAGAAGTAATTTGTTTCTTTTACTTTTCAAAATGGCTTCTGTTTTCCTGCCTGCAAGTATGAGATTTAGTACAGTATAGAGTGTATGAGACACTTTTTTTTTTAGACTGAAAAGCTATGGAATGTGGTATATCCAGTATATAACTGTGACATATTTATCTAAGAAGAAACATGTTACCACAAACACAGGGATTTCTTTGCTTTGGAAAAGTTTTCAAGTGCATCGGTGCTTTAAAAATCACCTTTGTGTTATCCAAATGTGAGAATGAGTGATTTGTCAGAAAGAAAAATTGTGTTCCAAATAGATCTCAGGTGATTTCTTTAATCATACATTCATATTATGGGCCTTTTTAAAAGAGCTGAATGTTTTTAAACACTATGAAAATGCAATTATAAGCTACTGTGTCAATTAGGAATTAGAGGTTCTTAGACTCGTGGATTATTTCATAGCTTTGTGAGCACACCAAGTCTGCATGCTAAAATTGCTTTTAATCGTAATTAAGTGCAGAAAGAGAGCTTTTAACCACTTCACTGCTAGCTTTTGACACCGTCAGTCATGGTTGAGTTTAGCAGGGTCAGATAATAGACAACTTAATAAAAGATCTTAAAATTTGTTTTTTTAATTTATTTGGCTACATGCTGTCTTAGTTGTGGCATATGGTTCCCTAAGAATCGAACCCAAGGCCTGCTACATTGGGAGTTCGAAGTCTTAGCTGCTAGACCACCAGAGAAGTCCAATAAAAGTTCTTTTTTCATTGTCCTTGTTGAGACCTCATGCTGCTCTTGCTGCTGCTGCTAAGTCGCTCCAGTTGTGTCCGACTCTGTGCGACCCCATAGACGGCAGCCCACCAGGTCCCCCGTCCCTGGGATTCTCTCGGCAAGAACACTGGAGTGGGTTGCCATTTCCTTCTCCAGTGCATGAAAGTGAAAAGTGAAAGGGAATTCGCTCAGTCGTCTCCGACTCTTCGCAACATGGACTGCAGCCCACCAGACTCCTCCATCCATGGGATGTTCCAGGCAAGAGTACTGGAGTAGGGTGCCATCGCCTTCTCCGTGAGACCTCATACAGGTACTTAATACAGATACTTAAAATATTTTATTCTAGTCAAATTTTTCTTTATTTATACAAAACTATACTTTGGTTTTGGAAAACACCCCAGTTGGTTTTTACCTTGGTTTTAAAGCCAGAAGAAAAAGTGCAGTCTCTCCAGTCCAAAAAACCAAGATGAACCAGTTGATGAGCTGGCTGTGCTTGTAAACAGCCTCACACTTTCAAGAAGATTAAGGACTCAGCCATCTCGGATGCCTGACGGGCTTAGCTTGGGATTACAGACTAGATAGGAAACTGGTTCTGTGTTTGCTCAGTTGTCTACTGCAATCCACCCACTGAACACAACAATTTACACTGAGAAAACATGAAAATTCAGTCCCAGGTGCATCTATGATGATTGGAAACACAGCTCAGAATGTACAGGTCACAAATAGTAACATCATAATTAGGTGAGAAGATGAAATCATTACATTAACCCCATGTGTGTGAAGGCAGAGCCATTTAGAGTTTCCATTACTAATAAGCTGGTAACTTTATGAATATTGCATCTTTGGTGAACAAAAATGGATACAGTCATCCCTTGGTGTATGTGGGGAATTGGTTCCTAGGGGTAGGCTGCAGTCCATGGGGTCGCTAAGAGTCAGACACGACTGAGCGACTTCACTTTGACTTTTCACTTTCATGCATTGGAGAAGGAAATGGCAACCCACTCCAGTGTTCTTGCCTGGAGAATCCTGGGGATGGGGGAGCCTGGTGGGCTGCTGTCTATGGGGTCACACAGAGGTGGACACGACTGAAGCGACTTAGCAGCAGCAGCAGCAGCCATAGTCAGTGGGTCTCTGGTATTGTTGGTTCTGCATCCATTGATTCAACCAACAGCAGTTTGTGTAGTACTCTATGTATCTATCGAAAAAAAATTGCATATAAGCGAGACTGTGCAGTTCAGATCTATGTTGTTCAAAGGTCAACTGTATACATTTGTTCACTGTGTTGGTAGATATGCAAAATCAATAGTACGGATTTTGTATGGAAGTCTGAGGAGTCATTGTCTGGGTGTTTGGTGACCTATGGCAAACACATACAAAGAAAGTCATGTCTGGCCTTTAGGGTTTTATTTAATTGAAGAATAATTGATTTACCATGTTTCTGGTATACAGCAAAATGATTGAGTTATATATGTGTGTGTGTGTGTGTGTGTATATGTATTGTTTTTCTCTATTCTTTTCCATTATGATTTATTACAGGACATTGAGTGTAATTTCCTGTGCTATCCAGTAGGGTCTTGTTGTTTATCTGGCCTTTAAGATTTTTTAAACTTGAGGGATTAAGGGAGTCTATTTAAAAGGAGGTTGAAGCCTCATTTTTCTGATGTGTGCTTTTACATTCCCCGTAGGGACAGTATGTATTGCCAGCCTCATATCTTACTCTATATTCATTTACACTGCATTTTTATCACTCTGTATCTCCTGGAATGTAGCCATTGACTAGCCTCTTAATATTTAGTTAAGATTCCCTCATATCCTCATTCTATAGATTTGCAAACGTTTGAAAGCCCTTCCTTCACCATCCCTTGTGAAGAGTTCCTTGAATTTCCAGGAGTCTTTCTTGTTTTTAGCTCTTTTTACAGCTGAATCCTTAATCTCACTCATAAGGCCCTCTCCATAGCTGTCTCTTTATCTTTTCTCTGCACAAACTCAAACAGGAGCCTCAGACTCTTTTCCATAATTAAAAAAAAAAAATCACACAAGGCATTATGAACATAGAGATTTTAATGAAAGACATTTTAGAATCACAGTAATACCAGTACTTTAAAACTTATAGTAAGCATCCCTGTTCTTCAGTACTGCTTACTGGACAGTTCATGGACTTTAGAGTTTTGATCCTTCTTTTTTCTTGCTCTCTCAAATTTCCATACTATTTTTACATCAAGAGGTTTAATTACACTGTATCCTTTCTCTCCTGTCTCCCTTTCCCTCAAGTGGCTCATAAAGTTTCCTTAAATAAAGGCAGTTTTCTCCCCAAGACTTTGGGATCAGCTCTTATGATAACCCCCCACCCCTCCGCACTGCCAGGACAAATACACTTGTCATGCAAAACCTTGCTAAATTCTCAGCCCATTCGCTGTCTTTCTTTCTGTGTTTCTCTATCTTGGGGCAATCTATAGAGTTTTTGCTTCACAGGACAGCAAGCTTTGATTATTTTGGCCATCTGTGCCAAGGTGGGAAGGTGTTAGAACTTACCAGCCTAGTGCAAAGCAGGAGAGTCATCTTGGTTGCTTCTCATGCTTTTCCACATTCAGTTCAGTTCAGTTCAGTTGCTCAGTCGTGTCTGATTCTTTGCGACCCCATGAACTGCAGCACGCCAGGCCTCCCTGTCCATCACCAACTCCCGGGAGTCCACCCAAATCTATATCCATTGGGTCAGTGATGCCATCCAACCATCTCATCCTCTGTCGTCCCCTTCTTCTCCTGCCCTCAATCTTTCCCAGGATCAGGGTCTTTTCCAATGAGTCAGCTCTTCGCATCAGGTGGGCCAAAGTATTGGAATTTCAGTTTCAATATCAGTCCTTCCAGTGAACACCCAGGACAGAGCTCCTTTAGGATGGACTGGCTGGATCTCCTTGCAGTCCAAGAGACTCTCAAGAGTCTTCTCCAACACCACAGTTCAAAAGCATCAATTCTAAAGTGCTCAGCTTTCTTTATAGTCCAACTCTCACATCCATACATGACCACTGGAAAAACCATAGCCTTGACTAGATGGACCTTTGTTGGCAAAGTAATGTCTCTGCTTTTTTTCCCACATTACGGCACATAAAATATTTGTAAGGCACAGAGGCAGGAGCCAATGGACAGGGTTGCATGTGGCCAAGATGGCTGGTCCATAGGCTTCAGCTGTTTCGAGGGCCCTGGACCCCCTGGCGCCATCCAGTCAACCCAGGACCAAGGAGATTACTATGGAAACACTCCTGTAAACACTGTGTGGCCACCTGTTGCGAAGCTCTTGAGTACACTGGCCTCAATAAACCCAGGGAAAACTGAAGCAGCTCCTCATCTGTTTGGGCTACAAGTCTCTGTTTGGGACTTTTTGCAATATTTTCAGGAGATGCATAGTGTTTTGTTTTTTTTTTATAAAGTGTTGTTTGGACGCCAAGTTGTGTCTGACTCTTTTTGAGACTGTAGCCCACCAGGCTCCTCTGTCCATGCCATTTTCCAGGCAAGAATACTGGAGTGGGTTGCCATTTCCTTCTTCAGGGGATCTTCCCCACTCAGGGATCGAACCCTCATCTCCTGCACTGGCAGGCAGATTCTTTACCACTGAGCCGCCAGGGAAGCCCATGGTTTTTTATACATAAATATGTATTGCCTTAAGTTGCATTACTTCCAACTATGGAACTCTTAAAGGTACAAAACCAAAAAGCCTGCCCTACAGCACCAGGGTTACTGAATTGCACTGCATTGTCATGTTTCCAAATGTACCATATTAACATGTACCATATAACTATCTTCTATGTTTAATGTTATTTTCACATTCTAGTCATTGCTTCTTTTAATCAGCTGGATAATTTAAGGGGGCTTTAGAACATCAGAGGGAGAATCACCTCAACACATAGTAGGTAGTTCATTCCAAAGCTTGTTTTCAAAAGGCATAGAATGCAACCTTTCATTTTTTTCATTCAATCATTCATTCAAGAAATGTTGGCTGAATGCCTGGCATGTGGTAAGGAGAGAAAGGAAAAAAAATGTCATATCTTCTTCAGGAACTATGGAAACTGGAGTCCAACTTGAAGCATTGACGTTATGGATAAAGGAGTTTATAGGACTGTTGATAACAGCAGTGGTGAAAGAATTCCCCCCAAATGTGTTCTGGGTGAGGAAGCATTTTAGAGAGTACATATAATTTTAACTGGTTCTTGAAGGGGAGTGAGATTCAGAATATCTAGAAGTGAGGTAGTCCTAAAATCATGGATTCCTGTGGAGTTCAGTTTTAGTATTAAGAAAGGGCTTGTTTTAAAATAAGTTACCTCTGAGAAGATAGGTTAGTGTTGGAGCTAAGAATCTTTCTAAGAAAAATTGTATTTATTTTAATGAAAGAGAGGGAGAAAAAAAGAAGAAATGATCAATGATGCTGGCATGATTCTAGTGTAAAACGATCCAACATAATTTATTCACTAAACGTTGGCAAGGAATTGTGTGTTAGCTGTTCAGATGGGTGCTTATTGTTCTGATAATGAAGAATAAGTGTCTGAAAATTGTTGCCTACTAACAGAGCAGAAATAGAAATAATATGCATTTTTAAGACCCTGTAAATATTTTATTAGTTCATAGCCAACACCTTTATTGAAAGGGGAACACTTCTGCTATTTTGTGACAATTTATCTTATTAGACATGCTGTAAGATGTGATTGATGACGAGAGCAATAAGGGTTGTCCTTCTGCCTTCTCACCCCTACTCAGCAGAACCTGCTTAGAGGTTATTTATTTTCCTTTTCTTCTCTGGATTGCTTTAGGACCTACAATATAAATGACATAAAACTGATTTTTGAGCACTTCTGGGGTAGGGGGCCAGGACTACTTTGAATCCCTAGAAAGAAACAAGACTGAATTCTTGTTTGTTTTTTCTTGAATGTGCTGGTCGGAATAAATTCTTCTCGTGAGTTTTGAAAATTAGTCTGATAGGAAAGTTGCCCAAGAATTAAAGTGTAGAGGGGCCAGAAAAGGGGGTGGGGAAAGCCTAGCTATTCTACTTTTGGGGCTGTAATCAGTAGAAAGTAAAAACTGGAGAAGATTCTTTTTGCCAGTTGAAAAGAAATGGACTCTTACACCAGCTGAGCGGGTTAGACTTGTTTGTGAAAGCTTGCAATCAGAGACTTTAAATTGTTCACACAGGAACGAGTCATTCAATATATGAAGCACCACTTAAGTGCATTTAGCATTCATTCATTCATACATCTTTTAAATGTTTTATACCGACTTTCCAGGTAAGCTACCTGGTGCATGTGAGTGGCTATACCTCTTTTTGCACTGCTTAGATTCTTACCCACGTGTTCATATACTATGGTCATCTTTCTAAGCCAGAACATCTAGATCTTCCTTATTCTTATGAATGACATGGAGCACTGGATCAAACCAAATGGATGTATAATAATTTATTCAAGGAATTTCCTTTAAAAAAAGTGCAGGAAAACATATCAGTTCTCATAATTAAATTAGAGAAAGCATTTAATATTTGATTTATTTAAAGAATTCCACAAGTCCTAGGGGCGAGCAGTATGTGTGTATGTGTAAATTAGATATGGCATGTAACATTTTTTAAATAAAAAAATTTGAAGTTAAAATAACCCCAAAAGGGTTATACATTGTCTTTACAGGTCCACACACAGCTATAAGACTAAGCATTCCTTGGGCTGCAAAAACGTCCTCTGCAGCTTAAGCTAGTCTCTAAGGAGCAATCTGCTTTTGATAATGGCTTCCCAGGTGGCTCTAATGGTAAAGAACCCATCTGCCAATTCAGAAGACACAAGAGATGCAGGTTCGATTCCTGGTTTTGGAAGATCCCCTGGGGAAGGAAATGGCAACCCACTCCAGGATTCTTGCCTGGAGAATCCCATGGACAGAGGAGGCTGGCGGGCTACAGTCCATAGCATTGCAAAAGGTTAAACAGGACTGAAGTGACTTAGCAGTCACTCACTCAGCTCTGTTTTTGATAGTTGCATTGCCCTTCATCTCTGTGCAGATTCAATCATGGCAGGGCTTTTGCTCCTTGACTGCTCTCTATATTCATGGAGGGACCACCTCCATCCCTAGCCTCATGCTTATGTTTGGGTGTCCTGAAGATTTGCAGAAGCCTACCCACCAGGCATCTCCTGTTTAAGACTTCTCTTGTTTTTACTGTAGGTCCATCTGGAACTACTCTTATGTAAGGTTTGGTACAAGACTGGTCCTGTTTGCAAAGAATCTTCCACCCTTGCTTTCTTCCCTCACTTTGAACGCTTAGATGCTTTGGTCTGCCTGGTTATGATGACAGTGATTTATTTTATTATACCTACGAGGGTAAAAAATTTCAAATCCTTCTGTTTGCATTTATGTAAACATGAGTACATAAAATTAATTTGAGGGTTGTTTTTCATGCAACAAAGAACAGTATCAGTTCAGTTCAGTTCAGTCACTCAGTTGTGTCCGACTCTTTGTGACCCCATGAATTGCAGCCCGCCAGGCCTCCCTGTCCATCACCAACTCCCGGAGTTCAGTCAGACTCACGTCCATCGAGTCAGTGATGCCATCCAGCCATCTCATCCTCTATCGTCTCCTTCTCCTCCTGCCCCCAATCCCACCCAGCATCAGAGTCTTTTCCAATGAGTCAACTCTTCACATGATTCTGCCACAAAGTTGAAATAAGTGTTTTAACAAAATGGATTTATTGGGAAATCAAATGCAAACATTGCTGAAAAATAGATAGCATGTAGTATATGCTATCTATTTAGGAGTTTACCAAAGATAGTCACTTTGGTAATTTGAGAAGTAAAGCCTTCCAGAGATATCCAGAATTAATCTTACCTTTTGAATGACTGTGGTAGGAGAGGCTACTTTTTTGTTTAAAACTCAAGTGAAGTCTGATACTTTTGTCTGGAGTCCACTTGGCTTCAGTTTGATTGACATCACCGGACAGGACAATGCAGCCTCATCCAGCACGACTCCCATTCTTGAAAAAGATTAAAATGGGTCAGTGAGAAGATAAAAATTGGATTTCTTTAAAGTAGAAGAACTTGAGAAAACTAAAAAGTGCTTACTCAAACAGAGATGTTTCCATGGATTGGTAGCTAAGTAATTTAGAAGAGATTGGTTTATTTCTAAATGTAGAATGGTATCTGTTCAGTTCAGTTCAGTCGCTCAGTCGTGTCTGACTCTTTGCGACCCCATGAATCGCAGCACGCCAGGCCTCCCTGTCCATCACCAACT
>SJXQ01001313.1:367973-394832 GCA_006408695.1 Aepyceros melampus
TCCTCTTCACTTTCTGCCATAAGGGTGGTGTCATCTGCATATCTGAGGTTATTGATATTTCTCCTGGCAATCTTGATTCCAGCTTGTGTTTCTTCCAGTCCAGCATTTCTCGTCATGTACTCTGCATATAAGTTAAATAAGCAGGGTGACAATATACAGCCTTGACGTACTCCTTTTCCTATTTGGAACCAGTCTGTTGTTCCATGTCTAGTTCTAACTGTTGCTTCCTGACCTGCATACAGATTTCTCAAGAGGCAGGTCAGGTTGTCTGGTATCCCATCTCTTTCAGAATTTTCCACAGTTTATTGTGATCCACACAGTCAAAGGCTTTGGCATAGTCAATAAAGCAGAAATAGATGTTTTTCTGGAACTCTCTTGCCTTTTCCATGATCCAGTGGATGTTGTGAAATAGGAAATCTTTAGAAAATAATGAAAAATTATGAACCATACCCATGGACAATACTCAGCAAAACCAGACTGTGGAAATACAAGAAGACAGAGCTCATCTTAGTCATGGTAGGGAGCAGAGAAAATTTGAAAATTATGCACACTAAGAAAAGCCCTGTATGGTTAACAGTTCATACTAAGGTAGCCTGATTGAAAGCATTTCTCTTTGTATTCTTATAGCACTAACATCTACCTGTGTACATTGTCTCAAAAGACCTTTCGCCTTATAGTAGTCTTGGTTTTAGCTCACACACTGTCCTTTTATTGTTCTGAGCAATATTCATTTCACAGGGATGATGCAATTGATTACAAAATCAGTTAATCTGAAAGTGATGCAGCATAAGTACTGTGAATCATGAAATGTTTTTATTACTGCCCTTAGAGTCTCATCTCCTTTGGTCATGGTCTTATGGGTGATCTCAGCAGTCATATAATTTTGATTTCTCTTTTCAACATTCTTTGCCTATGAGAAGGCAATCTTCTTTTTATTGTTTTTATTTATTTAGTTTTATTGTTTTATTTATTTTACTTCTGTTCTCATGTTTTAAAAGAAATCAGTTGTTCACTCACTGATTACTTATCGAGTCCTGTACTGGATTAGGTGTTGATCTGATATTATTTTCCGTTTTCCAAATTTTCTTAGTTGCTGGATTAAAAAAAAAAAAAAAAGGATATTAGTGTAGACTGGAGTGGAGATTTCTATTTTCTTTACCAGTTATTTGCTGCTTATATATATGTAGACTAAATGGTTAGTTTTGGGTATTCCCACACCATCCACCATCAGACTTTTAAAGATATTGCTGTAGAATTAAAATAAATAGATCCCTCTTTACTGCAAAACTCATGGACGGTGACACCTCAGAATAATGATGACTTTTAATGAACAGATTTGTATGGAAATGCCATTTTCAGAGAGAAAGAACTAGAGTTGGGATTTAATTTTCCACTGAAGGTCTGCATGAAAAGTAGCCCTAGGCCTGCTGTTCCTTCATCCTAGAGTCGTCTTCTGAATCATCACTTTTTTTTTAAGGATTCATAAAGGTAAGAAAGGCAAATAATCTGTTTTGCAGTGCAGCTATTTTTGCCTTCCGTGTAAAATCATTTTGTCCATTCTATTCCAAATGCCTTGCCCAGACTGAACAAGAAGGGCAAACATGAAGATGAATTCAAGGGCAGCGGTGAAATCCTTCACCCGTCCCCCTCCCATGCCCCGAGCCATAAGGCTTTTCTGCATGAAGTTACAACTTCATATTAACTGCTCGACTTTCAAACTTTAATGGAGAAACCAGTCTTTATTCTTCAGTGGTGTTATCAGTCAATTAAGTTTGTATTCTGCATCCTGTCTTAATATTTCTCTGCTCTTAGCTTCTCCTCCAGCCCCAAAGATCAGATTCCCTGCATGTGTCAAACTTCCTTTTCTCTCCTCATATTTCATCCTTCTAGGATCTGTAGTGTGTCCAAGTTCTCAGAGCTCACTTAAAAATGGATCAAGTCCAGAGGGACTAGTGCCGACTTCTCATTAATCTATCAGAGTTTCAAATGTACGGGCTGGCACCAAAAGGGGTGGGAGAGGAGGGATGAGAGCGAGGGCTTCTCTCCAGGATAGAAAGGTGCTGCTTCTATTTCTCTGTCAGAATTCTTACCTTAAAGTTCGTTCTCTCCAAGGTGAATTTTGAGTTGAGCCATACAGGGACAAATCCGCTTGAATCCATAAGAGTGAGACAAGAGTTTGGCTGGGACCCTGTGACTTAGCTTTGTGGTCTAGAAAGCATATGTAAATTCACTCCATTCCCAGGCCTTTCAGCCCTGGAGGAAGAGGATTAGGGGAATTCAACAGTCTTGACCTTCCTGGGAGGCTGAATTAGAACTAGGCCTGTTTTAACTAGCACAGCTTGAGTTTCATACTTGAAATGAAGCTTAAATCAAAATACTCTCTGCTCTTACCATATTCTGATGGGAAATGAATTAAATGTTAAAGTCTAATCTGAAAGCAAACATAACTTTCAATAAAACTATGCAACAGCATTTAATAGTGTTTATAGCTTGAGTGATGAGTGTCTGGGTCTAATAACCCAGATAGGAGAAGGAATTCCATGGCCCTCCTTCCCAATCTGGACCTGTCTGGAAGTGTTTATTTGTAGGAAATTTTTCAGTCTGAAAGTCTGTGTCATTGTTTAGCTTCTGCCTGAGTAAACAGGTAGAATGATAAACTTCCTCTTCAGGTAGGGTTTATATCTTTTGAACCAGACCATAGTCTCTCAGTCCTGGCTTTACTGTTCTGTAGATGTTTTTGGGTGGTCCCACTGTGTGCCAGACCTCTACTGTTTACCTGTGGGCGTAATGATAATGACAATGATACATAGCCCCTGACAAAGTCACTGTCATTTTTGGAAAGTGAATTTGACACACATGAAATAATTGCTCGTTTAGGATAATCCTAAAGTAAATATAGTCAAAAGGCATGATGTCAAATGTCAAGTTTAAGTCCAGCAGCTATTTTGCACTTGGTAACCAGGAAGAAAAAAATGAATGTGGGCCTTCATTACTGGGGGGAAAGTTTGATGAAATAAGTTGGATTTGAGATGGCCTGTGCAGAATGTGTTCAAATTGGGATGCCAGATTTTAAGAGTAACCAGTGCAATTAGCGTAGATCTTCACTTTTGGGTACCATACAGGGGTTTAGGCATGCTTCACATCCATCCCCACAACCCTGGGCATGGGCCTGAGCCCAGAGTCCCCAGACTGGTCAGCACTGCCCGAAACCCTTGTCTGGTTCCCCAAATTGCTGTACAGATCTGATTCTTTTCTCTTTGCATATGACATGAATAATGTGTATATGTGTTAGTCACTCAGTCCGGTCCAACTCTTTGTGACCCCATGGACTGTAGCTCACAGGCTCCTTTGTCCATGGGATTCTCCAGGCAAGAATCCTGGAGTGGATAGCCATTCCCTTCTCCAGGAGATCTTCCCAACCCAGGGATTGAACTTGGGTCTCCTGCACTGCAGGCAGATTCTTTACTGTCTGAGCCATTGCTGCTGCTGCTAAGTCGCTTCAGTCGTGTCCAACTCTGTGCGACCCCAAAGACGGCAGCCCACCAGGCTCCCCTGTCCCTGGGATTCTCCAGGCAAGAACACTGGAGTGGGTTGCCATGTCCTTCTCCAATGCATGAAAGTGAAAAGTGAAAGTGAAGTCGCTCAGTCATGTCCGACTCTAGCGACCCCATGGACTGCAGCCCACCAGGCTCCTCCATCCATGGGATTTTCCAGGCAAGAGTACTGGAGTGGGGTGCCATTGCCTTCTCCATCTGAGCCATGAGGGAAGCCCAAAAGTGAAAGTGTTAGTTACTCCTTCGTGTCCTACTCTTTGTGACTCCATAGACTAGCCCGCCAGGCTCCTCTGTCCATGGGATTCTCCAGGAAAGGATGCTGGAGTGGGCAGCCATTCCCTTCTCCAGGAGATCATCCTGACCCAGGGATCGAACCCAGGTCTCCCGCATTACAGACAGATTCCGTACCATTTAAGCCATCAGGGAAAGCTGACATGAGTAATACCATCAAATCAGAGGACTTTTTGGATGGCAAAGGGTCTTGAAACCAGGCCCCACAGGAACAGCCGAACGGCAGCAGCAAAATGAGCTGGGAGCTGAGACGATTAAGGAGAAACATAATAGTAGTTTTCAAATATCAGAAAAGTTTTGTTACAGAAGAGTTGATTTGTTATAGATCAACCTGGGGTGCAGAATTGGGCATGTTGGATGGAGGAACCAGTGAACAGAGAAGAAATCAGCTCAAAGAGGAGTTTTCTCACAATTAAAATGTCTGACAGGGCACTGTTTTCAGAGCAGTGACTCCCTCAGCCCTGAAAGTGTGAAGAAGTTAGATGTCTGTATGGCCGGCTGTGTGGAAGGAGGGGATGCAGGGTCAGACTAAATGGGCTCCAAGGTGCTTCTCCATTCTGATAGCTTGATCACTGGGGGTGTATTTAGGAAACCCAGGTGAGTTTCAAGTATGGCTGCAGAGACCTGTAGAGGTGAACAAACACGTCAAGGGAAGCACGGGGAAACCTGGAAAGTTCTCTGTCATGTGTGTGGTGAGGAGTGCCAAAACATCAGATAGATGGTTGAGAACTTTACACATTCTGATAGGCAATGGAGAATGTCTTACTTCCTCTTCTGGGGCAGGATACGATAAAACCAGTGTTTGAAAGCGTTGCTCTAATCTGTGCTCAAAGGATATAGAGGAGAGACAGAGAGAGACCTAGATAGAGATTCAGAGAGAGATTCATTCCAGGCAGGGGTACTACTTAGGAACTTTCTGGTTATCAGAGAAGTTCATCTTACCTTTATTATGGTGGGTGGCAATGGAAACAGAGAAAAAGGGAGAGGGGGCAAAATCAGAATTTAATGGAAGGACTAACATGGGTCTCCTTGAATATGGCTTGGAAATTGGATTCTTCAAATTATGACTTGAAAGATATGTGACTGATTTTTTAGGCCAGCTGACCACCATCGGGTATTTATATTTCATCTACCATTCCCGCTGACCAGTGACTTGAGGCAACTCATAAAAATTCCTGTTATTCTTTTTCCTTGGTAGTATCACCCCAATAAGAAAGAGTGTTTATAGAATAGTCTGAGTCCTAGATGTAAGGTGCCATGTTCTATTCATATCGTGCCATACTAATTCTTATTATTGGGGTTATTGTTCTCAGTTATGACAATGATATAATTTTATATTTCTTATCTTAGGATATTTTTGTCTTCCAGAAATATTCTGAAAGTGAGCCTTCCTGTAAGATGTTCTTTGAAAGACTGGCAGATCTTTCAAATATTTGTTTGAATGTTGGTCCATCAGGAGAAAGTGAAACATATGTAATATTCAAGATGATCACACGTATTCCCCCCTTTATTTAATATCTCTAATATCTAATTGGAAATCTCTGGTCTCATCTATTTACAAGAAGCTATAATGATTCAGATGGGTGCTTTCCTGGGGTACTGAATTTTTTTTTTCCTGTGGGATTCTCTGAACAGGGCTTTCCTGAAAAGAATACATTAAGACTGTCAGAATGATTCTTTTCAGCAGGCTAAGCTTTGCAGATGTCCTTTGTTGAGGGAAAAACGCATTATTCTGAAAGTCCTTCTGATCTTCAGGAAAACTGAAAATATCAAATGTTCTTTTACCATTTGAACTTCCCTAGAAGAAAATCCCAGAAATTTTTATTTTCTGGACTGAGATCATTCAGCGCTCGTGGTGTTTTAAAGCATGAGAGCAGAAATGTCTGGAGGAAAAAAAAAATAACTTTTAACATACGCATTTACTGAGAGGAAGATTTCTCTGCTCTTGAAATGCAGGCATCATTGTGCCCCTTTTCTGTTTTCCATTTAACTTTTTTTTTTTTGGCACCTGAACGTCTTCCCCAGTAATGTGTCCACCATAATCATCTTGGGATATAATGACTTAATGTGTGCAAGTGAGGCATGGTTCAGATATTCACCAAGTCCTGGCTGGCTGTGTCCTGAACAAGAGCATACTATTTCAGGATTGCAGCAACAACTCCAGTGCGTTGAAAAGAGAAGAAACGAAGACATTCCTCCGCAAGAGTTGGTTTCACGGCTTAGACATCCATTTTGTGCTCGTACGGGCAGACAGTGCTTGGGTGGGAGAGAGCTCACTTTGATTTACAGAGCCTTATAAAACGTGCTGTTCTTTGTATCCAAAGCCACAGATCTGCTGTTAAAAGGACAAGTACTGGGAGCTTTTTTTTTTCCCCTGGTGGTAAAATTTGTAAAAGCCAACAGCATTCTCTTTGGGAAGCTCCTCAAAGATGGGACCGAGTCTGTTAACTTCCGTGTGTTTGTTTAGTGTTTGGCACGGGGCCACACGTCCACAAACCCACACAAATGTCGTTGTCAGTGATGACTGAAACTGGGAAGAGAGTGAGGAGCGATGGGGTTTGTTAGCCTGATGGATAGAGGAGAGCTCAGAGGTGGGGAGAGGAAAGATGGATGGGAGGGTTGCGGATGTATTTTGGCAGATGCTACTGCCTCTCTCTTGAAGAAGGAAAAATGGCTCCCATGATCTTCCAGCAGTGTCCTGGCCTTCTGCTGGGAAACTGGTCCCTGGTTTGAAGGTGTCTGAGATGGTCAGTGTGATTAGACGGTGAAAGGTCACTTGTGGCAGAATCCTGTCTTGGCCTTGCTGTCTGCCTACCCTGTTCAATCTTTTATGTCAGTCCCAACCCCCTTCCTTCGCTTCCTCTTTCACTTCCTTCCTTAACTGTTTCTTTAGTGCCTGCTTCTCTTCTAGGCTGTGAAGCTCCCACTCTTTTCCTTCCCATGTCTGGGGACCATTTCAGGGAGGGTAAAAGGAACCCTTTTCGTTTCAGCATTTTCATATCTGAGGAAGCTGAGGGCAGATGGGGAAAACCTACATTTTCTCATGTGCATATGGCATTTTCTTTCCTATTTAGTGGGAAAGTGTACAACGGATTATCCTGTCCATAGGATGAATATAGACTTCAGAAGTAGGATGGCTTCTTATTGTTTAAAATGTATTCATTTAAAGCAGTTTTGTTGAGAAAAATTTCTCAGTTTGGGGGAAAGAGAGAGACCAGAATCCAGTGTGC
This sequence comes from Aepyceros melampus, assembly GCA_006408695.1. NCBI lineage: Eukaryota > Metazoa > Chordata > Mammalia > Artiodactyla > Bovidae > Aepyceros > Aepyceros melampus. The sequence continues at coordinate 375,049 of SJXQ01001313.1, forward strand.
AGTAGTTTCACTGTTTGTTTTTTTAATTGAAGTAAAATTGATGTATAGTGTTGTGTGAGCCTCTGCTGTACAGCAAAGTGACTCAGTTTTACACACACACATATATATGTTCTTTTTAAAAAATATCATTTTCCATTATGATTTGTCCCAGGATATTGGATATAGTTCCCTGTGCTATACAGTGAGACGTTGTTATTTATCCATTCTGTGTGTAATAGGTTGCATCGACCAACCCCAAATTCCTAGTCCATCTCTCTCCCTCCATTGTTGACTTATTTTGGAAGTCACAAGAACAATGAAGGAAAATTTCTCTCAGGTAGTAGACTGCCACTGAGCTGAAATTCTACTCTGTGACAGCTGCTTGTGAAAAGTTACAGTGATTTAGAATGGAAAAGCCTGAAAAACCTGTCTGCTGCTAGTTAATAATTACCCCGATTCTCGTTTTTTCAGAGAAGATAATTTATGATAGAAGGAGGAAAATCTTCAGATGGGTATATAGTTGATTATATTCTTGAAAAAGATCTTGCAGGCAAAAATTACTGTGATTTTAGGAAGGCACTCTTATTTTTAACATATTCTTTTTCACTTGATTCATAGAGCTCTTTTCTGTGAGAACTTTTTTACTTTGGTCGATAAGCACATTTTCTTCTAAAGTAAAGGCCTCCGGCTTGATTTTTGTCTCTGTCCCAGGTGTAGTTTTCCTCAGGGCGACTCTGCCTCAGGGCCACTTTAACTTTGTCCAACACTCTCGATGGCAGTGGAACCCTCGTGGCCTCAGGAAGAAAATGTCACCGCTCGTGGTTTCTCACTGCCTGAGGCGGGATGATGTCCATCAGTTCGAGACCCATGTGTGCCCAGAACCACGTTGTGCTCTCTGCTTCTGGAATAGTCCAGTGACTGTGGTCAATGGTGTCCCTCCTCAGGTTTGGTTGTGCTTTTTGCTTTAAGGTTAAAGTGACTCTGCACTCCGGTTTTTCCGACACTCCCATTGTACACCTGCTATCGCAGTGTGATTACTAGAAACACCTCTTTCATGCCCCGGTGTTTATTGCTGACTTCCCTCAGGTATCAGTGGACAGAGGCCAGGTTCAGAGTGAGTGTTACGTTAAACCCCATGCCGCTGTATTGGGAGAGAGAAACCATTGTTGTCGGTAACTGAGTAACCGTGGGTCTACCTGAACAGGTTTCTGATCTGGAGAGTGGATTTCAATTATTCATTTAAGAGATATTCATTCACCAGCTATTTCGTGTCAGAGGTGGTTCTAAGAAAATAGAGTCATACCCTGAAGAAGCTTCTCTTTTGACAGGCAGTACTGAAAATGAAAAAAGATACAATTTAATGTCAGGTAATAATGAATGTCATAAAGAAATAAAATGGAATGTGGGGGTAGGAGTGTTGTCAAAAGTGCTGGTTTAGATGGAGTGTCCAGAGACATCTTTTCTTCTTCTAGTTGGGTTTATTGAGATATATATATAATTTTATTGAGGTATAGTATACAAGGCCATGTGGTATTTGTAGGGCAAAGTGAATCAGCTCTATGTATACATCTACCCCTCTTTTTTTGGGTTTCCTTGCCATTTAGGTCACCACAGAGCACTGAGCAGAGTTTCCTGAACTATCCAGTAGGTTCTCATTAGTTCAGAGACAGATTCTGACCTTTGCAGCAACACCATCCTTATCTCAGGTAGATCCTGTGCAACAGGGATGGCCTCCTCAAATTGCCTCATCTGCTCCTGGAGCAGCCAGAACCCTATGAGGGAAAGGATGGTGATACCTCAGTGCCATGGCGGTTTGCTTTGTGTGTTATCTTCAGTGGCTCTGAACTTGCCTTCCATATCTTATCTCTGGGTCCAGCCATCTGACACCAAACATTTTCTATTTGGTCTATTCCCCACATCACAGTTCCAGTCAGTTTAAAAGTTCTAAGAGGTATGGAGAGAGGTGGATAGTTTAAAATATGGTGCAGTAACACTACACAATGTTCTCCAAGGCTGCTTCCTGTCAGTCCTGTGGCTCCTCGGTAGGCATTCTGGGAAATTCCTCCAATGTCCCAGATCTTAGTTCGGAACCTCCTGCCATCTAAGAGCATTGCCTCATTTCCTGAACCTTAGAGAGTGGAGGGAAATGTAGAGGGAAATATCCAAAACCTTCAGACTTAAGTGTTTGCCAAGTGCTCTGCAATCTGCCTTTCCATAATTCCTCTCATTATCTCTGTGGATTGCATGTCACGGAATCAGTGGAGAGACAGATGGAGACGGCAGAATGGAGGAGAGGAGCAAGAAATGACATTGAGCTGTGAGCTCTTCACGGGGATGGTCTGTCTGTGGGCTTCCTGGGGGGACAAACATGTGACTGCCGCATGGGATTGGCTCTCAGTATAGGTTGTGGCGTGAATCGATACATCGGGTGGGAGAGACGGGAGAGCTGCTGTTTATCTGAAAAGTTCTGAATACAGTTAGGTTGTAAATAAGATCCTGCTGTCAATGAGGAATGTGATTTCAGATCCTTTTGCATGGCGAATTTTCTTGATCTGGATATCATAAAGAATTTTAAAGAAATGTGTGTTAAGAGTTGTGTCCGACTCTTTGTGACCCTGTGGATTGTAGCCTACCAGGCTCCTGTGTCCACGGGGATTCTCCAGGCAAGAATACTGGACTGGGTTGCATGTCCTCCTCCAAGGGATCTTACTGACTCAGAGACTGAACCTGCGTCTCTTGTCTCCTGCATTGGCAGGCGCTAATGCCACCTGGGAAGCCCTTTAGAGAAATGAGTGGCATTTAAAACTCTTCAGTCAATGAAGAAAGCCTGAGTAGTGAGGTGGTCATTACACAGGGGGTCAACTCACTGTCCCCTAGGGTTTGAATTGCTGACAGTATCTTGGATGCTGTAGCTGATGACTGGTTGGTCTGGCCTTAGGTGCATTTACCTGTCTATCCATCCACCCATTCAAGTTTGCCATGTAGTAATCAGATACATTGGGAGTGGGAGGAGAGCTGCTGTTTATCTGAAAAGTTCTGAATATAGTTAGATTGTAAATAAGATCCTGCTGTTATACTTATTATTATACTTTACCAGTGATAAGTCTATTTGGTTTTCTTATTGATAGAATAATAATAGGCTTTGCCTGGGTCCTGTTCATTCTAGAAGCCTGAGCTTCTAGAATTATAGTCTATAGTTGATTATAATCAATTATAATATAATTATATGTAAGAGAGTTAGACTACCCTGGTGGCTCAGACGGTTAAGCATCTATCTACAATGTGGGAGACCCAAGTTCGATCCCTGGATGGGGAAGATCCCCTGGAGAAGGAAATGGCAATCCACTCCATTACTATTGCCTGGAAAAATCCCATGGACTGAGAAGCCTGGTAGGCTACAGTCCATGGGGTCGCAAAGAGTCAGACATGATTGAGCGATTCATTATGTAAGAGAGTAGGAAGAAGGTGAACATGAATTAAACATGAGTCCCGCCTCCTCCAAAAAGCAGCAGTATGATAGGTGTGGTGATGTTTAAAGGAGTAGCAGCAGTGCAGTTGGAGGCTGCCCAGGAACCCAGCATAGCTGAGTTTAACTGAGAGGGGACTTTAGAGAAGGGAGGGATTATTTTTGGCTGCAGGTGTTAAGGAAGGCTTGCAGATGAGAGAAGGGGGGCATTCAGTTTTAGAGGAGGGAAGGTATGCTAAGTCATGAGCGCCCATGGATTGTTATCGTGGTCTCACCTAAAGTTCACAGCAGTGTGATAGGCTTTATCACCCCCATTTAGCAGATGGAGAAACTGAGGCAGGGAGTGAGATGAGGCAACTTGTCCAAAGCCACCCGGCTGTTTAGAGGCAGAGCTGGGATCCAGGAGGAGGGCTCTTAACCCCAGTTTCATCCTTCTGTCTTACAAGTTGAATCAGTAGAGAGATGAGGGCGGCTGGACAGTGCAGGTGAATAAAAGAACATCCCCCTCGGCATGGTTGGGAGGAAGTGCCCTGCACAAAGGAGGGACAAGAGGGGTGGTTGGCAGAGGACCCGTAGCATCCTGCGCCCCAGGGGTGGTAACAGAAAACAGGCCTGCGAAGACAATTTGAGTCTGTTAGGAGAGACTCCCTAGTGTCTGGCTGCAGGATCTGGTCTTTATTTGGCCCATGTGGAGGTTTTGTGCAGGATCAGGCATGATTAAAAGAGTGCATTGCAGGATGTTTATGGTGGTGAGACCTTCCTATGATTCTAAAATACTTTCATGCAACTAAGCTCTTCAGTGTGATGCGGAAGAAACTCCCTCCCCCAAATTTCCTGCAGTCTAAGCCCTTGAGAGTTTTAATCCCAGGGTTTCTATCCTAAGGAACACTCGGGCACCTGGCTTCACTGGCTTACTATCCTGAACATCAGCACTTTAAAAATCCCTGCTCAGTTCTTGGGATTTTGAGAAGAAAATTCCTTAATCTTCCTCCTCTCGCTGTTCCCTTGGTTTTAACCTATCTTCTGCTATTTCAATAAAACTTCTGCTCAATAGACGAATAATTAGATGTCCTTTGGCTTTGCTAGTGAGCACTATAGCATAATATTTAGATTAAAACAGTATAATAACGACGCTAGAAAAATACATCCTGGTTACATGATGAATTCCTCCCTTTCCTTGTTATTCGTGGTATCCTGGGGTGGCCTACTGGAGAAAAAATACTATTTGATTCTCCCTGGGTGGTCAGACAGGACTTGTAAAGACTCTTGTTTGTTTTGTGTTGAGGCTTCAAAGGCATGCAGGCTTTCCTACATAAAGATGTACTAAGAAAATAGGAATTTTTTTGAAGTTGCTATGTATAAAGGGAAATTCAGAGCAACCATCTTCCTTTAGAACTACAAGCTAATGTGATTAGAGGGTCCCTTTTCACCAGGCGTCTTTGTTGTTTCCATCTTGAATCATTACCACCGGTCTGATGGGGAAAATTTGTGCTTAAAAAAAGTCTTCATCTGTTTTTCTATTTCTTTAAGCATCATACAAACACAGCCTTTCATTTTAAAAACTTCATTCATTGTGCATATTTAGATTTTGTAAGAACTAAAAAATCTAAGTGGGGTGTGCATGTGTGTGTCTGTAATTCAGGACTCTGGAGGTTTGTGCTGCCCAAACATATTCCAGGCCACGTGACCTGCACATTCCAATTAGTAAGGCCCTCCTGCTGTGGAGTGGGAGACAAGTTTGGATTGGGGTTAGGGCTGGCTAAATGTAGGATACTTTTTACTGCAGCCTTTGCAGAACTCCTTTATTATCGCCTCGGGGTCAGTGAGCGCTTGGGGAAGCCAGTGTCTCGTGCGCAGTTATTTTTTTTTTCTGCTGGGTGGTGTGTGTCGGCCATTTTATTTACCCATGCTTCTTTTTTCCCTTTCATAAAAATTTTTAAACATTTTAAAAGCTTTTTTTGAATTTATGTTTTTAATTGAAGTACAGTAGATTTACAGTGTGGTGTTAGCAAAGCATAGTGATTCAGTTATATCAATATGTAGCTGTCCGTGTATCCATGTATCTGTTCATAAAATTAATTGTATGTGATGGGGGAGGTTGGTAGTGCTGAATTATTTTAAGCCTGGAGGGAGCAGAGCAGCTGTGTCCTACATCAGACCACTGATCTATCTAATAGGTTATCTTGCCACCTGATTCACCGGACGAGTCTGCATAGCCAATTAGGTGAATCCCTATAAGGAAAGAAGATTGACCTTGGACCCAGAGAGCCAGACAGTTGCTTTATGCAGTGGATTCTCTTACTGAAGCTGCTTCATGGCCTTGGCCTAATAGGAATGTCGGATTTCTAATCCCTAGAAAATTATTGCTCCTTAAAAAAAAAATAGCCATGGTGTGAAATAGTTGAATCTTTCATGACTTGCCAACAACTTTGCTTTTGGAACCAGGTGCTGAGAAATGAGAAAATAAGTAGTTTGGGGCTGTAGCCTCTAAAAATTTTAAGCGAGATCAAAACCTCCCAGCTTCCTCCTTGTATCCAGACATAACCTGGGTTTTTCTGTTAAACAAGGAATATTAGAGAAAGGAAAATATAAAATTTTGAGTAAAAACATTAGGAAGATGGACTCATTTTTCTGGGCAGTCTATTAGGCAATTATTTTATAGTCAAGAACATTTTCACAAAATATCAGATTTTTTTAAAAAGATAAGTCTGGGCACAGAAAACAAGCTTAAGCCTTGAGGTAATCGTGCCTGTCTTTTGAGTCCTGGGGTCAGAGTGCATGGTGGCCCTGATGTGATGCTCCCAGCAGCAGGATGGTGCTCAGTAAATCACCCAGGGTGTATGCGAAGAACTTCCCGTTTGGGGTCAGCCAGCTCCTGATTTAGATCTATGGCTTTGCTACAGCTGGTTGTGTGACCTTGCGCAAGTCCCTGTGCAACTTTCAGCCACAGCCTTCTGTTGCCAGCAGTTTTTGCCTTACTAAAGGGTTTTAGAAGTTCAGTTAAATAAACTAAAGAACTCTGTAGGGTCTAGCATGTATATCCCGTCTCCTCTCTTCTCTTCCCATCCCAGGACTAGTGTAGCTTTGTCCTGTCAGCTCTGGGAGTCGCTCTGGAACACGTCTAAAAACCCTTCCTTTTCCAGATAATGAAGTCTGGGTCCAGAAACGAGGAGTGACGGGCTTAGGTCCTTAGCGAGGGACCAGCAGAACTTGAGCTGAAAACCATGCCTTACTGGATGCTTCCAGTTTTACTCCAGGTTAGGAGGAGGGCTTCTCTCTCCAGAGTGAGCCCCTGGCAGGGCTTCAGAGCCCAAGGCCCGTCTTAGGGGTATTGTTTAAGAAACAATCAGCTCTCCGAAATTTCCTCTAGGAACCTTCAAGGTAGACATAACTGTGCTCTGAAACCTTTCTCTGCTGTGTGTTCCTTCCATTTACTCTTACAACTTCTGACTCAGTTTCCTTTTCTTTCCCAGTGCTCCCAGGGGACTACAGAAGCCTCGACACCCAGCGTGGTCAGGTAAGAGACTTCCTGGATGGGGGATAGTTTCCAGATAAATCCCTGACTCCCTTGGTGGTTACTTGTTGCCTCTTGCTCATTTCTGGGCTGCCCCAAAGACCCTAATGGTCACCATTCCTTTGTCTCTTTTCCATTTCGCTTTCCTTTGTTCAAGTTTCTTGTTTATGCTATTATTCTATCACATTTTTGATTTTATTTTTATGCATTCATACATGCATGTTGTAACCTTTCAGGACAAAGGTTGCCCATGAGGAAGGTGGCTGGGTGCATGGCTGATATCAACTCTATCTGTAATGTTTAAAAGTTGTTTTTCAATATGTATCTCTAAAAGATAAGAACTTTTGTTTTTTTTTTTTAAAAAAAAAACACAGCACTATTTTCACACCTAAAATACCTAAAGCAATAGTTAGCAAAAAAAAAAAAAAGCAATAATTCCTTTATATCAAGTATCTAGTCAATGTTCAATATTCTTATGCTATAGACAGACACTGTAAAAATAAATCTCTTAGGGATATAAAATAGAACAGGAGTGCAACGGCTAGCACACTGTATAGTAGTTTCCAGTTGTCAAAGTAGATCCCAAGAGTTATCACAATGAACAATGTTTTTTTTTTCTTTCTCATTTTTTGGTTCCTATATGAGATGATGGGTGTTAATTGGATGTTAAGTAAACTTACTGTAATCATTTCACAGTGTATCTAAGTCAAATCATTATACTGTACATGTTAAACTTACACAGCCTAGTGATATATGATGGTAAGAGTCAGATCCAACTGAAGGGTAGAGAGGAATCACCGCATTTTGGGCTCTGGGTTGGCCCTTTTGAAGTTTTTAGCCCAAGGGACTTCCACAGCTGTGTGGTTGAGATGAGAGGCTTGTAACTCAGGTCCATCTTGTTTCCATAGTGACCAGTGCTGACTTCAAATTGGATCAGGTCCTTAAAGTCAGGCATCATGGTTCAGGAAAGGAAGATGACGCATAGCCCATACTTCTGTTGGTTCTGGTGTTTCTAAAACAATAACCCTCAACATCCCCAGCATGAGTCAAGGGATGAACAAAGCTATAGAGACAGGCAGGGAGGCAAGCATGAGGTGCTCTGTTTCTTTCATTCAGTGTGAACCAGGCCATCCCTGAACTCCTGCCCCCTCTCAAAATTCTGCCTTGACTCCCACTCACGTGGCTGATCAAGGGAAGTTCCTCCCATGACCTCCATCACCTGGCCTCTCCACCCAACCAGCCCTGGTCTTCTCTTCCTGAAGCCAGGCAGGAAGGTCTTCTCCTGGTCCGTCTAGGCTCTGACTTGGCCTGCCCCACCCGTCTTCTTACACAAGACTGTATGTTAATTACATCTCAGTAAAACTGGAGGAGATTAAAAAATAAAAGCAGAAAGAAATATTTGTTATTTCAAATATTTGGAGGCACCAGAAGTGTAGTGAGACCAGCATCATTAGCATTGCCAGGAAATCTGTTAGAAATGCAAGTAGTTGAGCTTTACCCAGGAAGGAGTGGATCAGAAACTTTGGCAGTGGGGGTGGTTAAAGAGCCCTCCAGGTGATTCTAATATCTGTAGAGTTATGGTACCCACTGACCCAAAGAAAATAAAAATTGTGTGCTCTCTACATAACCTATTTTTTAAAAAATTTACTTAACTCGAGGAAAATTGCTTTACAATATTGTGTTGGTTTCTGCCATACAACAACGCAACAGCCATAATTCTACATATATCATCTCCCTCTTGAGCCTCCTTCCCCTACCCCTACTCCACCCCTCTAAGTCATCACAGAGCACCAAGCTGGGCATATTATATGGCAACTTCTCACCAGCCATCTATTTTACACATAGTAGTACACACAACTATTTGGTCTTTGAAGACATATCCCGAGACCCTCAGAATACCGAAGGCGGTGCACTTATACCCCGAATACTGTGGTATACTAACAAATGTATTTTTGGCCTTTGATCCTAGCTCTTGGCTGGAGCGCCTAAACCCCATGTAATTTCCTAAGAGATGAGCAATATCGGTTATTGTCCAAATGACCAGATAGAGCTCTGGAATGGAGGAGACCATCTTTTGTTATTGGAAAAAAAGCCCCTTTAAACCACTGCTGAGTTTATGTTAATGAGGTGATACTTTTGGAAAGCCCTGAAATATGGAGGTAGGTTGCCAGGGGAACCAACCTTCTCTTTGGGAATTGGTACTTTTAGCCCCGCCCCCTGGCCACCAGGAAGGGCAGTGAGCCTGGAGGTTGAGCGCAGCACCTGTGACCAGTGGTGCAGTCAACCCTGCTTTACGTGGTTACGTGCTTACGTACTTACGTGGTTATGTGCTTACGTACTTACGTGGTTACGTGCTTACGTACTTACGTGCTTACGTAAGAAGACGGCCCTTGAAGCCTACGAGTTGGGGGCAGGCGGTGTTTGGTGAGTGGCTCTCTTGAGTATGTGGTGGTGGAGGGAGGTTGGCGTCCTGCACACAGAGGTGGAAGCTTCACACACCTTGCCCTGAACCTCTGTTCCATTTGGCTGCCTGTACCTGGGTTGTGTCCTTGCTGATAAACCACCAGTCTGGGAGTGAACTGTTTTCTTGAGTGTGTGAGCCGTTCTCGTAAATTGTGAAGCCTGAAGGAGGGGTCGTGGGATCCCCTGACTTACATTGGTGGGTCAGAAGCTCAGGCTGCAACCTGAACTTGAAATTGCCATCTGCAGTGGGGAGCGAGCAGTCTTGTAGGCCAGAGGCCTAAACCAGTGAGGCCTGTGTTAATTTGGGGCAGTTAGGGTCAGACTTAAAGTACAAGACATCCACTCCGTGTATGTTGAGAATTAGAAAATTTGTTTGGTGTGGAAAGCCTGCATATTTGGCTTCAGAAGTGGTGTGTAGGTAAAGAGAAATAGTTTTGCTTTTCATTTTATTAAATATTAATACACTCTTAAAAAGTTAACTTTCCATTTAGTTGATTACAACATATTGACACTGCCCTGTGTATACATCCTTGAGTGTTTTACACTCAACAGTTTGTATCTCCTTTTCAACTACCAAGATGGCGTCTGGGGTTTCATGCCTCCTAGGCCCGGTTCCAAGCGTGCTCCCACCTCTAGCTGTGGAGGGCTTCAGATTTAGCCTGCTGCCACATTAGGAAGCGTGCATGGTAGCAGGCGGTGGAAGTAATGACTAGAACTTTTTGCAAGAGGACAGCCTGGGTGAAATTAGAGGAAATTAGAGCTCTAATGTCTTTGAGTGGATTTGGTAGAGCAACTAGCTTCTTTTGAAAAAAAAAAAAAAAAAAAACCCCAAAAAACAAAAAAACACATACTTCTAAAGCTGTGGTTTTCATCTTCTGGTTGTATAGCGGACTCACCTAGGAGGCTTTTAAGAAACAACGGTCAGCTGCTCTGAACTCAAGAGTTTTCGGTTTCAACTGAGTTGGGGGTAGAGAGCGGAGGGATGCGAATGGGAAGGTTCCCAGCGCCATGCTGGTTTGAAGGGTTTCCAGGTGATGCTAATTGCAGTCCTGATTCAGAACCACTAGGTTTGGTTTGGGATTCAGATGAGAAAGAAGGTAAGAGATCCTACAAGTATACTTCCAAGGGGTCTTACCCTTCAAAAGAGTAAAGGTTTTCAAACTGAGTCTTAAACTGTTAGTGGCCTGGTTTGGGTAAGTGTTTTTCTGCCAGGCTAACTTTTTTACTTTCAGCTGGTGCTGCTCTTTTGCACAACATTTTTGGCCAGTTTGTTCTAGGTGAGGGGATTTGACTGAACTTTGTTGATTCATTTGTACGTGTGCTGGAGGAGGGTGTTCCTATAGCATATAAATAATAACCCTCTCACATCTGGGATTCTTTTTATGGCTCCAGGGAAGGAACTCAGAGAGACTGATTTTGCAGCGTGAGGTATTTCAGTTTTTCTAAGGTATCAGTGCAGCCAGAGCCTTCCTTGCAGTCCCAGAGTTAACCTAAAGGAAAGATTGAGCTGTATTTGAGTGTTGAAATATTCCATGGAAAAAGGAAAGGGAAACAAGTTCCACCACTGATTTTTCTTGGCAGGCCTTATCCCCTCCTTCGCCCCCCCCCATCCCCAAATTTCTGGCAAGTGCGATTAGAAATTGACTTGCAGGATTTGCTCACACTAGCTTCCCAAGACATCTTTTGCTTGCTTGCTGCTGACTAGCAGTAGTTAATTTGCTATCTCTCACACGTGTTATCCAAAAATCACAGAACTCATTAGCAATAAACAGCATGAACTTGGTGGGTCACATTTGGAGGATTAGCCAGATGTAAATCTGAGTTGCACTTGGGAGGTTTCCTGTGCCTCATTTTAAAAATAAATAGAACTCTAGCCTTGAGTAGAAACAGATTTTTTTTTTATGAACTATCTTATTGGAAAACAAATTTTATTTTTCCAATTAAAAAATACGGGAAGGAGATAAGCTTTTCTTGATGCCAGTGCTTATTTGATTTCATGCCCTTTCCTTCTCCTTGCTGATGGCAGATGTGGCAGAAATAAAGACCCAGTTCCATTGTTGAAGATGGGAGAAAAATGTAATCAATTCAGGAATTTATTTTTTCTTAATTGACAGCAGAGGTTTAAAACTTGATTGGTCAGTGGACTATTTAACATGCCTTTTAGGAAAATAAAACTTGTGTATTTCCCCAGCCATTTTGTGTACCCATCACTACCCTACAGGATTTGGAGGTATTGGCCCTGAAGATGATTCTTAGACCTTTTAAATAATGTGTCTCACTAAGCAGTTGAAAGAGGTAGTTTTCATGTGGTTACAATGTATGATTTATGTGATTAGAAAATTTCTGTTTTCTGTTGATATGCAAACTCGCAGCTATGTTACCGGATATGTGTATGCCACCTGTTTTTAATTCCAGCAGAACTTTTACAGAATGAAATAAATACCTTACCTTTGAAGAATCAGAAAAGTAATTCAAATTTATTGAAACTTTTTGTGTTTCTTTCCAGATCATACTAAATCAGATGAGTACACAAGTGCCCAGGGGTTGGCTTTTCCAAGTAGATATTATGTTTCATGCAGACACATGCATTGAGTTATAGAGACCTGCTAGAGACTTCCCATGAGTTGATATTCATCATCCTGGTTTCTAGTACTCCCCAGATTCAACACTTATCACACGACTTCTGTTTTCTGTTTATTGCAAAAACGTAACCTCCTGAGTAAGATATTTGTGTTATCACAGCCAGTACAGGACTGTCAGTCGTCTTGTCCTTTCTGCCTATGAAATCACTTAAGCATTCTCTATTTATCCTTAGTCCCTAGGTCAAGTTAACGATGTATGTTTCTGTTTTCTAGGGAGAAAGATAATTTGCCCCATTAGCTTTAATTCGGTGTTTCGGAAGAAATAGATGGTCAGACTTGGAGCAGGCTCACTTCTCAGGACTCATTACCGAAGCACTCTTTTTTGAAACTTCTGTTAACTGAAGGTGTCATGAGGGATGTGGGAGAAATGAAAAATATTTGTTCTTCCTTACTTTCGAAGAACTTTCTCCCCTTTAAAGTGCTATGGTAGCAGGTAATAGAACAGTTCAATAAGGAAAGCTGCAAGGGAGGGTAAAGAGAAAGAAAAAAAAGAAAACAAAATGAAGTATCGGAAACAAATAGTTCTCTCCATATTCATATCACGTCCATACATCTGAGAAACGGATACTGAAGTGGCAGAACCAGACTGCCTCTTCGTCCCTCTGATCTAATTAAATGTATTTTCATATAAAAAGGATAACAAAGTTAGATCTTAATGGGATTAACCTAAGTGAAATATATCAGGCCCTGCTTTGACATTAAAGATTATGAATAGCTCAAGTTCCATTGTGAGATGGTAGGTTTGGATCCTGTAATTTTTGCTCTTGCTACTTTGCTGAAAATACCAAAGTTCCCAACAGAACTTCCAGGTTATATGACTGAGACTTGGAATATGACTTTGATTAGTTTTCCTTTTGATTTTGGGGAGGGTAATTTTTACTCTTTGATAATGAAGCGAAAACAAAGGAAAGGGGAGCTTTTTTAGAAAGACAAGGCAGTGTTGATAGCTCCTTACATTCTGTCTTGCTCAGAACTACCGAGATGAACTGTTTTTTTAGTCCATGTTCACTGGTGCCTACCTGCTTCTCCTTTTCCTTTGTATGTGTTGTAGTTGCTCAATAATAATGTTTTGGTGGTAAAATCTGCATGAAATCTATCATTTAACTAAGACTGTGTGTACAGTTCACTGGTATTAAGTGCTCATATTGTTGTGCAACCATCACCAGCATCCATCTGCAGAACTTTTTCATCTTAAACTGAAACTTCTTACCCTTTAGACACTTTACTCCCCATGCTGACCTACCTCCAGGGCCCTGGCAATCACCAGTCTACTTGTTTCTATGAATTTGACTATTCTAAAGACCTCTGAATGGAATCGTATAGTATTTTCCTTTCTGTGACTGACTTCACTTAGCAGAATGTTCTTACAGCTCATCTATACTGTAACATGAATCAGAATGTCCTTTGTTTATAAGAATGGATAATATTCCATTGTATGTGTATACCAGACTTTGTTTTCCCATTTGTTAGTGGGCATAGAGGGTTTCTGAAACCTTTTGGCTGTTGGGAATAATGCTAAGGACATAGGTGTATAAATATCTGTTTGGATTCCTCCCATGGACTGCTCTGTCCATGGATCGCAAAGAGTTGGACACGACTGAGCGACTTCACTTCACTTCACTTTGGATTCCTCAACATTTTTGAGGAACATTTTCTCCCCATGAGAAATGTCTTTCTAATTTACTAATACTGATCTGACTTTGATATTAACCTAGTGACTTAAAATATTGTTTTAAAGCCTTTTATGTAGCATAATTGGAATTAGTACATCTGGTTTGAGTTATGAAGTATAAGGGACTGGTAAACACAGGGCAATGAAAACTCTTTTAGAACACATCTGACGAGGTCAGTCAGTCAGTTCAGTCGCTCAGTCGTGTCCGACTCTTTGTGACCCCATGAATTGTAGCACACCAGGCCTTCCTGTCCATCACCAACTCCTGGAGTTCACCCAAACTCATGTGCATCGAGTTGGTGATGCCATGCAACCATTTCGTCCTCTGTGGTCCCCTTCTCCTCCTGCCTCCAATCCCTCCCAGCATCAGGGTCCTTTCCAGAGAGTCAACTCTTTGCATGAGGTGGCCAAAGTATTGGAGTTTCAGCCTCAGCATCAGTCCTTCCAGTGAACACCCAGGACTGATCTTCTTTAGAATGGACTGGTTGTATCTCCTTGCAGTCCAAGAGACTCTCAAGAGTCTTCTCCAACACTACAGTTCAAATGCATCAATCCTTCAGCGCTCAGCTTTCTTCATAGTCCAACTCTCACATCCATATATGACCACTGGAAATGTGGCCTATTTTCATGATAAAGACCCGTTGCAAGAGACTTTAAAAAAAAAAACCAGATTTATTTTAAAGATCGTGCATTTATTTAAAGATCTTCATGAAAAGAAGTGTTGCTGCATGACCTCTGGAAAAAAATCAAACTATAATAATAACTTGAAAAATAAATATCTTCTTCACTAAAACTGTCCAAGAAAAATAATCTTTTGATTAACCAAAAGCATCCCTGCTGAATACAATCCAGGGTTTGGGATGTGTGTCACCTTCTCTAGAGGAGAGTCAGGCTTCTTGGAATGTAGAGTAATAGCTCATACTGCGGCACAGGACTCCTGAAGGTACATTACCCATCCTCACAATCTTGATGTTTTCAGTGTCTTTATTTTCTGGAACAAACTTGAAATGGTAATTCTTTCAGATACCTTAAGTGTAGCTAGACAGAGACAAGCTCCTTCTTGTAGTTATTACTATTTACTGAACATGAACCATATGTCAGCTATATTATTACTAGCTAACATGTATTCAGGTTTCCCTGCTGGCTCAGTGGTAAAGAATTTGTCAACAGTGCAGGAAATGTGTGTTCGATCCCCATGTTGGGAAGATCCCCCGGAGTAGGAAATGGCAACTCACTCCAGTATTCTTGCCTGGGAAATCCCATGAACAGAGGAGCCCGGTGGGCTACAGTCCATGGGGTGGCAAAAGTCGGACCCTACTTAGTGACCAAACAGCAACATTTATTCAGTGCTTGGCATATGTTGGGCATTATTTTAAACTATATATATATATATAGTAATTATTTGATCTTGAAAACACCTCAATGCATTTGATACCAGCATAACTTCATTTTACAAATGAGGAAAGTGAGACACAAGTTATCTTGATTGAGAACACAGAAATTGGCAGAGTAGAACTAGAACTCAGGCATCCGACTTCAGACCTTGTTCTTTCACTTCCATGCTGTACTGACCTGAGTACATATGAATGCATACTTATGAGGCCTGTGGGCAACATTCTCTGGAAGACAGATTCTTTTTGAGAAGAATAACAGTTTATAAACCTATAAGTTGTGTGTGTCCGTCTAGAAACCCATGCCATATTAAATGATCATGGAGTAGTTTAGACGTTCAACATCAAAGAACCAAGGTTTCGATTAAATATGGTGACCTTTGTTTCACCTTTAAAGGTGAACACATTTTGTAAAAAACGATATTCAAAAAGATCATGCTTAGGAATATTGAGAAAGAATTTAATATAATTGTAAAAGGTCTTATTACTTCACTAGGAATTCATATTTTGCAAAGAGATTACCAGAAATATGTATTAAGAATCAGCCTTACTCAGAATTTGGTCTTACAGTTTATAAGGAACATCTACTTAGGTATAAGTTTGTAAGGAACATCTACTTATACTTAGGTATAAGTAGACCACTTATAAATCTGTATATAAAAAGAGATTTCTCTTAACAGAAGGTCTTGGGGGTTTAAAAGTATTTATAGCTATTTTCATTTAAATATATCTATGTGCCATTATTTACATCAGTTAGCAAGTGAATGAGCCTTTTAAATGAGAGGTTTTAATTCTTAATGCTAATGATGAGTTTTAAAGAGTTCATTAAAGGTGAAGGAACATTCATTGGGCAACAGTTACCAGGCCTTTTGCTAGATGCCAAGGCTTTAAAAATAGTTAAGGAATAATTGTTACTTTTAAGGTCTGCTTAACCTGTGAGCTGCAGAAGAGAAGACTTCTTTATTCTCTTGAGTAAAAAGGTTAGGGCGATACAATTAGACAGGTATTTGGCTTTGAAGGTCGAATAGGAGTTTTCCAGGCAGACGGGTGAATGGTCTCAGGCCGAGGAAAAGTCAGGTACAGGAACACTGAAAGAAGAAGCAGCGTGACATGTTCAGCAGGCCTTAAATAGAGAATCAGTTACAATGTAAAGACCACAGGCTTAGGCACAAGTTTTAAAAACTAGTCCTGGTTTTACCGACTTTAAAAAGACAAACTCAGACACTTTGGTTTCTGCTTTGAGGATTAAAAATAATGCATGTAAATTGTTCAGTAAAGAACAATTTAATGACATAGGGTTTTGCACTGATAGTATCAATTATTTTTTCATTTGTGTTTTGATTTATTATTTTGGACAATAAATTTGTATGGTTCATAACCCCAGAAAGTAGAAAAAGCTCCCATCTCTGTGCCTTGTCAAGTTCCTCCTTTTCAACCCCCACAGGAAGCCACTGCTTCATTTCTTATGTATCCTTCCATTGTCCCTTCATGTTGCAGGGAAATATGAATACTCAGTACTTGCAGCTTTTACACAGAAGGTAGCATTTTACACACATTATGTAATACTGTCCTCTTTGTTTCACTTAGCCATACATCTTAATGGTCTTGCATATCGATTTATAGGGAGTTTCCTCGCCCTTTTTAAAAAGCGCTACTTTATTTTGATACAGCTTGACT
Source organism: Aepyceros melampus (assembly GCA_006408695.1). NCBI lineage: Eukaryota > Metazoa > Chordata > Mammalia > Artiodactyla > Bovidae > Aepyceros > Aepyceros melampus. The sequence continues at coordinate 391,853 of SJXQ01001313.1, forward strand.
CAAGAAATGGCAGTAACAGTATAAAATTCCCATGTGCTCTTTACTCAGCTTCCCCATGATACTCTTAGATAACAGTGGTTCATCGTCAAGACCTGGAAACTGACGTTGGTACAATGCTGTTAACTCAGGTAGTGACCTTATTTGACTTTATATGCATATTTTAATTTTTGCCTGCACAGCCTGTAGGATCTCAGTTCCCTAACCAGGGATGGAACCTGTGCCCCCAATAGTGGAAGTGCAGAATTTAATTGCTGGACCACCAGGGAAATCCCTGCATGCATATTTTTAGATTCATTTCTTTTTGTGTAGGGATATATATTTCTGTGAGATTTTATCATCCTTATGTATTCAAGTAACCATGAGCACAGTCAGGGTACAGAACTAATCGTTCCCTCTTCATGAAGGAACTCCCTTCTGCTCCTTAGTCACATCCTTTCCCCAATCCTAAGTCTGGCAGCTGCTGATGAACACACGTATTTCACATGTGCTTACTTTAAGACAGCCCTACCATATATTATACCTTCCTCAAGGGTAAGATACCTACTTGCAACCTGTTTTCTTCCCTACAGGCCTGAGCATTTAATGGGCACTTAATAGTGACTTGTTGAAGCAGAAGAGTCAAAAGCAAAACAAAAGTCAAGCCCAAAAGACAATTAAGAGTTGAAAAACACATGAGTCAGGATAATTTGCTTTCCAAAAGAATGAAAGTTCAGATGCCCTTCAATAGAAAGTCGTCAATGTGAATTAAGTGATAATTTATTATTTCTTTCTTGGCAAGACTCAGTAAACCTTAAGTGCTCATGATCAGAAACAGTTTTTCTAAAACATCACTTTACACTTTTCAAAGCATTTTCATAGATTTTTCCCTGTAAGGCCGTCTGTCACGGTTACATGATGGAAAGCTTCTCTGGTTGACAGTCGGAATGGGGTGACAGAGGGAAGGAAGTGAATGCTGCGTAGTTTTTCTTCCCAACAAGTCTCACCTTCAGAGAGAGTTGCTGTGGTCGTTTTAACAGAAGAGGTTCAGTAATGTCTCTGGTCAGTTTACAACTGACAGAGTTCCAAATCGTACACATCACTTCTCCATTATGAAGCTTACCTTCAGTTCAGTTCAGTCGCTCAGTCGTGTCTGACTCTTTGCGACCCCATGAATCGCAGCTCGCCAGGTCTCCCTGTCCATCACCAACTCCCGGAGTTCACTCAGACTCATGTCCATCGAGTCCATGATGCCATCCAGCCATCTCATCCTCTGTCATCCCCTTCTCCTCCTGCCCCTCAATCCCTCCCAGCATCAGAGTCTTTTCCAATGAGTCAACTCTTCGCATGAGGTGGCCAAAGTACTGGAGTTTCAGCTTCAGCATCATTCCTTCTAAAGAAATTCAAGGACTGATCTCCTTTAGAATGGACTTGTTGGATCTCCTTGCAGGGACTGTCAAGAGTCTTCTCCAACACCACAGTTCAAAAGCATCAATTCTTTGGCGCTCAGCCTTCTTCACAGTCCAACTCTCACATCCATACGTGACCACTGGAAAAACCATAGCCTTAACTAGATGGACCTTTGTTAGCAAAGTAATTTCTCTGCTTTTGAATATGCTATCTAGGTTGGTCATAACTTTTCTTCCAAGGAGTAAGCATCTTTTAATTTCATGGCTGCAATCACCATCTGCAGTGATTAGGGAATATGAATTCTTAGTTGACTCCTAAAGTGAAAGTTGCTCAGTCATGTCTGACTTTGCAACCCCATGGACTGTACAGTCCAAGGAATCCTCCAGTCCAGAATGCTGGAGTGGGTAGCCTTTCCCTTCTCCAGGGAATCTTCCCAACCCAGGGATCGAACCCAGGTTTCCCGTACTGCAGGTGGCTTCTTAACTAGCTCAGCCAAGAAGGGAAGCCCAAGAATACTGAAGTGGGTAGCCTGTTCCTTCTCCAGAGGATCTTCCTGATCAGGAATCGAACTGGGTTCTCCTGCACTAGAGGCGGTTTCTTTACCAACTGAACTATTCACTTTTAACCCTTTTTTTCAAAACAGTGGTGGCAGTGGTCGCTCAGTCATGTGCGACTCTTTGTCACCCATGAACTGTAGCCCGCCATACTCTTCTGTCCATGGGGTTTTTTCAGACGAGAACACTGGAGTGGGTTGCCATTTCCTCCTCCAGAGACTCTTCCCGACTCAGGGATAGAACCTGTGTCTCTTGAATCACCTGCATTGACAGTTGGATTTTTTACCACCGAGCCACTGGGAAGCCCATTGAAGTACATTACTCATTTGTAAAAGACACATACCGTAGTAGTTTATAGACATGATAACGGGCTTTGGAGTCAGCTAGGCTTTGGTCCAAACCCCAGGTCAGTCATCCTTTATCTTTGCTGACCTTGGCTACACTTTTACTTATTAAAGTTTCAGGTAATCAGCTATAAAATGGTAGTTCCTCCGTCAGTGTGAACAATTTTAGAATAATTGGAATAAAGCCTACAGAGCACTTGGCATCATGTCTGATAGCTGTTATTCCACCGATAAACAGCACTTATTATATGTGAGTCTTCATTTTCCGGACTTTCTGCTGCCCGTTTTAAGAAAATATTAAGATTGTGTTATATGCAAAACAATGTGCTGTTGGTGGAGCTAACATAGCTACACCATGGCTTGATTTTTAAACTTAGAAATTTAGAATGCATTTTTCCTATAAAGTCTGAAAATTTATCATTCAAGTTGTTGTGTTTTCACATCTAAAGTTGCCATTCCATACCACCCGCACCCCCCAAATTCATAACTTTGGTCTGTGAATGAGTAGATTTTTCAGAAATGAAGAATTTGTAGCATGGGACAACTGAGAAAGTATTTGTAGCTTAGCTCTTACTAAGCTTCTGGTAATTTTATCACTTTATATTGATTCATGACCTGAGAGATAGTCCATTGGAGAAGCAGGTAGCTGGTGTGTGTATGTGGCGGGGTGGGGGGTGCTGTGGGGGGGTACTCTTT
>SJXQ01001313.1:394994-476448 GCA_006408695.1 Aepyceros melampus
ACTACTCATTGTATACAGCTCTTGTAATAATAAAAGATAATTGAGTGCAATCAACAGTTTGCAGTCACATCCTTCCTTCAAATTGTTCAGAGAATGTGCTTAAGCTCTGCTTAGAGGGATGTTTGTTTACTTAGAGTGAGACTGACAGTTGAGGTATCAGTGAGAAGCATTTGTATGGCAGTGACAGACTGCAGAGAACTCTTTCCTGTGTTACAGATTGCTAGGAAATTGGATAGGACCTCCTGAGAAATTCTATCCCAAGCCATCCCTCAAGAGGAGGCTGCGACATCCATTAGAAAGGCGGTGGGAGTGGGGTGGACACCTGGGGGCTCCCAGGGAGTGTGTTGCCCTCCCATCCAGTGTGGTGTGTGAAGCCCCCTGTACATAGGGGTGCTCTGCACAGCATAACGATTGCTCAGCTCAGCATGGAAAATGTGTCAATGTTCCCTTGAGAGCCTCTTGGACTCTCAGACAACTTGATCATAGAGGCAGCTTGCTTGGCAGTGCTCATCTGAAGTCCAAAGGATGGAGTTTAGTGCTGAGACAGAACAGTGGCTCTCAACACTAGATGCTGATAAGATGGAAATTTTCTTTAACCTTCTAGATGATTCTACAGTACAGTTGGGGTTAAGAGCCACTGGAATAAAGAGGAAACCCTCTGACAAAATGACAAAAAAGCCAGAAAGCCCTCCCACCTACAATGGGTAGCTTGGGTCCCCTTATTTTCCAATCAGGCCACTGGTGTTTTGGCTGAAATTTCTCTTCCTATTCTGGGTTTGGGTCCACTGGGCAGAGATGCTGTTGACTGCCGCTTTATCCATCCACCTGCATTTCCTGCTGTGTGAGACACAACTGCTCTGCTTGTCTCACAATGTTTTCCTGTTTACCTTTGAAATCCTTTTTTAAAGCCTCCACCCTCAGGCTTTAAGCAGAAGTGTATGTTACTTTCTAAAGGATATTGCATTTAAATCTTAATAATTTGTCTCTTTCATATAAGAGAAATAACTGTGCAGTGTGGACAGAAACCCTCGGAGAAAACCATGTGTTTCACATTTACTGCAAATAAGTCATTCCCTCTCCTGCGTTTTCAAGAGTCATAATTTGGAAATCATTCTTTTCCTGTGGAAACCAGAAACCTGTTCCCCACCCCTGCCCTGTCTTTTTGCTCGCTGTAATAAAAGTTCCCATAGGCAAGAGCTTTTGATTTGATAGAATGTAGTGGTTGTCTTTCTAGAGAAGCCGTGGAAGGTGCCTGGGTGCATTTTTCCCCTCTCAGTTGCATGTGTCTTGTATCCCCTGAACATCGTGTCCAAGTGTGATCTCACCACGTGTCTTCAGGACATCCCACGTCCTTTTACAAATGCGAACTACAGAGGAAGCAACTGATTTGAGTGTCCATCGTATATTTCAGGTACATCCTAAGTGGCCTGCTTCAGAGGCACACAATTCCAAGGTATATGCTGACGTTTATTGTCCGGCTTCCAGTTCTAAATGTCTTTCTGATCACATGGTGCCGTGTTTTGCCTAGGGTGACCTACCTGTCCTCTTTTAAATGCCTAGGAATTGGCAACAGCCTCATTTCACTGGTGAGTCTGCTGAAGTGTTATCACAAGACAACCAGAATGATTGATGAGCTCTTCAGGTAGGGACATGCTGCCAGCTTGGTTTGTATTTGGTCTACCTCGAGTTCTGCTGCTTAATTTTCTATATCAGTGACGAGTAATCCCTTTTCCTGCTAGTAGCCATAATCACATTATAAGAGACTTAAAAATTCTCATTTCCCAGTAGTAGTTCTCACTACAGTAAGCATTTTTATTTCATGTAAGATTGCTCTTATTTTTTTTTTCCCTGACATTGGGAGAGATAGACCAATATTTTATTTTTTTTATTTGGATTTTTAAAAAAGACATTTTTTAATTGGAATAAGATTGCTTTACAATGTGTTAATTTCTGCAGTACAAGGTGAATTGGCTATGTTTGTGCGTGCTCAGTTGCTTAGTCGTGTCTGATCAGCTGTATGTATACATATATCCTCTCCCTCTAGAGCCTCCCTCCCACTCCTCTGGGTATCGCTGAGCTCCCTGTGCTGTACAGCAGCCTCCCAGTAACTCAGTTTTACACATGGTAGTGTATATACGTCAGCGCTACTCTACCAATTCCTGGACTGATATTTAGATTTCCTAATTTAATTGGAAGAACACAGGAAACATTCTGGTCAAGCGGAGGAGTGAAGGACTGATGGAGAGCAGTCCTAGACTCCACCTGTAAGGGCAGCAGCAGGCCTGGAATGTGATAAGAGACTCCATGGACCTTGATAGTTTTTAACAAGGAGCACTAAAATTTTGCTTCAGAATCTAATGCCTTTGGTGAGTATGGGATCTAGTGAGGCATACTCATCTCTGCCTCTCCCCATGTATTCCTTTGATCATGTTTGTGCTGTTCTTGAAACAACCACATGTCTCTCCCTGACTGGACAGGCCCAGAGATGGAGATAAGTAGGCCCTTCAACACCTCCTGCTTTCAAGTTTGTTCTTGTAGGAAGGCCAACAGGGCGGAGGACAGCTCTATATCTGGGAAGTGCAAGCATGCAGCTACATTTTGTTTTGCAAGACTGCATTTGGACGTGAATAAACCTCAGGTATCTCGGAGCCATGGAGCACCTTTAATTGTTGTTGTTGAGTTGCTAGGTCATGTCCAACTCTTTGTGACCCCATGGACTACAGCACACCAGGCTTCCCTATCTTTCATTATTTCCTGGAGCTTGTCAGACTCATGTCCATTGAGTCGGTGATGCCATCTGACCATCTCATCCTCTGTCGCCCTTAATGCTTTAATAATCATATTTAACTCTGTCTAGAACTTGGAAACTCCCCTTTCCTGGAGTTTTTTGAGTGGTATGTTGTTCACAAAACTCCTAACTTTTATGGATTTAGGATATAAATTTTTATTAGGTTCTCTGCCATGAATACTAGATATTTAGGAAGTTCACTGTATCTCAGGAGGATGTGATAGTGTGATACTGCTTGATCGAGTGTATGGTTGTTGGAGTTTGACTTTATAGATACTGCAGATACTGTTAATGGTAGTGGTCAGATAGGCAGCGTGAATCACTATTTTAAACTAGCAAGAAAACTGACTTTAAATGAAGGTTTCTGATTGACTGCCCAAGGCTGTTTAGCGATGTCAATAATGTTAGAAAAGATGAATTGCAAGTATTACTCATTTTTATTTAGGAATTTAATCCCATGGATAAGCAATGTTTGCCATCCCAAACAGTAATCCTATCGTGCTTGTCACTTAAAGGCCATGTGAGCAGCTCTGTAATAAGATATGGAAACACATTGTACTTAACCTCTTTGGGGATTTGTTCTCTTTTTCTCCATTTTTTTCCAGTTTATGTCTCCTGATGGTCCAGGAACTCACTGAGATACAACAATTTTATATTTTGGTTTCTTTGCAGAAAGACAGTGAGCAGGGTTCAAATTAAGTTCATAAATATTTGCTTGGCTGCGAATAATTGTTTGCTAGGTGAGATGGAGGTGAGTGAACATGGAGCCTAGCCAAGAGCGGGAGGAGAGGGGTCTGTGTGTCTAGGTAGATACATTTCACATTTCCCATGGCTTGGTTCCATTCTACCATCAAAACTAAAGAAATTAATTGGTTTTCTTCCTGGGATGGTCTATTTGATTGACAAGCCCTGAATCAGCTATTAAATCCCACTACCCTGGCCTGAGGTTGGCGAGTTCAGATGGACTTCCCTAACTCTTACATAAGAGTCTCCTGCTCTCATCCTCCTTTTAGGCTTAGATTGTCATGGAAATGGAGAAGAAAGAGAGGAATCTGCTTTCCAACTTAGATTTTACTGATTTGGAATTAGGAGTTGGCTTAATTAGGTATTACCTTTTTTTTTTTTTCTCAAGAAAAACAGAGGGTGTGTGTGGGAAAAAAAAATAGTGTGACCCAAATTGCTGAACATCTATTTGAGATGGTATAGTTTAGAAATATTGGTACAACTCTTAGACCAACAATTGTCATGTTAATTACATATTTACTAGGACAAAACTGAAAACATTTTATTTTGGTATCTTATGGCTTTCAAAGCAATCCAACTTTTTTAAATTAGAGAATTCAGAAAGCAGTTGATGCGAGTTAGGTTATATTGAAGCTGGATTTAGAGATGCATGATGATTTGAATTAGTGTCTATGATATGTCAGCTCCTATTACCATTGTAAAATCAGTGATGGGCAACGTGTAAGACATTGGGCTGAGATGAATGCAGCCTAAACCTAGATTGCTTCCCCCCCAGCCCCGCTAAATAGTAAGCCAAACGGTGACAACATAGATGTGCATTCTTTGGCTACAGATCAGTCATTTGAGAAAGGTTTTAGAGGCTTTTTAAAAGTTTGTGAACATGTACTGTCGTCTTTAAATATTGAATCATTTCACACCAAGAATGTATTTGCAGTTAAAAGACCATTCCACAGTAATTAGAACTACCACAGTATTAAAAAAAAAAAAAGCTTACTAAGAACAAAACAAAGAGGAGGGGCAGCGGGGAAAGAGGGGTGATTTGGGGTTCTGTTGATCGTCGGGGGTGGCATCGTTTCTGGGCAGCAGAGTTCAGAGCTGGAGCAAGGTTGCACCCTGCAGTTTCTCTTTACACTTGGCCAGAAATGGAGGTGTTGGGCCTGTAATCTGGTCCCTGCCCACAGCCAAGTTAGTGTTAGGCAGTATTTCTGTTTTGAACACGTCTGTCCTTATTTTCCCTCTTCTGTGCTTGCCCACTGGAAGGGAAAAACATAACCAGAGGTCCTGCTTGGGTGGAGCCACCACCCTTTGATGGCAATGCCCCAGGGTTTTCTGGGTTAACCAGTTAGAGCCTTTCAGCTGGCAAAGAGGGGGGTGGGCTGCAACTGCTCTGTTCTGCCTTCTCAGGTTCCCTTCCTTCCTTCCCACTCCAGAAGGGAAAGGAACAGCCTGAGCTCAGAGGGGAAGACATGCGGGGTGGGGGAGCCCCGTGTCCTTCTGTGGGGAGGAGTTCCCAGCATATTCCTGGAAGGTGCGGGATGAAAAAGAATCCACCTTTGAGTCTGCTGCTTCTATGACTGCCATGTGTGCCTCGGAGCTGGGGATGTGCTAGGATGGGAGGATGGTTGCCTTGAGAGTCCAGTGGGGATGGATGGAGAGGAGGTTGGAGCCTCTGGGGCTCCATCAGAGCGGGAGTCAGCATCCAAACAAGCAGAGATGCACCCTTTGGCATGCATCCCTAATGCTCCCCGGGTGAATTGGGAAAGACCTTGGTCAGTTGTGTGGGAGTTGAGAAAGCCAGTAAGCTAGCTTGGTTCCTCCGAGGAAAAAAAGACTTCTCAGGCTGCGTCCCTCTACTTCTCTCTGCTGGGGGTGTGGAAGGGCAGCTGGGGAAGTAGGAGGTTTTCTGCTGGAGTTAATTGAAAAAACAGCTGCTCTCTTCCATCCCCGTGGCTCCCGCACCCCCAGCCCCACCCCATCCTTTCTGTAGCAGGACAGAACTACTCTGTAAACTTTGGCAGGGGTGAAGCATCTTAATACTTTTGAATAGGAAACTTTTTTTTTTTTTGGCATGGACTTGTTAGGTTAAAGCTGGAGGGAATAAAAGCACAACTAAAATTTGATATAGTCATTCAAGAAATGATTTGTATTCCTCCAGAAAAGGGTCAGTGTGCAGTGGGTTTGAGTCAAAAACAGCCAAGCTAAGATAAGGTAACAAGGCCGTGTCTGGAACTGGCAAGCTCCTGCCAGAACTTGAAAGCGTGTTTTCAGCCCTTCCTTTATTATCATAACCTCTTGAACAGAATATGCCATTTGAAACGACAGTAAATGCTTCTCAGTGGATAAGTTTATGACCTAGTTTTTTTGACCAAGAGCACTTGTGGGACTGAACGGCGCAGGGAAGAGCAAAGGAGCTTGGACATCATTGGCCAGAAGTTCTGTGCAGATCAGGAGCTCGGGGCTAATTAGAACCCCAAGACATTAAGCAGCAGCTGTTTTATGGTGTGAACTTTTGCACAGAGGATTTCACGAGGCTAATTCTCCTTGGAAGTGTGTTTGCAGAGTGGGTTCTTTGCCGGCTGTTGCTTCATTCTTCTTTGGAGGCCTGTTTTCACTGAGTGTGAGCATTTTCTGCCAAACCTAGCAATGACCTTCCTGGTGCCTGGAGCTGCCGCCCGCCTGGCCTGACCCAGCCGGGCTGGGCCAGAGGATGCTTGGGCGAGGTCGATTGGAGGGGGTGAGTTCTCTTCAGCTCATCCCACACCTCAGATCTGGAGTGAGGAACCGAAACCAAGGGGAAGAAAAAATGTTTGTTCTGACTTTTCTGCTCATAAAGGGTGGTTGCTTGGCCCTCTCCTCCCTCGTGCTTTTTCTCTGGATTCTTGGACCCACTCTTAGTTTTGCCCTCTGCCGTCTGTTAAATCTGAACTCCCTTTTTTCTTTCTTTGTTACACTTAACATGTGAGAATATATTTTTCAGAGACAATTTTGAGAAATGAATTAAAATGAATTTAAAGTTCATGAATGATGTAGACCTTAGGGTGTAGTTGACAAATCCACCCCCCGCCAACACACACATTTTTCCTCCCTTCTTCATCCACAATTGTTTTTCTTTCTATCCTCCCATGTGTATTTGTTTTTACAGTGGAACTACCAAATTAAACGTACTTAGACATGTTTTAGAAAGGAAAGTCACTCTCTAAAAGGGTCCCTAAAACGGTACCCTAAAAGGGTAGTTATAAATGGCTAAAGTTAATATCAATTATTTAATTAATTATTAATACAAGTTACTTAAATGATTCCAGAATACACCACATTTTCATATTACACCTTTCTTTTTTAGGCGTGCACATCTTAAGCAGACCTTAAAAGATACACTTCTGTCTTTCATAGACACATGAACTTTACATGCATAAGGCTCCTTAAATGAGAAAACTGTGACAGTATCCCTATCATACACCAATAGAGAAGTAATTACATATGTTAAAGTGTATGAGATATGTTGGACATTAAGACTGTTTAGGCATTGTTTTTAACTTATATTTAAGTTTGATTTGCATTAGAAAATGTGAAAGGGATGTGAGATCGCAGGTACATATTGTCTATGTAAAAATCCACTTGAGCATGTTTAGAAGGAACTATGCTAGAACATTTAACTCTAGTTGAATAGGGATCATAATCATGTGAAATTGCTCACATTTGCTTTCCTCAATTTTCCATAGGGAGCTAGCAGGTCTGTTAACCATTCTAACGTCTAACTTTGGCTAACATACTTTCATGAGTGAGCATGAGAGTGGCTTTCTCCTGTGTCTCTTCTGACACAGTTCACGAATTGCAGTCTGTTCACATTTGCAAAGCTTTCAGTTGTAGGTGTAACTGACTGTTTGGGGGCAAGCCTGGCTCAGGTGGTTTCCAGGAAGAGAATAAAATGTTTCTTGTCTTCCAGTGTGGGTGCCCATCTTTCTCCTCACTGCTCATCAGATTCCTTTTCTTTGACTTGGAGGAGGACTCCTTCCTCCCACTTCACATCATGTTTCCATTTTCTCCTGGGATCTTGCCTGCCCTCCCCTCCCATCCATTGCTGCCCTATGTCCCTTTCTGCCCCCATGGAGATGATCCCTGAATGGCTTTATGGAAGATGACTCATCATCAGGGAGCGACGAGTCACCTGTAAAGTTAATAGTGTTTCTTTGGGACCCCATTTGTGGCAGTAAAATTTGCAGCTAGGTGTGAGCAACTGCAATTTGCAACACAGTGTTCTAATTGTTAAGAGGTGTCCATAAAAATAGTGTGGCAAATTTAAATCACTTATGATTGAAGATGCTTTTTCTTACCCAAAGAGGTGCTCCCTAGAAAGCACCCCTCTTTAGCACTGATGCCTGGCTGTTGGCTCCAGCATTTGGTGTCTGAATTGATCAGGCTCTACTTGACACATGGTGCAGGGGTACATGTTTCTCAAACTCCTGGCTTTCCAAATCTGTCTGAGGAAAGAGCTGAGCCACAGGTAAGCACCGCCCAGGTTGGTGAATTGAATGAATCATTCCGTAACTGATGCATTTTAGCCTTGATAGAATCTCTTCACATACCACCTAAAGAAATGAAATCTGGTTGAATGAATTCTCCCCATTCTCCCCCGTTTTAAAAACAATCCCAAAACACACATAATAGGAAGTACAATCTTATGAGTTCTCCTCTTTTCCCATTTTCCCAACTTCCAGGAGGTCAGGGGATGTCTCTAGAGTGTCATGCTTTCACGAGTAAGTATAGTAAGGGAATGTTTCAGGTGAATATTTCTATTTCTTGTCTGTGTCTGCCCTTCTTAATTAACCTCTTCCTCAATTTTCTTGGTATCATCCCCCAACCAACCCTCTGTTACTAAATCAGTTCAAGAGTGAATGCCAATAGCCATCTGAGATTGTTGCCTACTTGTAATGCCTTTCATTTTGAGAAAATATGGCAAATTTCACAAGAGGCCGTCACTAGGTAAGCTTAGACATATCAGTCACACCCAAAGTATTCTTCTTTGGTGAGTACTTGGTGAGTGTTCCAGGCTGAATCCAGAGATACTCTGCTCAGAACCTACAGTATACTTGGTACCAAGAAGAGAATTTAAAAACATTGAATTCTTAACCAGATAAACCTGTTTCATAGGTAACTGTCCTCTGAAACCCAGCAGTAGTAGATGATTTTGGCAGTGAGTTTTGGAGTCATTCTGCCTCATTCTGTAGATTATTTGTGGCATATAGACAGGATGTAGTAAGTATATTTAGGAGTTGGGGAGCATAATACTGTATCTGAAACAAAAATGGAAAGCAAGCTGGAGACATTCAGAGCACTAGGAAGCTACCCCTGTTATCACTAGTAATTCTCAGGTAGAAATGCAGTTCAGATCATCTGTAGGAGCTTTGCCCCCTCTCAGTACCAGAAAGTCAGTCGCTGGAGGAGGAAGACAAGGACATGCTCCAGCATCAAAGTTCCTGAGTCACTGACGTTTCTGTACCGCGGTGGCCCCATCTGTACAATGGGGACATCCTGTAGAGTTGTATTGTAAAATTGCTCCCCCCAAAGGCGATGCTGGGAACACATGCTTGGTTGAACTTGGAGCTCTCAGAACTGGCCTGCTGAGCTGGAGGAAGGCCCCGGAAGTCATACTTTGATCAAGTTTTGGTCTTCCCATTTTCTGCCCTGGGCCATTTAGCCTTTCTGACACGAGTGACTTCCTTTGTGGAATGAGATGATGGGGACTCTGTTGTCTTTTTCCTGAACTCTCTCTGACCCAAACCAGAGTCTGGCTCTGTGGAAGATGAGGGATTCCTCATAAGGAACGCCATATCTGAGATCAGACAGAGCCGTTTCTCTAAGCCTGGGTCCCTCTTTCTGCACTGACTGCCCTTGGAACGAGGGAGGTGGACATGAGGCATCTTCCCTGTGCTGGGTGTTAAGTGCTTGACCTTAACTGTGAACATCAACAACTTAGGCAGAGCTGGGCAGTGAACTTCCTTGGTTCCGAATCACCCTCTTGCCCTCACCTACGTGATTTTGTTATTTAAGCAGAGATGACTTATGGAGAAAAAAAGCACAACCCATTGTAACGTTAAAAAAAAAGCCCTGCAGATGGCTATTTGTGTTTGTTTTTAGCAGGAAAACCTCCCTCCCCTTCCCTTATCATTCTTTCCAGTCCCCTGTGGAGCCCTTGAACCTTTTCTTTGCTTCAGACTCCCCCAGGTCAGACTTAATTGTGAAAACCAGAGTTGTGGGTTTGGAACGGCTCTGTACTCAGGCGGGCGGAGAACAAAGGTCAGTCTGTCCCCACTTTCCGAGGCCCTGGAGCAATGCTTCTTAGCTGCTGGTTGAGCTGGAATAAGACTTTCTAGGGAAAGTTGCTTTTCATAAGCTCACAGAGAAGAGAGAATTTATTGTGTCTACCAAGCTTGTCTCCATATTTCTTTTTTAAAATGCTTCTTTATTTAGTTATTTTTGGCTGCGCTGGGTCTTCGTTGCTGCCCTTTCTCTATTTGTGACGAGCGAGGTCTACTCTGCGTTGTGGTGCCGAGGCTTCTCGTCGCAGAGCACGGGCTGTATGCTTGCTGACTTGGTAGTTAGGGCGCACGTGGGATATTCCTGGACCATGGATCGAACCAGTGTCCCCTGCGTGGCAAGGCAGATTCTCAGCCACTGTAACACCAGGGAAGCCCTATCTCTGCCTTTCTGTTCACACTGTTCTCCTCTTAGATCTTGCCAGTGACAAGATAAAGAAGCAGGAGATGATTTCCTCAATTCAGCTGAAATAAATTCTACCCATTTCTTTCAGATCAGATTGTCTAAAGAACTGAAAACCTCTACTGGGTGTCTTTGGAAGGAATTACAATGATAAGAGTTGATGTTTAGAATGTTGTTTGAACTAACTCTAGGGCAGGTTTTCCTTTGTAAAGGAAGATCTTTTATCTATTTTTCAAACGTGTTTTCTTCAGTACCTTGGAATAGTGACGTGTGTAGTTGATGCTTCATATGTGTCAGATGAACTAATGCTCTCCCTAAATCTTGACTCACCCTCTGTTTTACACCTTTTGCCATTGTCATAGTTATTGAAATTTTTCTTGCTCTTTTGGTTTGTCTTTTGCACAGATGTGTTTTCACTTTTTTTTTTTGTAGTTTAGCCCTAAGTTGTGTCTGACTCTTTTGTACCCCATGGACTGTAGCCCACCAGGCTCTTTTTGCCTTTGGGATTTCCTAGGCAAGAATACTAGCCTGGGTTTCCATTTCCTTCTCCAGGGGATCTTTCCAGCCCAGGGGTCAAACCTGTGTCTCCTGCTTGGCAGGTGGATTATCTACTGCTGTGCCACTAGGAAGCCCTTTCACTTGGTTACTTTGCACAGATTCTTCCCTCTGCCTAGGCTGCACTCCTTCCACTGTTCAGTAACTTATATTGGCTATTACTGACTGTCTAGGTGAAAAGCTAAGTCTTCCAATAAGCCTTCAGTGAGTGTCCCCATCTAGCTACATCTTGTCTTACTTACCTCCATCAATACACACAGACACACATACCCAGAGGCACACACGTCTCGACTTACTCTGTGCAGAGCCCCCAGAAGTCTGGGTTTCTCTTTAAGTCGTGAGTATACTTTGATGTGATGGAAGAAGAGTGTGGAGCTTGGCTGTTGGATGGCACAGCTCATCTCCGGACAGCACACCCGTGGGCTGCCAGGATGCAGTGTGCTGATGCCATGTCGGTGGCAGTCCTGATCCCCGGGTAGCATTTGTGGGCTCTCCTGTACCTAAGATGAGGCTTATTTCAAGATGACTCTTCCACAGCTCTCTTCTCTGACAGCAGTCATTAAGAGATTAGGTTTCTTGAAATATCAGCATTTGTCGGCCCCCTGGCTGAATAATGCCCTGCAACCTAAGGAGGAAGGGATTTCTGAACAGGTCTTCAGCAGAAAAGAAATGCTGAGCTTTAAAAAGAAACATTCATATTGCAATACATCCTCTTTCCTACTGTGAACACACATATGCTTCTCAAAATGTGACTCAGTCAAGGGCATTTTGAGGTGTTTGTAGAGAAGGGAGGGGAATTGGAAGGGGTTCGGAGAGGGTTTGATTGGAAAGGAGACTGACTTTGGATTCTCATCCTAGTTGGTAACCATCGCACAGTGGTATTTTAAATTCCCCAGTTCTTCAAGTAAACCTCTTATTTGGAAGCAATTGCTCAGATTACTTTAAGACTTAAATAGTTTGTGTGTGTGTGTGTGTGTTAGTCGCTCAGTTGTGTCTGACTCTGCGACCCCGTGGACTGCAGATCACCAGGCTCCTCTGTCCATGGGATTCTCCAGGCAAGAATACTGGAGTGGGTTGCCATTTCCTTCTCCAGGGGATCTTCCCAACCTAGGGATAGAATCTGGGTCTCCTGCATTGCACGTGGATTCTTTACTGTCTGAGCCACCAGGGAAGCCCCTAAATAGTTCTTGGATCAGCGTTGACAGGATGAGAGGTTGCAGGATTTAGTATGGTTATTCTCTGGCGTGTTCAAAACCACAAAGCATCTTTCATAAAGTCTAGCACTCTAGTGGGCTGAAGTGCCCACTAATGTCAGTGAAAGGAATGAAATGAGGCTGAGGATTCAAACTGGTGGTAACATCTTAGAAGCAAATTATATCAAAATAGCTACTTAAGGGAAGGATATGACCACTTAGGTGGCTTGGGTGCGCAGTGGGGTTATTTAGCACCTGAACATGGCAGATCCAGTTTTGCTTGGTAGCTAGAAGACAGTCCTGCATATGTGACATTTTTATACCTTTTTTATAAAAAAATATTAGTTAAGGAATCTCTTTGGACAGGAAAAGAGGGCAAAGCTGTGTATCTGTCATTCCCAAATCCATTAGCCTGATTACTGAATTGGGAATTTTTCAGTGAACAAGGGCTTCCCGTGTAGCTCAGTAGATAATCCATCTGCCTGCAACATGGGAGACTTGGGTTCAATTCCTGGGTTGGGAAGTTCCCCTGGAGAAGGAAATAGCAACCCACTCCAGTTTTCTTGCCTGGAGAATCCCATAGAGGAGCCTGGCAGGCTACAGTTCATGGGATCACAAGAGTCGGACACGACTCAGCGCTTGCTTTCTTTCAGTGAACATTAACCCAAAGGATTGTGATAGTTCTGATAACTAGACAGTAAAACTTTCTATTTGACTCCACTGCAACCTAGCTGCAGCCAACTGTGGAAACCCAGTAAAGTTGGTAGTCACACATAATAAAAGATGAGA
This sequence comes from Aepyceros melampus, assembly GCA_006408695.1. Classification (NCBI taxonomy): domain Eukaryota; kingdom Metazoa; phylum Chordata; class Mammalia; order Artiodactyla; family Bovidae; genus Aepyceros; species Aepyceros melampus. The sequence goes on from SJXQ01001313.1 coordinate 407,781, forward strand.
GGGTACTTCCTTAGGAAAATGAAGAAGCCTGGGCCTTTGAATAGAAATTGCATGTGCCTTGGTCCCATGTGCATGGATTCTTGTATTAGCTCCTGCTTTCATTTCGCTCCTGATACTTAATTGATAAATTAAAAAAGCTTGTCTTCTGGGCCTTTCTGAGCCTGGATGGCTCAGATTGTAAGGAATCAGGCAACAGACCTAGGTTCGATCCCTGGGTCGGGATGTGTACACAACAAATGGTTCTCTCCTTCCTGACCTTTACCTGGGAATCTGCTCTTCTAGGTGCAACTTTTAATACTTATTTTCTCTAGCTTTTCTTTATCCCCACTTTTCTCCCTAAAGTTGAAACTAAAATCTTAGGTATCTTAATATTTTTAACAGTATGAAACAAGCCAGAATTTGTAGCTGAAATATTTTGAGAATTGTGTATCTCAGTAATTCCTGCATTTCATTGAATAACACCATACATTTTCTTCATATTTTTTGGTGATAGAGCTCCATCAGTCTGAAAGTAATTTAAGACGGAACTAGTGATGGAGCCTAGAGCACAAGCAGAGTTTAGGACCAAAATGTTAGGCACTAGATGTTTCTCACGTTATCTTCTCCATGAATCGTTGGTAAAGTCAGGGAATAATTTTCATCAGCGTCTCCACTTGTCTGGCCAATTAAAAAGACATGTTTCTGCAATGTAAGCCTATTAAGTGAAAAGAGTTGGGGCCTATTGGGTACAATTGTAATTAAGAACAGTCCACCATCCCTCATGTAATTGTACCAAAATAGACCAAAATCATGGTTAAGGAAAGCAAAACCTATAACTCTTATTATCAGCCCAACGATGTTACATCAATATCAGTATGTGGATTTCATAGGACTCTTTTTCCTTCTATGGGACCTGAGACTTGTTTGGAATTTGGAATTACCTTGGCAGAAGAATATTAGCTAGTCAGGCCTGTAAAGGGTATTTTGGCTGGAGTATAAAAAGCACATGTAGTAATTAATATAAAAGCAGCTGAAAGTGCCTGAGGTCAGTAGTTGCTACATCTATATTGCATGTAAACAAAGTATTAGCCAAAATTAGTTTCAGAGGGCCCTGATTACATGTTTTAATTTAATTTAGTCTGATTTAATGATGCTTTTTTTTAATATGAATTTGCTTCATGGTTATTCTTATTGCAGTTTCCTTTCCCTGAGAAGAATGTATATGAGCTGGGATTATTGTAAACTTTTGTAATCCTTTAGTCTGACCCTAGATATATCAAAGGTGTGGTGTCTTACTGCACAGAATCATCTGTCTAAAGAATGTGAAGTTAACAGAAAGCTAGTAATTCAGACTTCATCTCAATTTGTTTATAGTTTTTTTTTTAATGTAAAGTTTACATGCAATGAAGTGCAAGAATCTTACTGGTGTATTTGATTTTTGACAAGTACACACACTTGTGTAACTTGGACTCCTATGAAGACCTGGAACATTATCACCCCAGCTAGTTTTCCTGTTCTTTCAGGTCACCTACTGCCTAATGTGCTCAGCAGGTAACCATCCCTCTGACTTTAACTTTTTCCTCTGGAGGTTACATTTGCCTCTCCTGTAGCTTCACGCAAGTGAAGCTTCATGCAAAACAGCTCAGGTTGTTGGTTTAAGGCTTCTTTCACTTGTAAGCATAATTGTAATGAATCATTTTCATAATATACTACAGTGAAAACTATGAGAAGTGATTGGGAGTGAAACAGAGGGGTGCTGTTTCGAAGAAGGAGGGCAAAATATTTTGAGATGGCTTCCCTGGTGGCTCAGAGGTTAAAGCATCTGCCTCCAATGCAGGAGACCCGGGTTCGATCCCTGGGTCGGGAAGATCCCCTGGAGAAGGAAATGGCAACCCACTCCAGTATTCTTGCTTGGAGAATCTCATGGACTGAGGAGCCTGGTGGGCTGCAGTCCATGGGGTCACAAAGAGTTGGACATGACTGAGTGACTTTACTTACTTACTTACTTAGTTAGCAAATACTTGTCACTGATCTGTTTTTTAATCGAAATTTTTACTGAGATAATTATAGATTCACATGCAGTTGTTAAATAATAAAACCTTCAATCAGTTTCCCGAATGGTAGCATTTTGCAGAAGGATAGTATGTTATAACCAGGATATTGATGCCGTCTACCAGTCTTGGTTATACCTATAGTTTAGCCTATGTTCAGGTGTTTGCATATTTAGTTCTATACAGTTTTATCACATGTATAAGTTTGTGTATCTACTGCCACAATAAAGATGCTAAGCAACACAAAGGTCCTTCTTACTGACCTTGTTAATAGCGACACCTCTCTACCTCCCACCAATCCTCCCCTATCCCTGGCCCTTAATTGGTTCACCATTTCTAAAAGCTTTCCATAAAGGTAGTCATATAGTTTATAATCTTTTTGGATTGGCTCTTTTGACTCATCATAACTCCCAGGAGATCCATCCAGGTTGTTGCATGCACCAATAACTTGTTGCTTTCTATTGTGGAATAGTATTCCCAGGCTATATGCATACCATAGTTTAGCCATTCACCTGTTGAGGGACATCTGGGCCGTCTCCAGTTTGGGGCTATTATGAGTGAAGCTGCTTTGAACATTTGTGTACAGGTTTTATGTGAACACCAGTTCTCATTTCTCTGGGACAGTTGCCCAAGACTGAAATTGCTGGGTCATATGGTAATTGCACGTTTAGTTTTAAAAGAAACTGTCAAGCCATTTTCCAGAGTGGCTATACCAATTTATTCTCCTCCTGCCAAGTACAAGTGATCTCGTTTTTCTGCATCCTCACCAGCATTTGGTGGTGGTGGTTTTTATTATCACCACTGACAGGTATGAAGTAAGATCTCATTAGATTTAACTTTTGTTTCTCTGGTAACTAATGATGTTGAAACTCTCCATGTGCTTCCTTGCCATCGATACGTTCTCTTTGGTGAAATGTCTGTTGATGCCTTTTACCCAGTTTTTCTAATTGAATTAAAAAAAAAATTCTGTGATTAAAAGAAGACTAAACAAAATGCAGCCCAAGTAGCTTTCAAGAACATTTAAGAAAATATCCCAAGGAAAGATCTCACTTAGGTTGAGATGCTTTTAGTCACTAGATAAGTAGGTAAATAAATGGAATCACTTAAGAGATGTAAATGGATGTTTTCCAGCAACTGGGTGGAAAGAACTGGGAGCTTTTTAAGGCCCTCGTAATTCTCCTGTCAATGGCTTGGGCTTGCCACCCTCGTTTGCCCAGGTTCCGTGCTCTCCGCCCCTCCCCATCTGCCTCAGATCTTCTGTTCCTTTCCTCTGATGAGCCTGGGTAATAGACCTCACTTCTTTGACTAGTTTAATTCTGAAACATATAAATGGATTCCTTAAATAGGTCTTGTGGACCAATTTTTTTTTTTCTTTTTTTTTGGAAGAACTTGGACTTTGGCACTCTCTCTTTGCACAGTTCTGTAGTGTTTGCTTCTGTCAGTTATCTTGATGGAGGGATAAGAAAGAAGCAATCTACAGAGAAAACCTTTCGAATGTACTTGGTAATGAATTTACTGTAGAGTGACATAGACATATAGGGGTCAGCAGAATATTTTTCCTTAGATGATGATTTTCTGACCAAATAATAAGAGCCCAAGACTTAACAAAAGGACCTGAGTTTGTAACCTTGTTCTGCCTTGTTCTGGCAAAATTGGGCAAATTACTTAACCTTGATGGGCCTCCACTTAATTTTTCATGAAAATGGGTAATAATTCCCATACTACTACAATGAGTTTATAAGGATCAAAAAGAATAATGTAATGCATTTGTAAGTGGTAAAGCGCCATACAAATGTAAATTGCTATTACATTTATATATTAAATTATACTCCCCCTTCTCATGTCTAAAGCAAAAAAAGCACAGCCTGGAAGAGAAACAGTCATTTATTCAGAATAAGGTCAAATGACCACTGTTTCCTGGGTGGAGGGGAGGGGAACTCTTGACACATTTTTTTCTTAGATATGATTTTTAATTTTGTTTGGTAGGCAAGAAGCTGCTAAATTTAATCAGCAATAATCGCACTTCATTTAGTCTGATATGGCGACTAAGGAGAGCTACTAAAAGTTAAAATGGAGTTGCTTTAGGAGTTTTCTGATCTTATTTAAATTCTAGTTTTGAAGATGAATAATGATTCTGCTTGCCAGTTGAAGCCTTGCCTGAGGTTGTATTTTCCCCCGACTCTTGTATTTATTCCTGGGTCTTCGTTGCTGCCCACGGGCTTTCTCTAGGCAATCCGGGGCTACTAAGTTGCTCTAGTTGGCGGTGCATGGACTTCTCATTGTGGTGGCTGCTTCCGTTGCGGGACACCCGCTCTCAGGCACGTGCGCTTCAGTACCTGCTGCACACAGGCTCAGTAGCTGTGGTTCCCGGGCTCCAGGGTTGTGGTGCATGGACCTAGTTGCTCCACAGCATGTGCGATCTTCTCGGATCAGGGAGTGTACCAGCGTCCCCTGCACGTCACAGTGGTGGATTCTCAACCACGGGACCGCTGGGGAAGCCCCACTCTTGTCTTTAATCATCAGCTACATGAGCCTTGCAAAGAAGCCAGAGAGACCTATGTTTGCGCATGGAGTGTTAATAACTGTGACCTTGAATGAAAGATGGGGTCCCTCTCTTTATCCTTAACACAGATTCAAATGAAATTGCTAACTGGAGTCGATGGTAAACTGTCTGAACATCTGCCTTTAAATAATGATGTTGGATAATTCTGTACACAGTAGACACAGGGTAGCTGGTATCCGCACCTATAAATTGAGAAGTCCAGAGAAAAGGCTAATGAGGGTCTGCTTGGCAGCAAAATTACTTTATTCTAAAATATGTTATTAGTCACAACTAGCCTAAGACTTGATGAAGCCAGAAGCCAGTTTGCAATTCTTTACCCTTGATCTTAGTTTGGGCAACTTATTTTTGTGATTTAGGATAATTAGAAAGGCTCAAGGCTATTGTGAGGATCAGATGAAGTAAATGTTTGTGAAAATGCTTTGGGAATTTTTATATGCTCTGCAGACTTTCAGTTTTAGAAGGATGGTGGAGGAGATAGTAATAAGAGTAGTGCTGTGTAAAGTTTGAAAACTTGTCTAAGAATATGTGCAGCTGTTGGATAACACTGGAAAAAAATTTAAGCTTTCTTTAAAAGCCATGTGTATCACCACCTTGTTCTTGGAACACACAGGCATGAATTGAACTATGGCCTATGTTTTGAAAAATTTAGTTGTGGTAGCTGACATTTATAAATTTATCCATGAAATTTGGGAGAACCAATGCAATGACTTCAGCAAACATAACCGGGAGCATCTTGATTTAATGGTAACCCAGCCAGTGATTAGATTAGGTGTCAGAAAAGGGGTCAAATGCATTATGGAAAAATGAGGAAGGAAGTAAAATGAGTCATTCAGTTACAGTATATTTTTACAGTTGATTATGTGGGTGGTATATTGTTTAATTCATTACAGTTTTTAAGGACTAATTTCAGATGAAAAGCAGGAGTCATGGACATTCTAACCAAAGTCTAATTCCAGTTACTAGAAAGCGATGACATTGTAAATTCCTGTAATTTGAAGTAGGTTATGATTTTCCTGTACTGTTGGACCTTCCAATATTTATTTTCCCTCAAATAGAAAGGTTTGTTTCACTCTTAAAAAACTTCTAAGGCAGTTACATCCTGAATTTTATTTATTTATTTATTTTCTAATATTCAGATCTTTACTGAATTTTCATGTAAGATATTAGTATCTTAAAAAATGTGCTTGTAAGTGGCTCAGCAGTAAAGAATCTGCCTGCAGTGCAGGCACCGTGGGAGATGTGGGTTCAATCCCTGGGTCAGAAAGATCCTCTGGAGGAGGAAACGGCAACCTACTCCAGTATTCTTGGCTGGGAAATCCCATGGGCAGAGGGGCTCGACCGGCTCCAGTCCATGGGGTCACATGGAGTCAGACACGACTGATCACACAGGTTTTAAATAAGAATTTCTTTGAAGCTTGTCCCTTCTTTATTAGGAATAAGTGCATATATATCTGGTCATAATTGCAATGACATAACCTTTCTAAATCTTATTATTTAGGCTACTTGCCCATCTGATGGTAAAAGTTGTTATATTCAGTTGCCCTAGAAAAAGAACTCCAAGGAATTCAACAATAGCTTTCCTTGGAGGGATTTCCCAGGCAAGAATACTGAAGTGGGTTGCTATTTCCTTCTCCAGGGAATCTTCCTGACCCAGGGGCTGAACCTGGGTCTCCTGCATTGCAGACAGACTCTTTACCGACTCAGCCACCAGGGAAGTCCTTTGTGTGCAGCCCTTTGCATTTAAGTCAGCCTTGTGAGTGGTCTTGGTCAGCTCACAGGAGGAGGGCCAGAGGGAGGACATGCCTCTGTTTCTTTCCTCGAGAGTCAACTAAGGAAATAGAAAAGCACAGTTCCAAAGACACCACACTCAGAACCTGAAATTTAATTATTGGGAGAATCTATCTCATTGGTTGGTTGTGATTCACGGAATCACATTTACTAATCGATTCAACAGATCCTTGTGTATCGCCCGGCATTGTTCCAGTCCAAACTGTTTCTTTCCTCTCATGTTTGTTTCCTTCCCTAAAATTCCTAGGTAGTTATTAATTCCCGTGCTTAAAACAGCCTTCCATGTTTCATACTGACCCGTAATTATGAGTGTGGAGAGTGGAGTTAACATCATTCTTGTCGGATTTAGCCAATGTGATTTAAATTCTCTGTCTCACCTACTTAAAATAGCAAAATTCTTCCCCTAATCCTTTGTCACTTTCCACCCCCCTTATTCCATCTCGTTTTCCTTCTTGGCACTTAAAGCTATTTGTCATATTAAATATTTGACTGGGTCTGTTGTCAGTCTACTAGGATATAAGCACTCTATGATGAAAACTTGGAACCTATCTGTTTGGACTGGAACCGTGCCGGAAAATACACAAGGATTTGTTGAATCAGTTAATATGATTTCATGAATCACAACCAATGAATGAGATACAGATTCCCCTTATATTTAAATGTTAGGTTCTAAGCTTGGTATCTTTGGAACCTGTACTTTTCTCTTTCTGGCCTCAACACAATCTTCGTGTTCTGCTGGAGGAGAAACTCCTAAAGAACATTATTTCAGGAGGAAGGAAGGCAGTAAGTGTGGGTGTCAGAATATCAAGTAAACACTGGAACCATTTTTGCCTATGATTGGGAATGTTTATTTTGTTCAAATGTATGTTTGGTCTGACCTTGGAGTTAGAATTACTTAAGAAGTTGCATAAATGTTAATGAATGTTTATAATGTGGGCCATAAGCTGAAGGCACTTAAAATATAAATATTTGAGCCATATGTTAGAAAATAACCAGAGCATTGCAGCTATTTAGGATTGTGGAGGGAAATTGCCTGATTTATTGACGAGAGCTGGGAATTTTGGAGTCCTGGGTTCTATTTCCATTCCTGCTTTTGACAGCACTTCACAAAAGGTCTGTTGAATAAATGTTTAATAGGCAGAGCTAATCCCTCTTAAAAATACTTTTATATCACTTAGACTTCTTGTGCTCCAGTTGCTCTCGCTTTATTGATGTTATAGTCTGCTCTGCAAGTTCTTTCTTTTAAACCCACTGAGATCCTCACTTTAGTGCCTGTGTATATGTACTTGTGGGGAGTTTGATTCCATCTTATCAGTACCTCATTAGCATTTTTCTACTTCATGTTTGTATAAGGTTCACCTAAACACACACACACACAAATGAATGTGGTACTTAAAATATAAACTAGTATACCTGTACTTAATGTAGAAATCTTACAAAAGAAAAGAATGAAAGATGAACTGGAGAGATTTTTGATGGCACTAGGGAATGTTCTTCCCCATGAAAGTAACCAAAGATGAGAGCTTGCTTCAATGCAAAGAAAGCAAAGAGGCCGAACCTCTCGATAAATCTTGAAAGAAGACAGCTAGGCACAAATAAGGTGCCCTATTTTAAGAAAGCCCCTTCACCACCATTAGTGTTATCAGGGCTTTCATGTCTGACTTCTGTCTGGGGTGTGTTGGGTGAATTTTTAACTGAGCAGGCTTTCAACTGGAGCAGTGGAACAGACTATAAACAACGCTAAAACCACTTCAGAATTCCAGAGGCCTGACTCAACTCCGTCTCTCATTCTCTGTACTTGCCCCTCTTGCTGGGGTTTCTCGAGGGGTGGTCCTGGGACCATCAGCATCTGATCACCAGGGGCCCTTGATAAAAGTGCTAGAAGTTCAGGTTTTACCTGTGGACCTGCTGAATCAGAAACCACGGGGGAAGAATTTTGAAATCATTTTTAATAGGCACCACTCAGGTGACTCAGATACATTGCAATTTGAGCAGCACTGGTTTATTATTCCTAGTTGAGTGCTGACCCTTGTCTTAAGGTAGTGGTTGGTTTTTATATCTTCTGGACCACAGTAGTGCTGTGAATAGAGGGAAGAATTAAGGTTGTAGATGGAGAAGCTGTATCCTCATTTCCTCTGTGGGCCTGCTCTCTAGTGGGATGCCCTGTATCTACCAGACTTTAACATACTGGTGTGTATTTGCAAGGAAAACTTCTGTGGATAGGAAGGAGCAACTGAGCTCAGCAAGATGGTACCCACTGATGCACTTAATCACTCTGACAAGGATGCTTTCTGGGCAACCAAGCCAGAAGCCTTGAGTGTTCAGCATGTTGGAGGGGGGCTGAAATTTCAGTTCTGGGTGATTTTTAAAATGAGATTGGTGTAGAATCTTCTCTTGTAAAGTAGCAGGTGTGGGTCTTGGAAGAGGGTTCACAATAGAAATACTGCTGGAAGTCCTAAAATGGAATATAGGATAATTGCACCCTTTGTGATAGTTCAATGAGGAGTTTCTGTAAGGGTCTCAGTTTTCGAATATGTGAAAGACATCCTCTCTACTGTAGGAATACAGTCTCCTCGAGACTTTCAGCAGGGGAACAGGCTTGAAAACCTATTAGTAAGGAATTCAAGGGGTTTTGAGTAATCACGGAAAAACTGAGTTTCCTTGTCTGACATTGGGCACCTGCAACAAGAGGGGAAAAAGCAGTTTCCTCAGTTGATTTAAGTCAAAAAATAAAGTTGATGTGCCCAGCTTCCATTACATCTCTGCAAAGAGAGTTCATGGGGGATCTTTGCAAGTCAGGTTCCTTGCATGATGTGATGGAGAGAGTGATTAAGATTCTGAACATTCTCTCTGTGCTTAGCCTTCACCACTGCCCACTTGAAGGGGGATTGATTAGTTGAAGCCTGATAGGGAGAACTAATTTATTTTTATTTAGGAGGATGGATAGGTCATGAGAATTGGTTGAAATACTTTTAAGAAACTCTTGCATTAGATCATGTTGCATTTTTTAAAATTAAATTGAAGGGCTTGAAGAGACCCAGGGAAGAGACAGGTATGCTTTGCACTGATGTGACAAGACATAAGAACTTAGAGCCATAGGGCAAAGGAAGAGCTGGGCTCAGCTATTAGAAGAATTGTGCATACAAATGGAACTGGTGTGTTGGCCATCTTGGAAGCTGATGGAACTTATCCCACATATGTGGATTCAGGGAAGTTGCATTTTCAGGAGAAGTTCATGGGTCATCTAGAGAACCAGTCCTGCCTGAAATTCCCACTGCTGCCTTTGGAGTTAGACACTTGTTGAATTCCAGCACAAAATTTAGATTCTGCCTCTGTCTTGCAGGCTCGTGGGAAAGACTGTGGTGGTTTAGTCGCTAAGTTGTGTCTGATACTTGCGACCCCATTGTCTAAGATGGGATATCTTGTCCATGTCCATGGGATTGTCCAGGCAAGAATACCAGAGTGGGTTGCCATTTCCTTCTCCAGGGGATCTTCCCAACCCAGGGATCGAACCCGAATCTCCTGCACTGCAGGCAGATTCTTTACCGACTGAGCTACCAGGGAATTCCCTGCCTTGGACAATACTTCTAAAGCCTCCATTCAATTCTTGGTGCACAATGAATACTTGACAAAATGTAGTTCCACTTCATGAAAATACGTGCGAATGGAAGAAAAGGAATTACTTGAGAAATGCTAAAGCGTTATTGCTGCCAGTGACGTTTGAACAGTTTTTCCTTCTTCCAGTTTTTACTGCAGACAACTCCTGTGTGTCCTCACTGCATGAATTGTGTGGGAGCCTGGTTTCCTCAGGAACTCTTTAGCCTGTAGATAGCACACTGAGTGGATTCATCTATGAATATTCTTGCCCTTGGAGTTTGGAAGTGGGCGTCATGGAGCAGAAAACACTGTATTAGTGTCAGATTCTGTGCTTGTGCATGGGACAGGGTTAAAGAAAGCAGGACTGAGAGGTGAGGAGGATTTTTTTTTAATCCCCAATAAATAATCTGTAATCTCAGACATTTCAACAAAGCAGGCTCATGGTTTTGTTTTGAACCCCTTCCTCTGTGTGGGTTTTCTTTTTCTCTTTTTAAAGCATAAGATGGGTGAAAAACCCAGCTATAGCAACTTCATGGAACACCTGTCTGAGGACCTGCCCGGGGGCTGGTTGTTGGATAGCCCTGCTGGCTGGAGTGATGAAGAATGAATAGACAGTTGCACGTTGCTAGAAACTCTGGAGGCCCTAGTAAATGCAGAGAACTCATGGAGGGTGGGGGGGAATCTTCAGCTTCAGATGTTTTGACTTCTGCTTTTATTGCTTGGGCTTTTTGAGAAGCACAGCTTGACTTAAGATTAGCCGAAGCAGCATCTTAATTGAACAAGTAACAGCTATTGGGACAACCAAATATAATTAACTTTGATGTTTTTGAATTCCTTTTCCATTCTTTGGTTTGCCTGTGCTTTGATCCTTAATGATGTGTGCACAATGAATTGCCCTGGATGAGAAATGCCTGTGTTCATATTAAATATTACCAGACCATTCTTTTCATTGAGTGCCGGGGCATTTTCACCTCATGGCAAGATGAATTGGTAAGGAACACACTGTACTCCGGTAAGTATGTTTTCAGTTGAAATAACAGCCAGTAACATCACAAATTCAGGGACAGAATAAACTCTCTCCCAAGGCCTAGACAAATATTTGTGATGTTAGGAAATGCAGTAGGTTGTGGAGCTAGATGCGAAAGATGGAAAATTTCACTCGGTTATTAATCACGAAGCAAGCTCCCTGGCTCTGCACTTACTTATGGTAACTTTGCCTGTGGTATTCCTGACTTGCATAGTTGCAAATTCACTAGGTGTTCATTTTCCTGCAACTTTTATTCCTCTTATTGTAAATTTAAAGTTAATGATAAAAATTGAACCTGTTACTCAGGAATCAGAAGATAGGTGCTGTGGTTCTCTGGTCACTTGTTACTTGTATTGTTTTGGGAAAGTCACTTGCCTGAACCTCAGTTTTCTTACCTGTGAACTGGGGTTGCTATGGGATCAAATGAGATAAATATGTGAAAATGTCTTGAACACATTAAAATGCCTTGTAAATAGGTTTCTAGAGTTATGCATGGCAAAGGGCAGCCCAGACTAAGCAGAATAGCATGTGTGCTGCTTTTTCAAGGGGTAATCCTTTATCTCCCACATCCTTAGTAAGAAGTTCCCTTCTTTAGGTGTCTCCCCTTCATGTAAGTCTGCTTCCACCTGTCTTATCATTATAGCTTTTATTTTGGAACCTGTGGCTATTAGGTGACAGACTGGAATACACTGATAAATTGTTTGAAAATTGTTGCTGGTTCAATAAGCCACAATCCGTCAGAAGAAGTAAATACAACTTTTATGGTTTTTCATCATTTCCTCCTTTCCTTTACCCATCGATTTAGAACAGAAATGCTGAAATTTTGGCACATCAGCCCACATTTCTAGGTCAAATTATGGACACAGGCATTTGGACCCATTTTTATCCAGAAAAATGATGTTTTTTTAAAAAATTTTATTTTCAGGATGAGCTGATTTGGAAGCACATGTTTAATCACCTTTTTCATTTAAGGCTTAAGGACTGAAATAAGCGCCTCCAGATTTATTCTGCTCTTGCACCCATTATGTGTGTTGAAACTGGGTTCTCCTGTAATTTGGTTTGCATTTTTATATTTTGATCATCATCTCACTGGTTGTTAGTTCAGGCAGGTGAGTTGAAGCAATTCCTTGAAGCTTGATTGCTTCATTGCATACATGTCCACTCATTTCTCATGTAAAAATCATGAACGCTTCACACATACGACTAATCCTTGCAGTGAGTATTAGATGACTGCACTGGCGTTTAGAAGAGTTCCCCCTCCCCAGCTGTCTTAGATGTATTTTGTTTTGTTCTGTGTGACATCAAATTTACACTTGTCCTTTTTCTCTTAGAGACAAGCTGTGGGAAGGAAAAGGCAAGATCATAACATGAAGATTGAATGTGTTTCTCAATCTTCACATCCTTAACTGGTCTCTTTGATGCATTTGAGTTCGCTCTGAAATGTTCGGGGAGGAAGGAAGGCAACCAGTGATAATCAAAGGGGAAGAAAGCTCAGGGTAGGACTCAGTGACATTTGAGGCTGAGTTTTGGAGCTGTTGCAAGAGTTATTGCTGCCTGGGACTGTTTGGCCTGGCGACATGTCAGAGCCATTAACTTCAGAATAACAGATCCTTTAAGAGAATGTCCTCTTTTAAAAAATTCCTTGTTAATTTATAGAAGGGGAGAGGAGGCGTTAGGGAGCAAAGCTGGGAGCCTGAAACTGAGTTTAGGAAAAAACACATGCACATGAATGCTGGGATTATGTGAAAAATTAACAGAGAAAAAGGAAAAAAATAACAAAAAACCCCAGCTCTGCCTCTGTTCTCACCGGCTTGTCCTACTGGACATGTAATCGCCTCCTTGGTGATGGCTTTGGAAGCTTAGTCCCTAACGTGGATCCCAGACGGGAAATCTTCAGCTCTAATTAAGCTTTGGCTTATTTTGATTCTCTTCCAACCTTGTGGTTCGGATAGCTTTGTGTATATAATCTTTTGCTAGCAGCTTTTCCCACAGTCAGGAGAACGTACCTCTGCAGTGTTGATCCTTACCTGAAAGGCTGTGGCCACCATCTCGCAGGAAGTGGCTGACTGATGTGCAGGCCTCTCCTGCTGGTCCCTTCACTGTATTTGGGAAATGGAAAGAATAAACCAGCTGGCATTATTAATAGATGAATGGGAATAGACAGGACTGTCTGGTTTCCCGCAGCCATGAGAACACATGAGGGTTGGCCATTCCTTTTTCTCGTAATGTGTTTTTTTTCCTGCCTTCCCCTTTCTGGGGAGAACAGGAGGGATGGATGAAGACAGAGTTTAATCTACTAATGAAAATCGTTTGAAAATAGTTGATCCTGCCCATTCATCATGTGTTCAGATGCAAAGGAAGGAAGAATGTCTTCATGTTGTCAGTGTGAGGCAGTGATGTTGCCATGGTGCTGTGTATGCAGTACCATGTAGCAGAGGAAAAAGAGCCTAGTGTGGGTCCCGGGGAGGCTGAGGGAAACCATCTGAAGAAAGTGTCATTTTTGGCTGAGAATTCAAGTAAATATTTGCAAGCTTTTGAAATGCAGTGGGGTGCTTTTGTAGAAGGAACATCATAGAAAATGATATGGGGAATCAAGAGATCTGTGCACAAGTAGTTGACAATTTCTAGAAGTCATTCACTTGTTTATTTAATATGTATTTATTGTGCACTTATTTGCACCAAGTGCTGTCCTAGGTACCACGAGTTTTACTGGTGAACAAGCTGAGAGTCAATAGAGTCTTGTGATGGATTGCCTTTGGGAGGGGACATCTCAAGGTATTTAACACGGACACCTAGATTTTTTAAAATTTGTTTCGGGCTGCACTGCGTGTTCATTGCCGTGCACAGGCTTTCTCTGGTTGCAGTGAGTGGGGCTACTCTCTACTTGTGGTGTGGAGTCTTCTCATTGCTTTTGCAGAGCACGGGCTCTAGGGCGTGTGGGCCTCAGTGGATGTGGTGCACAGACTTCATTGTTCCGTGGCATGTGGAATCTTCCTGGACCAGGGATGGAGCCCATGTCCCCTGCGTTGGCAGGTGGACTCTTAACCACTAGACTGCCAGGGAAATCCTGGACACCTGGATTGATGGTGGTCTATCTACCAATCGAAGAGGAGCCGACTAAGCTTCGAGGGTGGGATGGGGAGCAGAGGTGGCCACGATGTGGGTGGGAGATGATGAGACCCTTTGGCTGCACTCCCTTGATGGATCTCAGGGAGATGTTAAGGGGGTGTAGTTGGATGTACAGCTTGGAGTTCAGAGCAGAGGTCTGGTTGGGGGATACAAATCTGAGGTGGTTACAAGTATGTAGATGGACTTCCCAGGCGGCACTAGTGATAAAGAATCCCACCTACCAATGCAGGAGACTCAAAAGATGCGGATTCTATCCCTGGTGGGAAGATCCTCTGGAGTAGGAAATGGCAACCTGCTCCAGTATTCTTGCCTGAAAAATCCCATGGATGGAGGAGCCTGGCAGGCTACAGTCCATACAGGGTGCAGAGAGTCAGACATGACTGAGTGACTGAACATATGAATGTATAGATGGTAACTGAAATGATGGATGAGACTGACTAGGGAAAGAACAGAAACTAAGGAAGGAAAAAGGCTTCTGGGCCAGTGTCACTAAACAACATTTCATGGCCAGGTAGGAGGGGATGAGCTCCTAAACCATACTAAGACTCAGGAATGAAAGGAAGGTAAGAAAAATCAGGGGAGTGTGTTGCTATAAAAGTCAAGGAAAAAGTATTAGAGGAGATACCAACTGCAGACAGAAGATAAGAAAAGCCAGATGTCTACTGGATTTAGAGACATAGATCATGATCACTTTGGAGGTATGCATGTGGAGTGATTGAATAGAAGCTAGATTGTTGGGGAGAGGAGGCTGATTTTATTTATTTATTTATTTTGGTTGTAATTGATTGGAGGAACACGGCTGGCATTAGGGAGCAGAGCCCAAGGTGGAGAGGATGGAGGTACTTTGCGATGCATGGGCTAGGCCTGTGCTTAACACGCTTTCCTTGGAGGGTGGGTAGGTGGCAAAGGCTGTGTGTTCTCGTTTGGGCATGCTGATGCTTAGATTCCTGTCTTATCTGTAAGTGGAGGTATGAATATAACCATAGGTGATGTACTTTAGGAGAGTAGTCTAGAGATTAGAATGAGACTTACTCATAAAAGGTGGTAGCTAAAGCTGTTCAAGTGGTAGATTGTTCCCCAAGGAGCATACAGAACTTGCATTAAAATAAGTATATGTGGACATGTTTTTCCTCCCTGTTTTAAGCAAATTTTACTCCCTGAGTATTCAAGACTCCTTTTAGGCGTGGTGGTTTTGATTATTGGAAGACAGCATGAATTGAAAAGTCAAATAAAGGAGATGTAGTTGTCTTTGCTGAATAAGCTTATTTGGGGTGCAGCAGGGGAGACCCCTAAACCTGATATACGACTTGCCTTGTGTTTTGTTGCTCAGTCCAGTCTGGGGACCAAAGATATTGTGCCTGAAAGAGGCTGGTGACATGGATTATGACATAGGAAGAAAGTTTAGAGAAATGGCATCTATGAGACTTCCTGGAATTGGTTTAATTTTTTTTTTAAACTTTTGCATTTTCCTTTTCCTTAACAATACACATATTCTAGCCTTTGAAATGATCATCCTTTGGGTTGAGACATTAGTAAGGAGATTCTAGTGTTGTTACCTAATAGTCACTTCCCAGGCAATTCCTTCCTTTCACTCATTCACATCTGAACTTGCAAATAAAATACAAAATTAAACAGACCGACTTTGGTTAGCTGTTGACCTCTGTGTGTCAGAAATCACACCATTCTGTTTTATCCCCCTTTCTCTCTGTTAAGAGAAGTCGCAAAGTTATTCCTTAAATGAAATCTGTGTATTTCTCTCTTTCCTCTGATAATTGAGTAACAAATAGGGCAAGTGCTTTTTCAAATGTGTCTTAGTCAACAGTAAATGCCTTGAGTTAGAAGTCCAAGGTCTCCAGCCCTGAGCATGGTTTTCACTGCTGGTGAGTTTCACTTTTGCAGTTTAAAATCACAAAGTCATAGCCTCTAGAGACTGACTTCACAGGGGAGAGTCAACATATTTAAAAGCCTTGCTGCAGTGCCAACTGGGGCTAATGTTGTGTCAGCATTTCCATCCTAATTCCCAACATTCGAGAGTTTATAATGAGACTGTTAAGTTTCACCACAAACTGAAGCTTGGTATGTAAGAGTGGAGCCTGAAGCAAACTTTTTCATGGAAAAAAAAAAATGCAGTTTCTCTATAAAACCACTAATAAAGAAGCAAACTAGTGATTATTGTTGTTATAGTACCCAAGCTGCTTGGTTTACTTAATACTGCAGGGACATTAGTTTGTAACATAAACCAATCACTGCGGGAGTTTGGGAAAAAGACAATGAATGTGAATATTTAATTTTGAAGGGTGTCTGTTTGAGCAATTGAAAACATTTTCTTCTCAATTTTAGTATACTTTTCAAGGCTTGTTTGTCTAACTGTCCCGTGGGGCAACAAAAATGCTTGGGACTCATGATAATAAACTCGATAGAAATACACAAATGCTGAGGACCTGAGGCAAAGCCCTTTTTTCTCATCCTAGGAACCAGAGCCATGACGCAGGTTGACGGGATCGCTGTGTAACTGGGGGCTGCTCTCGAGTTGGGGCTGTCTTGACTGAATAATGTGCTTTCACTTCCAGGTGAACTTGATCCTGAAGGACTGTTGTAGGGAGAGCAGATACCTTGAGAGATATATTTGTATGCAGTAATGATGATGGATTTCTGTAGATCCACCCCTGTGCTCTGGCCTCCCTTGTGACTAGTTGGAAGCATATGCAAGATGCTAATTTGAGTTAAGCACAAAATGTATGGCCTTGGAACAGAAGCAGAGTGACTCACATACGGATGAACCTATGACTCTGGCCTCTCTAACACTCTACGTTTAAATCACCTAAATTGCTTAGTCCCCCGGGTTAATGGAATGAAAGCTAAAGATAACCTTGTGTGGGTCAAGTCCTGCCAATCTTGTCCTCCCTCCACTGTGTTGTCCATTGACATTTATTCCATTTTTCTTTTTACCTTGTATTGACTCATCTCTCTGTTGTTCCCCCCCCATCTTCATCTCCTCTACTTGATGGATCTTCTCTTCGCTCTTCCTTAGTCCAATAATTTGGACCCAGGAGCTATTTGTAGAGATCCTGCTAAATGCGAGATAATGAGCTCCATGTTATCACATTCATTCCAGAATTTTAATGTGTGTGTATATGTGTGTGTGAGCGCTCAGTCGTGTCTGACACTCTGTGACCTCATGGGCATAACCCGCTAGATTCCTCTGTCCTTGAAATTTTCTAGACAAGAATACTGGAGTGGGTTGCCATTTTCTACTCCAGGGGATCTTCCCGACCCAGGGATTGAACCTAAACCTCTTATGTCTCCTACATTGGCAGGTGGATTCTTTACCACTGGTGTGATAATGAAATAACATACATACATATATACGTGTATGGGTACATATAACACATATAATTAATAAATATGTATTAACAAATAAGCTGAGGTATATTAATATAAGAGTTTATTTGAGCAAAAATTGATTCGAATCAGGCAGCATCCAATCTGGAAGGCAGAAAGAAGCTGTAGAAAATGAAAGACTTTTATAGTTAGAAGGGAGCAGGAACAGGGATGTTATAATGGACAGCAAAATTAGGTTATTGTAAGGTTACTTTCCTCTCAGGGATGGCAGGGGTCTGCCAGGCACCTAGCTTGTGCCAGTCAGGTGAAATCTGACTGAGTGGTTTAAGATTCCATTTCTGGGAGAGCCGAAACTAAGTTAAGCCTCATTTTGATAATATGGAGCTTAGCATATATGACTCCATTTGGGGACTTTTTTTTTGAACAGTAGTTGTGTTGGTTATCAGACTCCAGATATTTCTGCAACTGAAAAACATACCCAGTTATGCTGTTTAGGTTACAAGGTTGCAGAAAATTCTAATGAATTAGAAAAATCTTTCTGGTAACAGGGCACTTGGTTGGTGAGCAGATGAGGGCAGGCTGCATGTCCTGCTCATCCCTTTGCTTAGGGCACAGGCATGTGGGGCAGAGCCCTGTGGGGTGACCCTGAGAATGTTATCAATGGTCATTAAGCCACTTTCCAATGTGTTTTTCTCTATTACTCAATGTGACCCCAGTTTTAGGAAAAAAGTCACAAATACTCCACGGATAACAAAGTATTTTTAATATAATGCAAAATTCTTTGATATGTATATATTCTGTATCACTATGCATGCACATAACTGAACTTTCAGATGTCTGGAAGAAACAAATGGTCTGAGGAAAATTTGTGCAGATACCTGACTGTTCATATTATATGTGACTTGCAAGCAAGTGTTAGCCAGGCCTCTGAGCATGACCAGTGGTCCTTTTTTCTTTCCCTACCCTCAATACTTTAGAAGGTAAGTTTCAAGCACAGACACCATTTTATATCAAGTGCTACAAGTGCCTGGGGTAGGTCCCTTCTATTCCTGAAGTGTAATGGTTGTCAATTGGAACTATATGCAAGGATAAATAAGTATCTTAGTCATTGTTTTGTTTTTATGTAACTCATACCCTAGCTTTCTCTGCAAATCCAGTGACTTAACTATAATTAGATAAATTAAGAACTAAACCCAGGATATAGGGAAACCAGGACTACTTAAGATACTGAATTTATTGTGGACTCCTTTGTGAGTGTTTAAAAATGGGCTTTATTAATCGTACCTTCTCCATACCTGCTCCTTTTCCATACTCAGTCATTTTCTGTCTCTTTTGGGTGGAGAACAAGACCCATAGTGTTGATAAAACCACATCCTCCTTTAATCTCACCTGTTTCATATTAATTCTATAAACACTATGCTGATGCAGCCTATTAATCGGGAATGTAATTGAAAATCACTAAGAATCTTCTGCTCCAGATAGGAGATGTTACTTTTGTATAGAGAATAAAGCATATGAAGTGAGATGCAAACGATTCAGATGAAATGCTCATAAGAACCGACTCAGGTCATTGTAAACGTAACGAACAGTTTGGGTATCTTGGCGTACAGTGTTTGAGTATATAAACGTTAACTCTGGAAGTTGTCTTTTTCCTTTGGAAATGATGGGCAGTTCCTTAGCAGTGACTCACTTCCTGTTTGGGGGGACAGGACGTTAGATAACTGGGAAGGCCTGTATATGTCTACTGGCTTTGCAAGTGGGTCAAGTTTCCGTTGCCCATCCAAGGAACGAGGAATCAAGTTTTGCCTCTTGTTAAACAAGAGCAGTCTTCTTAGAAAGCTGTTCTTTGGTGGTGGTTTACCCATAAAACCTGTGGGTCTATTCTGGACCTTGGCTTTACTCTTTTATAAAATTATAAATTTCAGTTGATCTTCTCTACATGTAACAATGACAGTTCATGTGTGTAAGAAGTGATTCATAGCAACTTACAGATGCATTTCCTATACAGACCACTCCCCAACTTGCCAAGGTGTCTAAAAATGAGTCTTAAGTGGGATTTAAAATTCCTTTCCTTAAATTTTAAACCTATCTTTATTTCTGTTGTACACTTCAAATGCACAGTGAAAATAACACCCTTATTAGATTTGACCATTGATTTCTTCCAAATAGTATTCTTTTCCCATCAGTGGGGACTACATCCTTGGGCTTCAGGAGGGGAAGAAAGGAACATGGTTGTTCTTCAAGGTGGTGTTCTCATATTTTGGGACTACCCCTTACACATTTCTTAAACTTTTTCTCAAGACTTAGAAGCAGATATGATGATCCTTCATTATACAAAGGGATCACATAAAAATGGATTTGACTGAAAGACAAACGCTTACTGTGAGATGAGTACAAATGGTACCTCTTAAGATACCTTAACTGCTTGGTTATACTGAGGAAAGAATTCACAATAAAGATGTCAAAGGAAATAGATACTGTGATACATAAACGTACCTGAAGGCTTTCTATACATGAAGGCTTGGGTTCACCTGTATCTATTGAATCAGATGTTTGGGCGATTATTATCCAATGTTCTTATGATTGACCATACAGTCTAACTGTATAGCCTGTGAAATCATGACTGGGGTCCACATTCAGTGTGCCATTTCTGACTTGTGGATGTTAATATGTATGCTGGATTGGAGTTGGAAACCCTAACGTATAACCAACAGCCTTCCCTTTGAAGAACTGGAGGAAGGAAAGACGAGGTTACAAGCATGGAACATTGATAAGGGAGTGCGCTTATAATAAATCGGATGCATATTTTTGATGTCTCACTGCCTCTTGCCCCTGGCCACATCTGGTCCTACCTTTGCTTGCACACCCATGATCCCATTGGCAAGTAAGTCAGGCCTCAGGATGCTCACAGCTCTTGCACCCTGTGTCAAGGCTAATTCCATTACCGAGATTAGCTGCATGTGAATAACTTATCTGTGACAATTAAGAAAGCCACAGTTGGCTTTTTTTTTTTCCTTTCTGTTGCCAGCCTGCCACTGTCTGCAGTCGTTAGTTGGCCTGTGCTGAGGGAATATAAAATTTAAAATCATTCTAAACTAAACTTAATTAGGGAGAGAAGTTTGTTGCCAACTTACCACCCTCATATAATACAACTAAAACCAAATGGAAATGATTTTTGGATGATCCAAATTAGTTTCCTCTTTTGCCAAATACCATGGAGCTCCAAGGTTAGAGAGTAACACAAGGCCTCCTAATAGGTAGGTTTTGGAAAGGATTCTCTTCATCTTAGGAAAGGGCATTGGGAAGAATGCCCTTTTAGGAGCACTTAAATATTTATTTTTGGATTTTTGATACCAGCATATTGGCTTCTGATTTGTTCCTTCATTGTTGAATGCTCAGATTTTTCCTCTCTTGCTTTTGATTTTTATCTTGGCAAATTTTTATAACTTTGAAAATAACAGCACCCATTGCTTCCATATGGGACAGGACTCTTGTTTCCCTCTTGTGTGTGGTTTCTTTTGTTTTGTTTTTAAGAAGGCAAGTAAATTTTTTTTTTTTTTCTTTTCTCCCTGTTCTTCTAAGCCCCAGTGACCTAAGGATTAGGAGGTCTTAGGTCAGATTCTTTTCTTCTTTGCTTCACACACAGTTGTCTTTCCCTTATATTGGGATCCTTGTGACTTGAATGGGGATTCTGCAAGGAGCAGCATGTATGTGGGCTGTGGATAAAATATGAAGTTTTAGGATGTGGCAGAAAGAATCTCTATGCTTTGGCCTAGGTGGGGGCATGTAAGAAATAAGATGATTTTGATTACACAGCCCCTAAATAGCAAGGACCACAATTCCTCTTTTCCCTTTGAATCTAATTGGTTTCCTTTGGACCCAATTTAGTGATGAAAAGGGTCAGGCTACAGTCACTGTCTTTGCATGTTTTGGCATGTAGAAAAGGAGGCTTCTCAGAGCCAAACCAAAAGAAGCTTATAGACACTGAATTTGCCCTGAGCAGATTATTAATTTTTTTTTCTCCTTGTACATTATTAAATCTGTTGGAAAGAGACATCAGCTCAAGAGCTGTCACTCTGGCTCCAGGCCAGCATGCCAAATTCTGTCATCTTCTGTGGCATGGCCAAGCATCTTTATTACATGTTACAATTCTGGGATTGGGTTGGATCCAGCAGTCTTGATACAGCATCAGATGGTTAGGGGTGTGGAAAAGGAAAAGGGCTATATTCATCTCCTGGCAAGGTTTTGCGATAAGTGTCAGAGCAGTATGCGTGTTGCACTTGTCTAGGGCACAGATTTCTTTTTTTTTTTTCATCATAGATGCCATAAACATCTTGTCTGTGCTGTCTCGAATTTGAATCACATTATCCATTTCTGCTCATACAGCTTGAGTTTAGACTGAAGATAAATTTGGGCCATACTCCCATTCTGGGCACAGCATTTCCCAGCAGCTTGGTAGTTAGGACCAGCCTTGAGAGCATTGTCAGCATCACAGATGTGCCGGTTTCATTCTATTGCCCTGTTCCTGGGGCCCTGTGATGACGCTTGGCTTCCATCGATCTGGAGGAGTGGGGAGCTCTACTCGTGAACTATTGTGTCTGCACTGGCCCAGGACTGACCATGGCAGGGTCAACTTTTTCTCTCTCCTTCAACATTGCTTTACAGTGGGAGGAAGTGATGGGAATAGAGAATAGTTTGGAAAAAAAAAAAAAGAGGGGGAAAAAGGATTGCATTCATTTCTTGAGTATAGGGAGCCTTGACCCTGTCTTTTGCAAGCAGTCTCTCTCTCCTGCCCTTCGGGTTTTTTGCAGATGAAGCCTTGGCTTTGGTTTGTCAGTGAGGACTATTGTGAAGCTCCAGAGGGCATTCAGCAGCAGCTTCGCAGGAAGCAGTGACACAAGGTCCCAGGCACTCTGCCCCACTTTCCACTTATTGTTTTGGAACTGTCAGAAATGGGCTGGGATGAGGAAGAGAGACTGAGGTCCCCCCCCCACAACTCCCAGTTTGGCTGCTGAATGAAAGCAGGCACTTTATTTAGAAGTGAGTAGGGAGGGAAATGCAGCTTAGGGTTGACACCCTTCTGGTGCTTACCCATAAATATGAAATGGTGTTAGAACACCCCACACCAGAGAGCTTTCTGATTGGCTGTTGGTGACATCATCTTGTCATTAATACTGGGCTCAGAAAATAAACTGATCCGTCTGTTTTCTTTTTCTTTCTTTCCCTCTTTTTTTTGAAAAGCTGAAACGTCTAAAATCCATTTTGTAATCTAAAATGAGGCACTTCAGTCAGAGCGTTTTGAAAGAATATTCCATTTCTCATGTGTTCAGAGTCGTTTTGGCCTTCACTTGAGAGCCGCCATAATCAGCCACAAGTATTCAGCCTGACTTGTCTTATTGCTTCAAAGTAAGGCAGGCGCTTTTCAACACCTGGGCACCAACAGTTGCCATCTGCCCACATTAAGTGCTAATGCGGTAGATGGGGATGCTTTCCTGTGTCAGCCTTCAAATGTTCAGAGTCTGGGTTGACACTTCTGGGGATAGGAGGGATGTGGATGGGTAATGAAAAGTACTTTTTACAATTTTCTTAAGCCCTAATTTTATTTCTCTCTCTCTGATAACCCTGCAGTTAAATGTAAACTGGCCCGCTTTTCCACTTCATGCATGCTCATCTCATCTAATTACATGATGGTGTTTCAGCTGAGGGATCACACTTGTGGCATGTCCAGACCGTGTGTGCGCATGTGTGTAAAACCCAAAAGCATTCTTGCTACAAAGGATTGGAATTCTCCGAAAAGCCACTGCCCCAGCATTTCTTTGACCCCTGCATTGATTTGTGACCCTTGGAGGTCTGGGAAGGTTTGACAGTCTTCATTCCCTCCTGGCTCTCTCTGATGGAAGGGAGATATGCTGTGTTTCGATTAGCTGTTGGGAAGCATTTTGAGTAAATACAGCTCTATGTGTTTTTTAAGAAAGAAATCTAGAACTGTCCTTTGGGAGGGGAAGCTATGATTCTTTATCGTCATAAATTTTGGCTAGAATTATCTTATGGTTATGGAAATTAACTTGGCTTATGAAGAATCATTTAATAACGCCCTCCTTTGTCAATGTTTTCTTAGAATCTCCTTATATCATGAACAGATGTCATATAAATTCACTTCTCTTTTCTAGAAACTGTTTCTTACTATGAAAGTAAACCTAGGGTTTACTTCATCACTGAAGAAATGGTTCTCCAAGATTATTTTGTGCACACCGTGGCTGTGTTGTTTAGATTCACAAAATGCAGAGCAAGCAGGTGTAACTGATTTATGCCATGCAGTTGTAGCTCTCTTTATAGGGAGATGTCGCCCTGCTTTTCAAAATTTCCCTCATTTTAGCAAGGTTAGAAACCACAGACTTAGTGGCCTTTGGGGTCAAAGGGAAAAGAAAAAGACAATGAGTCCCATTCATTCTTACAAGTCGTTGTTGTTTCTCAGTTGCTAAGTCGTGTCCAGCTCTTTGCGACCCCATGGACTGCAGCACTCCAGGCTTCCCTGTCCATCACCATCTCCCAGAGCTTGCTCAAACTTATGTCCATTGAGTTGGTGGTGCCATCCAATCATCTCATCATAGTCTGTTTCCCAGGTTAGAGTTCTGTCCCTGACAGGCTTTAATTCCCTGTGAGATGAAACAAGAAGTGATAGAAACATGCAAAAGCCTTTCAGGAACAGACTTTTGAAGGCGATGAATCACCCAAATCGGCGTCCCGCTCAGCTCTGTTGCAAGGGTCCAGCTCCCTCCACTCGCTTGCTGCTGGATCATGTGACAGTTGTTTGCAGACTAAAGGACAGAAACCATCATTCATGAGCAGGAAACTTAATCCCGGGCAGGTGCAGTTTGAGTAACGACTCTGGGCCCCGGAGGTCGGTGTGATTGTGAGACCTAAGCTTTTGCAGATGGCCTGAGTGGGAGGAGTGAGGTGCAGTGGTCCTGCTCACACTGCAGCCCCCAGACCGTCTCTCCTCCAGGCGGTGCTACCATTTCTCCAGACACCGCTGAACTTTTGAACTCAAGTACAGTGCAGCATTAAGGATGTTTGTTTTATAGGCTTCAGATAAAGCAGTAGCGGATTTTTAAGGAAACAGTAGACAGATGCATTTTCCTTTTTCCTCCAGTGATGTTAGTGATCTAATTTGAAGTCAGTGTTCAAGCAGTTTTTCTATATGTGCTTTGGGTTGTCTTTTTTCTTTCTCCCCCCCTCCCCCAAAGACGCTTGTAGACATGAACAAAAGCCGGATGTCATACTGGAGCTTCTGAACAAGTGATCTGCATTAGGGACAGCTGGGGTTTATACACCAGACTTTCCTCTGCAGGCTGAACGAAATCCTGTCCTGGGTTATGACTCCTTATTTTCAGACAGCTGCTGTGTTCACTCTTAAGTGTCCCTGCCGATACCACTCAGCCATAAAGAACGACATCTTGCAATTTGCAGCAACATGGATGGACTTGGAGGGAAATCTACTTAGTGAAATAAGTCAGAGACAAACACTGTACATTATCACTTAGATGTGGAATCTAAAGAAAATTAGTGAATAAAGCAAGAAACAGACTCACAGTTATAGAGAACAAACCGTGGCTAGGGGGAGGGAGCAAGAGAGGGGTAGAGGATTGAGGTACAAACCACCACACGTAAAATAAATGAGCCACAAGGATATATTGTACAGCACAGGGAATATAGCCAATGTATTATAAGTGTACATGGAGTGTAATCTATAAAAATTTTGAATCACTATGTTGTACATCTGAAACTAATATTGTAAATCCACTATACCTCAACTTTAAAAAATGTCCCTCTGCCATTTTATTGGTATTTCATATCCATTACTAATGGCTGCTTTTCTAGTTCTATTGCTTGGAACTAATTGAGATTCCAGGTGCAGAAGCATGTCGCACCAAAGGGCTTGCACACTTGGAAAACAGGAACGGTGGTTAAAGAGAATTAGCAGTCATCCTTTTGGAGGGGTTGGGGGGTGGATACCAAACCCCAAACAATAGTCAGGGGCTGTAGAAAGCATCAGATAAGGGATAAGAGTAACATTTTCTCAGTTGCAACCTAATTTATTGAAAACTGTGATTTGGGAGAGAGTATAGAGTACTTGCTAAACTAATCCTCTTCTCTGAATAGCTCCCTTATTTCTTGTGGCTTGGCGACTAAAACTTAGAAATCCACAATTATACTGTATAGATGAGTCTTGCTCTATATTTAGCATTTAATCTCCACTCCAGAGCTGCATATGGCCAGGAGCACCCACTTAAGAACTAAAAATGTAAGTTACTGCCAGCTCTCTCCTGAATTAGAATTGTACATAATTGCTCTGTGCTTTAAAAATCTCACTTTGAGGAAAGGGTTCAAGATCAAGTTAGTGGGCAATCCCGAATATGAAGCCAAGCGTCACTTAGCCCCTGGGACAAAGCTAAGTAAATACTTGTTGAACAACAACAAAATAACCAGGAAGAAGTCACAAGGCTCATTGCTTAATCTGAAAGTGAACTGGTATGAGTCCAGAAGCTCTGGAATCATCTTAGAAGTAAACATCCATCATGAAATAGACATAGAATATTCAGAAGCAGTAACTGGTGGGCTCAGCTATAAGAACTGGTGTTAAAAAAAATTTTTTTTTTGA
This sequence comes from Aepyceros melampus, assembly GCA_006408695.1. Taxonomy (NCBI): domain Eukaryota; kingdom Metazoa; phylum Chordata; class Mammalia; order Artiodactyla; family Bovidae; genus Aepyceros; species Aepyceros melampus. The sequence continues at coordinate 433,919 of SJXQ01001313.1, forward strand.
TAAGTCCAGTGGTTTCCAAACCTGTCTGCTCATCAGAGTCATCCTGTGAGCTCTTAATAAGCAAGCAAACTAAAACACCAATTCCCAGATCTATTCTCTAGAATCTCATGTGTAGCCAAGGAACCACTTTGTCCATAGATCAGAAATGCTGGGGATGAATAAGAAATCTGTGGCTAGGAGGTGATCGAGGGTGAATGTAAATCAGAGTAATGGTGACACTGTCAGCACAGAGCAACAGAATCACACCTTTTTGGGGGGTTTGTTTTAAAATTGTCTCAGCAGACATGTGTGGAGCGTAACACATTGCATCATGTATTGTGATTGTGATAGTACGCCAAGCAAGACTTAGTGCTGCCGATGGGCACACAGACAGGTTTGCTTGGACAGAATCGCATACTTCTTGCTCCTGTTAATGGACCTCTGTGCACAGTTAGTATAGGAACCTACAGGAGGAGACATAACTAACACCTGGATTTGAGGATGTCTTCCCAGGGAGGTGATATTTAAACTGGCAGGCTGCAAAAGAGGAGGAGATTTTTTCCAAGAGTAGGAAGGCCCAAGGGGAGGTCCAGAAGGTGAAAGATCAAAGCATGCATGAAGACCAGAAAGTAGGAAATGAACATGATGTGTTTGGGGAGTGGTGGTGAAGACAAGGCGTGGCTGGAGATGTCAATACCTTTGCTAGACTAAAGCCTTTGGACTTGCCTCCAGGAGAGAGAAAGATGGGTGGGAGTTGCCTCCAGCAGGAAGTAAGCTTTCTGAGGGTGGGGAAGCTTTCCTTCCAGAGGCCATTCTCATTCTTGGCAGCATGTAGTAGGCACTAGTAACACCTCTGGCTAAGTAAAAGGCATTTTGTGTATGCCTCATTAAGCAAAATAATCAGTTTCTCAGAGAATGCTCGTGTGCCTTATTTTTTTCCTTTTAATAAAGACAAAAATAAATTAGGGGGATAAAAAATAATTAAGGGCAATCTGCTAGCTCTCCATTTTTTTCCCCTTGATAATTCTTTCATTCTTTCCATATCTCACTGTTGGATGACTTTCTCTCTCGACCCCAGCCTCTTGCTGTAACATGAAAGTGAGCGTATCTTGGTGACCCCTGTCCTGCTCCCCATCTTTAACACTGAGAAATCTTCACAGGTGCCTTGAGATAGAAAAATGGCCTGCTTCTGTGGGCGAGAGGTGCTGTTTCCAAAAGCTGTCTTTGTGCTTATTTTTGCTGCAGGTTTGTTTGTATCCTAGCCGAATATTCATGAGAGAGAAAAAGAATGCTATCCTTTAAGGATGCCAAATCCATGTGGGGAGTCATGATCTCAATGAATCTGAGCACTTGTCAATTTGAAAATGTTCAGGGAAAGCAAATGAAAGAGGCTGGAATTGTTTATATGCTATCATTCAGTGTTCAAAGCTGCAAACATTTCTGCCTTTCTATACTTTTGAAGTTAAGGATTGGAACAGAATAATAGACAGCCTTTCAACATGAAACATTATCAAGCTTGAGGGGTTTTTTTATTGGAATTTTTGATATCTCATTGTTCTCTAGTTTGCCTTGGTCTTTGATCACTTATTCCTCTGACAAAAGTTTGGTCATGTTGTTGCTTTCCTTTTTACCCTAAGAGTATAAGGTGTGATGGGAATTATTTCTCTCCTTTTTTCTCTTACTAATTTTGTTGGTTGCCAAAAAAAAAAAAAAGTATTGGTCTAGACCTTAGATAAATATACCAGCCTGTTGTAAATCTGCTTTTGTTTTCCCATCAAATGTTGTCAGTTTTCTAAGTTTGTTCGTAGTGAATAATTTTAAGTGAAAATGTAATATAACCTGTTAATCTAAAATATTGGGCTGATGTTGATCTTTGCTTGGTAAATCTTTAACAGTGCTTTGAATTAACAGTCAAATGATACTGCGGTAGATAAAGTGGTGGCGGGTATTTAAAAATCCTACCGTGTAAACTGTTTTCAAGTGTCCTCAAGTACTTGAAGTCTCCATTTCCATAGTAGTGCTTGATATGATAATTACATACGACTCTCCTGTGTTCATTAAAATATGAGCTGGAGGCTCTGCAGACAATTTGTTAGCTTCCCATAGGTTTGAGAGTAATAAAATTGCTTTGCTTTAAAGCATCTGTAATTCAAGACTTTCACTAATTCAAATAAGCTTTCCCTCCACTTTTTTTTCCCAAGTAGGTAATGAGAGGAATTACTTTTAAAAATACCTCTGAGAAAATGAGGGTGGTCTCGCCATACTGGGGAGGAGAAGGTGTGGATTATCTTGGAAGGTAACTGTGATTGTTTTTATTGCCTTGGTTCTCAAAGGCTTGCAGTTTTAAAGGCATGGTTGATAATGGTCTCTCCCTTCATTCCTGCAGTCAGACTCTAGCCCTGTGTTTCCAAAAAGGATATATATTTTTCTAAAACCAAAGTAAAGTTTCCATTACATCAATAAGACAAATACTTTAAAAATGGGGGAGGGAGTTAAAAATGTATCCACACTGTAGAAAGGTAGAAGCAACACAAGTGTCTGTCAACAAAATGTATTCGCACATACAGTAGTAGAATGTTAGCCTCCAAATGGAGATATTTTCTAACATTCCTTGATATGACCTCTTAGGTACACCCATCATTTAAAAGTGGACATTTAATTTCCAAATATAGGAGGTTTTTTAAAAAAGTATCTTTGATACTAATTTCTCATTTAAATACCTTTCTTCTCTGCAATCACCCTCTGTATTTTTTCTGTCATCTAACTTTATTAAGGCTTTCAATGGCTAAGTCAAAGATCTCTCTTGGTAAATGTTACATTGTACTGGAAAATATGTGGGTTATTTTAAAATACCTTTTCATACTGATATGTAATGTAATTCCAGTTTATAATCTAGTTTATAGTGCCTGGGAACTTTGAATAGAATTTGTATCCTGCTATTGTGTGAAAATTGTATAAATCTGAATTATGTTGAATTGGTTCATGGTGCTTTTCAGGTATACTATATCCTTCTACTTTGCTGTACATTCATTCTATTAATCTTTAAGAGTTTGGCATTGAAACCCCAAATGAAATTCTTAGTTTATCTACTTAAAAAATAATTGCAATATGTAGTGTAACCTATATGTAACTTTGTATTTTCCAAGTCTCCTGCAAAAATGTGTTCATATACTTCCATAATTAAAGAAAAAAAAAAGAGAAAAGGAAGGACAGTCTGACACCTGCTACCACATGGATGAAGCTTGAGGCCATTAGGCTTATTGCGATAAACCAGGCGATAAACAAATGCTATATGACTCCACTTAAGTGAAGTACCTGGAGTGGTCAAACTCATAGAGATGCAGTATGGTGGCTGCTGGGGGCTGGGGTTGGGGAATACGGAGTGAGCGAGTGAGCGGGTACAGAGTTTGTTTTGTAAATGGAGAGTTGTGTGACTGATGGTGATGATGGTGGCACAGCAGTGTAAGATACGTGATACTACAGAACTCTGTGTACACTTAAAAACAAATACCATGGTAAATTTTGTTAAGTATTTTACCATAATTAAAGCTAAAAAAACAAGAGAAGGAAAAGAAACCCCAATGTTAGCTTTAAAAACTTAAATGTTAACATAAACCTGTCACTTTAACTGATTTTAATGTTTATACCAGCAATATAAATTTACAAATATATTTGTTACATCATCATCTATAAAGAGCCCAGAGATACCCAATGTGTTTGTGGCAAATAATTGCATTTAATCTGAAAAGTCCAATTAGGATTTTTATTCTCACTTGTGGTATTTGTGTCTCCTGTTTACTTTTAAAATTTGGATTCCATCATAAGAAAAATAAAATTATTTTCTTTGTTTAAAATCTGGAATTCCCAGAACACATAAAAACTGATAAATGTCCCAAAACAGAATGGGTTGAGCTAAATATTTCTTAGTTAATATGAATATGAAGCTCCTGGGGATTTAACGTCCACATTTTGATGGGGTGGGTCTGGGTTAAGACCTGAGATTCTACATTTCACCTGCAGAGGTACTTCGAATTTTTCTGCTTTCCCCAGGGCTAGTTTAGGATCCCTCCAAAGGCTTGCTGGTCACTTTTCACTCCTCATTCTGCTTTCTAGCTTCCACAATAGTGAGGCTGTTGTCACCTGATCGATCATCTTGTCCTTGTGGATTTCTGCATTCTGAACTCCTCTTTTTTCAGTAGGTTTTCAAGTGAGAGGAAGCAAGGTAGTGCTTCTGTTTCACAGGAAGTTGCCAATCCCCTTTTCGTTATTTATGGTTATGTGCTCATTGCTGGTGCTCTTTGCTCATCAGTATATATCAGCATTTCCCTTCGTACCTAAAGTTCATGTGAATAAAAATTTATTAAGCATGGAGTATGTGCTGGATCTTATGCTTGTCTTCGAAGGTGACACACTGGCTCCTGCCCTAAGGGAATAAGTCACTTACACCTTAGAAGATGGAGGGGAAGCAGCTTAAGTGACTTCCTTGACAGGCATGTTCTTAAGCGCTATCTTATATTGTAGGTGATGAAAATTCTTCAGAACCAACTGTATCACTGTGCCACTCTGTCAACCTCAGATTTATCCCCGGGTTACCCAACTGTGTTTGGTTTTCCATCCCTATTGATACAATGATTAAAGAGCGAAGAATCACTCTATCTTCATTTTCAAGCAATAGTACATGCTTGTTTCTGTGAAAGGTTTTTCTAAATTGCATCCATGCTGCTCCATTTCAGACAATTTTTTAGTGGGGCAGGGGGTTGTGTGGATAAACATGCCCTTATAGTGTTGTGTGGAAAGCAGAATTCTGGTACGGCCCTGAAGATCCCCTCTCTAACTTCCCACTTCATGTGCACCCTGAATAATCCCAGAGGCTGTGACTGTTGATAGACTTTAAAAGTGGTTTATGACATATTTGACCTTAACATAGGGTGATGATCCAGGTGAGCCTGACTTAGCCACATTAGCTTGTCATGAGCAGGGTTTTGTCTGGCTGATTGAAGAGAGCATAGGAAGGATTCAGCCAGGGCAGCTTGCTGGCTTGAATTTGGAGGGGGCCATGCGGCAAGAAATGCAGACATTCTTGAAGATGCCTGCCAGCAAGGACATGGGACCTCAGTCCTATAACTGCAAGGAACTGAATTCTTTCAGTGACAAGAATAAACTTGGAAGGGATTTTTTTTCCCCCTTAGCGCCTCTAGATGGAAACTCAGCCCAACCAACTGAGATTCCAGCCCTTTGATGTGCTAAGCAGAGAACCCAGCCATGATGTGTGCTGGACTTCTGACCTAAAGACCTCTGAGCTAAAAAATGCTGCTTGTTGCAGCCACAAAGATTGTGGTAGTTTATTACAGAGGAATAGGAAATTGATACACATTGCACATTAGCGGGCAAATGCGATCAAAAGAAGGTAGAAGTCACAGCAGTGAACACAAGCTAATGCTGCTTAGCTGGCTGGACAATTAAGTCCAGTTACCTTATACATGATGGGAATAAAAGTTGACATGTGGAGGCATCAAACAGTGAAAAGAATATAGGTTTGGAGAGAGGAGACCTGAGCAAGTCGTGGTTCTCTTACTTCCTAGCCGAGGTTTGGCACTCACTTCTCTCTCTCAACGAAAAAACCTAGAGGTTGGCCAGAGGGCACCTCAGCACAGTGTTAGCACAGGTTTATTTACTGAGCAGTGAACTCCTTTCCCTAAATCCAGCTTAGCCCTGCCCCACTAGGTGTAGAACGAAGGGTGTCTGTTGCGTTATTTTCTGGGTAGGTTTTTTAAAAAAGCAGCTGAAAATGCTCTGGGGTGTGTGTGTGTGTGTGTGTGTTTTCTCCCCCCCTGGGGTTGTTTTTTTAAGGGCCAGTTAAAAAAGATGTTCTCATGTCAAAACAACAATCTCCGTACCAAAAAGCTGCATCAAACTATGTTATTTGGAAAAAGTAATATCTAAAGTCTGCTCTATCTCTAACAAAACTAATGCCCATGAGGAGTTTTCATGTCCTTAAAATCCAGAGATTCCATTTTTGTATGTTTTAAAAATAAATAGAAATTTATCTTTAAAATCTATTTTTGAAACCTAGGGTGATGCTAGCTAGAAGTATTTCTGTCTGGAACACCTGCTCATCAGAATTCATTTTTAGTATGTTTCTTCAGTCTTTTGAGGGAGGGGAGCTTATAGTTATTTCTTATGCATTACTATGCCTGTACTGGGTCCCTTGAACTTAGTCACGGGTAGATACATGGTTGTGTGTTTTGAATGCTAGAGTTATAAAGAAAGTGGTCACTTGGAGCTGAGTTGCTAGTCTTTCTCCTACAAGATGATTCTTTCTTGAGCTTAAGGATCCTGTTCACATTGTAAACGAAAAATCTTGAGAAAATTAAGGATATTTGAATTACATAGTATTTGGGAAATTGTTGTTCAGTTGCTCGTGTCCAACTCTTTGGGATCCCATGGATTGCAGCTCATCAGGCTTCCTTGTTCTTCACTATCTCCCAGAGTTTGTTCAAACTCATGTCCATTGAGTCGATGATGTCATCCCCCATTTTATCCTCTGTCATCCCCTTCTCCTTCTGCCCTCAATCTTTCCAGCATCAAGGTCTTTTCCAATCAGTCAGCTCTTTGCATCAGGTGGCCAGAGTATTGGAGCTTCAGCTTCAGCATCAGTCCTTCCAGTGAATGTTTAGGGTTGATTTCCTTGAGGATTGACTGGTTTGATTTGGGGAATGTGACATTTCAAAAGGAAAATGCAAATTCTTTTCCCTTTGGAACTTCTTTCTCTGCTCTCAGCTAACGGCCAATTTTTGAAAATAGGACTGTTAGGCGAAAAACCCCAATAGCTCAACCACCAAAAAAATGGGCGAAAAGGACCACATGTCCAACCACTGCCTGGACACAGCGTGGAAACAAAGTGTAGAAAACGAAGTTGGCTCCATCGGCTATATTTAAAAACAAGAACTTTTGAGTTGCTCTCCAACAAACGTTAAAACAAGAAGACGACCAGAGGTGAACATGTCTGAATGGCATGGTTCATGGCTCACTCCATCAGATATTATTGGAGCCTTTCATTCACCCAAGGACCTTCCCCCTATGTCTCTGCACAGATTTCCCCACCATGCCTTCCCTCCACATCAGAGCAGGTCTGTGATGTGAGATGTTTCTCCCTCCATCACTTTAAAACTTGTCCCAGCCTTCCCAGTCCTCACTGGACACTTGACTTGTGAAAATAACTTTTGTGGAGCTATCGTCTGCTCTGTTTTTAAACAATCCCAGAGGATGGGGAGAGGGACTCACAGCTGCCACACAGGCAGATGCCCGAGAGCACAAAATCAGTGGTTCTCTGGGAATAGTTGTCTCGTCTTCCTTTCTTGGCTATTCTTCACCTTTAGTAGAAGATACGTATTTTCTGACAGTGGTTCCAGGTCCGAAACCTCGAGCTTGTCTTGGTCAGCCACGGTTTTGAGAATGCTGTTGTGTGAATACACACCATGACGTGCGTTAACCAAAACTGCCGTTCCTAGTGAAACCCTCCAGTGCTCTGAGGGATACAGCAAAATCCTCCTTGGAGTTGTAGTTGAGTAAGCACTTTGCAGACAGGTAAGCGTAACACACACCGGAATGAAATGTCAGTTGCTTAGTCGTGTCTGCCTCTTTGTGACCCGTGGAATACTCCAGGTAAGAATACTGGAGTGGGTTGCTATTCCCTTTTCCAGGGGATCTTCCCAACCCAGGGATTGAACCCAGGTCTCCTGCATCGCGTGCACGTGCTTTACGGTTTGAGCCACCAGGGAAGTACATTAAGCTTCAGTTATCTCAACAATTCTATTGAGCACTTGTAACCTAACTTCCATTTTCTCCTTCTTCATGTGTATGATTGATAAAATTGAGGGGAGCAGAGATCAGTAAGAGTGGTCTGGTGTTAGAGTGCTTATGTATTTCCCTCTGTGCAGAATTTCTAGTGATCCGCTTTAAATAGGTCCAGTCAGTTTTAGCTTGCATGTGGCCTAACTTTCTGCATTACCAATTTCACAGGTTTTAAAACCATAGCTCTGTCCTTTCGAGCAGCAATATTAAACCACTTATGCCATCTTCAGAGGTTTGGGTTCTATGAAATGTCATATGATGGGAAGATGCCTACGATCTTCCTGATACAATGGGGTCCTTCCTTCCTGAGCCATTTTTGTTTTAGTGGAACTGGAATTTCACGTGAGGTCTTAGGTTTGAATACCTGTTTCTTCAAATTCTCTTTGGTGGGGGTGGGGCGCTCCAGTTTCCTGTGGGAAATGGTTATAATAGCTGCCTCACAGTGTCTTGTGGTTAATTGAATTATAAAGCTAATTGCCAAGCACCTGGAAATGGCAACCCAACCCAGTATTCTTGCCTGGAGAACCTCATGGACAGAGCCTGGCAGGCTACAGCCCATGGGCTTGCAAAGAGTTGGACGTGACTTAGTGACTGAACGACAAACAAGCTGACACAAAGCCACGTCCTCAGTGGGCAACATGTAACACTGGATCTTTGTCCAGGTTTGCTTTTTAAATATAAAGCATCATATTAACCACATTAGCTGAGTCTCTTGTGTCTACACCACAATGATGCCAGACTATTTTTATATAATGGTTCTAAGCATATAATTCATAGCATAGAGTCTCCCAGAACATACATTTAAGTGGCACTTGCATTTCTTTATCTTCCTGATAACATTTCCAAGAATTATTTGGGGCCAGGCATGGAGAACAGGCTCAAGGAGTGGCTCAGCAAAGGCCCAAGGAGCCTCCAGGTCTTGGGCTAAAGACACACCCGCCCCATGCTTCTTGTTGGGCATCTCGGCAAGGGGGTAAGTGGTGTCGCCGACACCTTTCTTAGCTATTGCCTGAGGGGTGAAGCCACGTATAGTACAGTTAACAAGTAGATCACCATGTTCCTTTTTCCTTTCAATAAAAGGAAAGTTACATCTGAAATGTGGGTGCTGGCTGCCAGCAACAGCTTTGTCAGTGCCTTTGAGGTTAAGGCTGTTGCAACAGTGAAGTGTCAGCGTATCGATTTTAGTCTCCAGCCTTTGTTCCAGACAGACCCTGTCCTTCCGCCCAGTGGTGCTTGCGGGTGGCTTTGCCTTGTCTTCATCCTCCGCCTGGCGACAGCGCCAGGGTCCACCTCGTGGCCTTGCAGGAGGCTCCCTTTGAGACCTTTGGGGGAGTCTGAGAAGCTCACCTGCTCTCTCCAATGTCCTGTCTCACTTTGTTTCAGGTCTGTTTTTGTAAAGTGTTTGCCTGCAATGTGGGAGACTCAGGTTCACTCCCTGGGTTGGGAAGATTCCCTGGAGAAGGCAATGGCAACCCACTCCAGTACTCTTGCCTGGAAAATCCCATGGACGGAGGAGTCTGGTAGGCTACAGTCCATGGGGTCGCTAAGAGTTGGACACAACTGAGCGACTTCACTTCACTTCAAGTCATTTCATTTTTCCTCTGTCCTGAGAGGTGTCACTTCACTAGGTCTGGGGTTCCTGTGGTGCTTTTTTCTGTGGTTCTATGTTTTAATCAGCTCCCATCCTCGGGGTTCCTGGGCAGATGAGAAATCTCTTCTTTAAGATGAGAAATCTCATCAACTTAGGGATTAATGTGTGCTACAGTAGAAGTCAGAAAACTGACTTCTAGCCTTTTTTTTTTCTTTTTTGCTATTTTCTGGCTGGAAGGCTTTCGCCAAGTTCGATAAGTTAAACTTTGATTTCTTCATCTTTAAAATAGACAAAATAGCTAATCTTCTCAGTGGGGCCACTGGGAAAATTAGATGAGATAAAGTACATGAAGAACTTCCAAGTCGTAAAATGAGTCAACCTGTCTGAGGCAATATGCTAAGTGCAGTGGGAGAGGTACTTTACCTAGAAGAGAGCTCTTTCCCACCTCCTACCCTCAAAGATTTAAAAATCAGATGGCCCAGGGTTGAATCCCAAATGTGCACTTAGCTATGTGACCGTCATTAAATGATTTAGCCTCTTAGACATTTACTTTCATTAGTTAAAAAGATAATGTGATGATGTTGTGTATCAAAAACTACCACGTGTAGTGCAAATGTTCGCTGTTTCATTATTATCCTCCAAAATTGTCTAGTGATTCAAAAATTTTTGGCTGTATCCAAAAATAGCATATTGTGGAATCCTGGGGAACCAGAGAGTATTTCTGGTGAACAAGGCTGTAATTAAAATAAAGGGGCCTATTTTGGAATTTAGAAGTTAACAGAAGGACACCAGTCAAGCTCTCTTAGCTTTCACATAGACAATAGTTCTCAGCTAATTAAGCACATTCTTTTGTTTTTAGGATCTTGAGATAAAGGAAAAGTTTCCCAGTTCATCCTTTCTCATATTCTGCAAACCTAGTTGGATATCTGCTATAGAACTTTTAAACCCTTTGGTGTCTTAATGTTCACATCTTTAAAAGAGAGAGAAAAAATATTTGTCTTCCTAGGTGGGACTGTTGTAAAGGCAACATGGGATAATTCAAGGATACATTTTGGAAACTTAAAAGCTAACGAATATATGATTGCCTTCACTTGAATGTTTTGAACCAAATATTAAGTTTTTGTCTAAAAGAACCTTGGAGAAGCTAAAAGACTTAAACAAACAAACCCAGCAATGAAAATGAATTGAGATTGCTCATTTTAAAACAGCTTATTTTAAAGATCTGTTCCATCATGGTGCCTTTGAATTTCATGATTCACTGTGACATGAAATGTAGCTGAAGTTGTTTTTCAGTTGCCCAGTTGTGTCCAACTTTACCCAATAGACTTGGCATGCCAGGCTTCCCTGTCCTTCACCATCTCCTGGAGTTTGTTTATACTCATGTCCGTTGAATTTTTGATGCCACTGAACCACCTCATTCTCTCTCACCCCCTTCTTCTCCTGTCCTCAATCTTTCCTAGCATCAGGGTCTTTTCCAATGAGTCAGCTCTTTGAATCAGGTGGCCAAAGTATTGGAGCTTCAGCATCAGTCCTTCCAATGAATATTCAGGGTTGCTTTTTTGTTGAAGTGATCTCTCGAAATAATAATGACAAAAATTTTAATACTGAAGCTTCATTCATAGAACAACAGGGAAGCTTATTCTGTATCAACCAGAAACAAAAAAATCAAAAGTGCAGTTTCAGGGAGTAACACCTGTCACATGTCTGACAAGTCAAATGGATAGATACCAAAGGGTAGACCTTTTTAAGTGCACAAGATGTATTTCTAGGAATTCATACTGTTGTTTCTACTATTAAGTATGGGGATAATTTGGTGATTCTAAATAATTGTGTTTTTTTTGTGTGTGTGTATGTGTGTAATAATTAGACTTCTTTGCTGCCTTAGAATAGATGCTTTAGATTCCAACTAAAACATAATTTGAAGACCTCATTTCACAGTCCGAGAACCACAACCTTTGGAGGCCAGACATGTCCCCAAAGAGCTTACCAAGAAAAAGAAAAACCAGCTCTTCTGCCACCAGTTAGCACCCCTTGCCGTTATCCCCAATATTTTCTAGTCTGCATAGAACATTGGAGAGCGAGGGAGGAGAGGAAAGGTTCATTCGCTTTATACCAAAAGTGAGAGGGCAAGTTGCAGGAGATTCTCCCATGGAGGCTGGGGTTGCCTGCGAAAATGTAAGTCCTTTGGATTTTCTGTTGAATGTCTGAGCAGGCAGACTTGTCTATCTGACCCTGTGCTTACCTGGGTTGGAAAGGGGAGAACCCGAGAGACAAGGAGGAAGAGGGGCTGACCCTGGAACAGCTTACGTTATTTCCTGTTAAACTTGCAGAGGATACCAGAATTCTTCAAGGTGAATGCTGAGACTGGTAGTTGACTTCAAGCCATCTTGCTAGATTGTCCGTAAGAGCCTGGATTCTGGTCATGGGGGCCAAGAGGTGGGTGGGAAAGCTTGAGCTGGGGCTCAGGTCAGATCTACATCAGAGATGCTGTGTGGTGAGGAGGGCCTATAGGGGCCCTTGGGAGAATTCCCACAGCAGCCTGCATTAGCTTGGGAAGTGATCGTGGCCGGTCATATAGGAGGATATCTGCCATTCCCTTCCTACTATTTCCTTGCAGGAACAGCCCAGAGAGGGAGGAGGAATTGAGGGGAAAGTGAATTCCAGACCTCCCTGTTCACAGGCCAGGTCACAGCTTTGCCTGGGGTCAGAGTGGGGGCTGGCGTGAAACCACAGATGAATTTAAGAAGAAAAATTCAACTTGGCCTTGAGTTTGAATAACCAAAAGTTACCCCAGATGGTGAGATCTGCCTGAGACACTATTAAAAATGGGAAAGAGGTTTAAATAATAACCATTGGTAGCTCTTATGTGAGTAAAGCCATTTCCTGTTAATTACCCAGTGAGATGGTAACACTCAATAAATCCAGTTTTGCAAACTCTCCCTCTCTATGTTGTTATGATATCAAATACTCACTGGAATATCCAAATCCATCCTAGGAGTGTTGGTGTGAGGTGCTTAGCTTCCAGGAGTTTCATTGTTAAGCTTATAGCCCTGCTTCATACTTTGTATGGTGTGTAGTATATATGATGACTCTTGGTCAAGATGTTTACTTAAGTGAATTATTTGTGATCATTCAGTGGTCTCTTTGTGATCAGAAATGTCTTCAAGAATTTGGGGTTCTGTTGTCAATAGTGTGTAGGGGCAGATCCTTGAGACATAGACAGGTAGATACTACACAAAATCACAGAGAAATATATAGAATTATTGCATTGGAGGTGCCTCCATGCTCCTTATTTGCTTAAGAAGACTGTAAGCATTATATGATAGCATGTCAACATAGCTCATAAAGGAAGAAGTGGATACAACAAGCCTTTCTTAATGTTCCCCAGAAAGTCAGTGAGTGAACTGAGAAGTGGATCCAGGATTTCATGTATCAGCACCATAGGTCTTATCATTTATATAATCCTTTTTTTCCCCCCCGTTACTGTCAAGATTTTAAAGAGGGATTATGGGTTGAGTTAGAGAGCAGGCAATTGAGGCGTACTGCACAAAGTTGTTAAATCTCAGAGGCTTGAGATTTCTTGGCTCCTTTTAAGTTTTGGAAGCAGAGCACTCCTAGAGAATCTATTAGGAATTGGCTTCATGGAGAAAGTGTAGCTCTTGGACAGTTCACTTTTGAAGCTGAGAGAGAGGATAATAGGTTGCTGAAGGTGAAGGGGGGATTTGCTTCTGGTTTAGGAAACAGAGGGTGCTAAGGGGTGATGGTCCTGGGCGGACTCAGGCTGTAATAGTGCTTCAGAGGGCTGAGTGCTGCTCCAGATCAACTTCAATTTTCCATTGAGGTCATTTTCTGAGTTGCGACAAAGCCTGGGGACCCTCTTATGGGGTGTCTATCTCTTTGTGCCCTGATTGCTAGGGCTGTGCTCTCATCTTGGCCAACTGCCCATTTCCTTCACGTCTGAAGGGAATTAATTCCAATCAGATTGTGCAGATTTAAGGCTTGGGAAGAAGAAAAAAAAATAATCTGCAGGTCTTGTGTCTAGGGTAGAGGTTCCTAACCTCCAGGACCTAATACCTGATGAGGTGAAGTGCAGCTGATGTAATAATAATAGAAATAAAGTGCACAATAAGAGTGATGTGCTTGAATCATCCCTCAATCACTGCCCCTGCCGCCCCCCGCGGCAGTCCGTGGAAAAATTGTTTTCTACCAAAGTGGTCCTTGGTGCTGTAAAGGTTGCGGATGCTGATCTAGTGGATACGTGGGAATGAGTTACACAAAGATGCGACTGACTCAGGTGTGAGGGCAGAGAGGAAGGAAAGAGCCCCCACCTGCTCTCTCCTCAGTGGGAAGTTCCCTCTAGGCTTTGGCAGAATGAGACATGCAGGAGAGTGGAGGGAAGAGCCGGGCGTTCTCCTGGGGAGGGCGTTCCCGGACCGTCTTCACTCAGCAGATGAAAGGATCCCATGGAAGAGTTCCACCTCAGCGGCCCCACCCCAGGCTCTGTGCTGACTGCTTTTTACTGCTTCACAGGCATTGAGTCACCTTGTTAAGTGGCATCCCTAATGTGGAGATGGAGTTATTCCTTGCCCCCAAGCTACTAGGAACCTATTCAGGAAAGACACAGGTCCTTGCACCACAAACGCAGAGGGTTGCTGTCGCTGTTTTAAGTGGCTTGCGGGGCAGAATGAAGTGATCTGGCTGGAAGTCCTCTGCCGGAGGGCTAGCTCAGCTGAGAGGGAATTTGAAATTTGAGGTGGCTGCCGGGCATCTGTAGGGATGCTGTGAGGTCGTGCTTGACCCTTCCAAGAGGACTTGATCCTGAGGCAGAGGAGGAGAAAGCTAGTGTGATATTTTTGAAAGATACTTTGTTGGGATCATAGGAGTGCTTCAGCAGGTGCCTTGCTCATACCGCTGTCTTCAGTCTTCTACCGAGTCCGTGAATGTTTTAGCTGAACTGTCCCTGAGGTTCCTTGCGCTAGACGCAGGAGGACGCCAGACATGGGAGGACGTGTGTTTCCAAATCAGTTTCCATGTGGGTTAGACTTCTGAGCTAGAAGAGCACATCTGCTCTTTATTTTACAGATGAGGAAATTGAGTCCCAGAGAGGGCGCGATTTGCCCCTTCCCTTGAGATCAGCCGGCAGAGTCGGCACAAAAATCTAGGTCTTCGGATTCAGCCCACTGCCTTTCCTGCACGCCACGCTGCTTCCCTCATTATCTCGAGATTTGCCGGAGTCCCAGGACTGCAGCATGCCGGTGCAGAGCGAATTTTACTGCTGCCACCGAATTAACTCATCACGTTTCGTCCGACTCCCAGCCCGTTTCTGCCACACGTCATAAATGGCGACTCCTGTGGTCTGAGAACTGGGCGCCTCGAGGGACAACGGCATAACCACCCCAGGGTGGTTCTTGGTGCTGCAGCCTCGGGATGCTCTCCTCTGCCCCTGCTGGTCTGGAGCCATTTCCTCTCGAAAACGGGGACTGCGAGGGTGGAGCCAGCGGCGCACGTGCAAAGGCGCGCAGCCCTGAGCTGAACCGGATTGGAGCCCTTGGGGTGGTGTTAATTCTGACTCCATATAGTTTTGAAAATCTAGGCCGTAGTTTTCAGCTGGACTTAGTTCCATTTTAGGAATACTTGTTTGATATCTTCTGAGACCGTGGGTAAGGAGGACTGCCCACTGGTGATGAGTATTCCCTTGTGGATTTCCCTGGTCAGAACTTCTCTAGGAGTGTGGCTTTGCCTTGCAAACTTCATGGTATCGCTTACCTTGTTGGCAGCTTTTGTGCAGTGGATTTTATTAATAAGGCTTCTGCGTGCTGAGTCGTGTCCGAGTCTTTGGAATGCCATGGGCTGTAGCCCACCAGTCTCCTCTGACCATGGAATTCTCCAGGAACTCCGTTGAAGGCTGAGAAACTGGGGACAGAGGATGAGATGGTTAGATGGCATCATTGACTCAATGGACATGAGTTTGAGCAAACTCTGGGAGATACAGAAGGACAGGGAAGCCTGGTGTCCTGCAGTCCATGGGGTCCCGAAGAGTTGGACACAACTGAGCGACTGAGCAGCACCAATCAAATAGGCCCCAGGTTCTGCTGGGTTTGGAGTTCTTTATTTGTGATGGATCAGCCTTGTGTGGTATTCTTACTGTAATTTGAGATGCACAATATATGGAGATAATTAACTGGATTTAGGGGTGCAAATGGCAGCTCTGGAAAGTTACTGATTTTTGCCCCCCTGAATTATGTGAACCTCAATCACTGCTCATACTAATGTTTTTAAAAAACATTTTATGTATTTTTGGCTGTGCTGGGTCTTCGCTTCTGTGCAGGCTTTTCTGTAGTTGCGGGGCGGCTACTCCCTAGTTGCAGAGCACAGGCTTCTCGTTGCGGTGGCTTTTTCTTGTTGTGGAGCACAGGCTCTAGGATGTGCAGGCTTCAGTGGTTGTGTGTTCAGTAGTTGCAGCTCCCCGGGTCTAAAGCTCAGGCTTGGTAGCTGTGGCACACGAGCTTAGTTGTTGCGCGGCGTGTGGAATCTTCTCAGCTCTGGGATTGAACCTGTGTTCCCTGCACTGGCAGGGTGGCTGGCAGAGTGGTATATATTTATACCACTAAGCCAGGAGGGAGGGCCCCCCTTGTGGCTCAGCTGGTAAAGAATCTGCCTGCAATGCAGGAGACCTGGGTTTGATCCCTGGGATACCCAGGAGAAGGGAAAGGCTACCCTCTCCAGTAGTCTGGCCTGGAGAATTCCAAAGGGGCCACAAAGAGTCGGACACGACTGAGCGACTTTAACTTTCACTTTTCAGCAGGGAAGCCCAGTCCATACTAATTTCATACCCTGACACCCATCCTAGGGAAGAGATGTTCTATTTCCTAACTTTTCAAAGGGCCAACTGAGTTTGCTTTCCTGGTTGTTTTTCTCAGTGTGCCCGATTTCTTCTCAAAGCCCTTTTCACCAGAACAACCCACCCACTGTGGCGCCCAGAGGTGTGTGAGCTTCAGGTGTTGGTGCCGCAGCTTTTCCTGTCCAGCCTCGGGGGCTGCTCGTTTCCTCCCTGCGCCCCGGGCCCAGGTACCGTGCGCTCATTTAGCTTTACTGCCTGTTAGAGGCCGGGGCAGGTGGGAATTACCAGACTTTTTTTTTTTTTTGCCTCTGGTTCTTTCTTCTCCTGGAGAGCAAGTATTAAAGAGGAGGGTGGGCAGGCAGAGAGCCGTCCCGACAGGAGGGAGGGAGTGGAGGCCAAGCAGGGTTGTGGGGGTCTGGGGGTGGTTGATTGCCCGTTAATGTAGCCGGATGTTAAGAAACAACTGAAGGTAAATAAAAGCAGACTTCCTCTGGGTCCCTACAAAACCCCTTTCCTGCTTACTGCTGCCTTAGGCCGAGGGCCTGCTTTCCTGCCTGGGTTCTATAAATTACTAGCAGTTATCACCTCAGGTATAGATGGAATGAAAAACAAGTTTCTGTAGTTAGGTCTGTCTGGAAACCTAATGAGTGTTTGATGTTGTTTCTATGAGAAAGCTGTATTCCGAGTTCCCAATAAATTACCAACATTCCTTAGGAATATGAACCACGTGCACGTTAGTAAACGCATCTTTTGTTTCTGAGTCTCTTCAAGTTTGTACTTCATTTTAGAATTGAGAATTGTGATGCATCTGAAGGTAACAGGCGGGCCGAGAGCATATTCTTTCCCAATTTCTTTTGCTACTTCCTTGTACTGCTTAGGTCTCCCATGTTTTCCTTTCTGTGACTATCTTTCAGAGGATCATGTTTTGGTCTTGGGATAATTCTGCTTTTTGAATACAGCATATAGCTGGGGACTTGCATGAAACTACCCAGAGCTGTCTCATTTAGAATATTTTTTCCCCTTGGCTGACTTCACTAAATTCTGTAAATGCAAGAGGAGCTAGCTCCATGGCTGCGGATCTGGTATCGATTATCATTAATTCTTCCCTTTATGACTTTGCCACTTAAATACACATTTAGAAACAAACCAAATAAACATAAAATAGCATAACTAAAATTTTGACTTGGGTGGTCCAGTTAGTTTCAACATGTGCTTAGCTTTGAAAGGTGGTTATAAAAACACTAGAGTTTAACCAAACCATTAAATGATGGTAATAGGGTTTTTTTTTTAAATTTTATTTTATAAGGTATTAATTCAAATATCTTTAAAAATAAACCTTGGGTTATTTACAATTTATTGAAATACAAAATAACCAAAATGGTAAATTTTTGCATGTTTAGGTGCTTTGTTTCTGTATATTTCCATTTGGCCTATAAAACTCGATTGACTGGTTTCCAACTATGTGACTTTGAGTAAGTCACTTAACTCTTGAGCTTTAGTCTCATTTGTGACAGGAAATATGTGCTAGTTGGTTCCCAGGTGCTCTCACTTCTGAAATGTTAGGACTCTGCAATTCTGTGAGTTTAAAAGTTGACATTAAAAAGAATCATATGAAGCAGAAGGTATACTATTGACTTCACTGTAGAAGGGAAGAGATGGAACGTTGTGGACTAATCAATAAAGGTCTGAAAATAGCATATAATCCTGAGCCTTCTTTAAAAAGTCAGTCTTATTTATTCCCCTGTTTATTGAACTGTGCATATGGTTGAGAAAATAGATGGGACATCTGGAAAAAGTATTAAAACATATTTATAGGCAAGAACTATGCCTCAGCACCTTAAATATGTTGTGTTACAACAGTGTATGCTGATGTTGTCATAAAATGCAATGCCAGCCACGTGAGTCAGCTCCATTTAGAATCATTTTGGATTTGGCCAAATGGTGTTTTGGTGGTTTCTGGATTGTGGGTTAGAAATCAGAACTCCTGGAGTGAGTCTCTTGCTTCTACACACATAGAACTCCCCAGAACAGAGAGAAATCCATTTCCTTTTAATTTTCCACATCTTTTTGTGGTTGTCTTTGCTTTCCCTCCTATGATCCATTTCTGGCATGACAGTAAGAGTTTCTTTGGGGTAATTAGTAGTTCTAAATTATTTCCATTAAGGATTCTTGGAGATTAGATGTAAAAGCATTGTAGAAAGACTGGTTATATAGAGAAGAAACACATCAACTTGAAAAAAAAAAAAGGTATTCTTAAGATCAGACATGGGTTGTTGTTGAAATCTGGTTCCTGCAAGCAGAGCAAGCCTGGGGCAAGCCATTTTGTTATGTCACGGAGGCAGCCTTTGGGCAAACACTAATGACACATGAGGGAAGAGTGACCACAATGTTTCGTGTAGGTTCCTTTGATCACTGTTAACTGGTTTTTAATATTACACCAACATTATATCAGAAACCAAAGCATTTCTTAGTCCTCTCACTCTGGAAATCGTTTCCCCCACTTTTCTGACGTAGAGTGAAAGATGGCTGTTTGGTCGGTATCCCATGTACGCCACTCTTTCTTAAATACTACAGTGGTAAAGACTTACAAGTGTTCCTTTTCATTTGTTTTGAAGTGATGAGAGAGGGCAGAGATGGTATCTTGTTAGTGTCCCAGGGCCCCAGTCAAGGCTTGGGGTAGAGTGAGGACTTCCTGTAATTTGGCTTCTTGTCAGATTGTGTTTTTGAGGATGAAGCAGGAATCTTCCTTTGAAATCTTCATAAATCAGATAAAATCTAATTGGTTAGGAAAGGCAGAGAATGAAATGGACCGTATCTCTTTTTGTCCTTCTGTTACATCTTCAGAAATTAGGATTTTTCTTCACCCTTATAAGTGTAGTCATGTATTTTTTAACTCTGCATTTGCGGAGTATAAAAATTGATTACTAAATGTGAATATTAAAGCATAGAGTTGATGAGAGAATTAAAAAAAATAACCCCACAAATACTTCCTTTCAGTAGTAGGCTCATGAATTATGGTTAAACCTTTAGAAATCAAGGAGACAAAATTCAAGATGTTTTTGGTAACTTTTTAGGATTGTAAGTTGCTTAAAGTGGAACAGAGTTAGGCCATTATCTGTTTTGCCTTTTTGAAGATGATTAGGCTGTTCAAGAAACATGGATCCGTTACCATCTCCACTTAGAACTTGGGTGTGTAGGTCTTGTTCTGTGAGTTGTATGGTCATATTTTTTAACTGATGTGTGGTTAATGTACAGGATTACATGGGTTATAGGTATATTATATAGCGATTCACAACTTTTAAAGGTTATATTCCATTTATAGTTATTATAAAACATAGGCTATATTCCCTGTCTTGTATAATATAATCTTGTATCTTATTTATTTATTTTTTTACAGAATATAATCCCCTATCTTTATATTGCTCCTACCCCCTTTTCTCTCCCTGCTGGTAACCACTAGTTCTCTATATCTGTCTGTCTTTTTGGTTAGTTGCTAGTTTGTTGTACTTTCTGAGATTTCACATATAAGTGTATCATACAGCATCTGACTTTCTGTTTGACTTATTTCACCTAGCATGATACTCTTCAAGGCTACTGATGTGAATTTCATTCTTTCTGATGGCCGAATAGTAGTCCATTGTGTGTGTGTGTGTGTGGATAGACAAGCATATGTGTATACATGCCGGCCACATCTTCTTTATGCATTCATCCATCACTGAATCTTTCCATATCTTGGCCATTGTAAATAATGCTGCAGTAAACATTGGGGTGCATATGTCTTTTCAAATTAGTGTTTTTGTTTCTTTCGGATACACACCCAGGAGTGGAAATGCTGAGCCATGTGGTAGTTTTATTTTGGATTTGTTGAGCGTCTATGGCCATAGTTCTGCCATTGCTTTGCCACCTCCTTGCTTGATTTGATTATCTTTAGGTCCCTCACGGGTTTATCATTTGTACCATCTAGGCATCCTGCCTTCTGATCGTTCCACTGGCTGCTTTTGTATTGGAACCACTGTCGGAGGTACAGGTCTGTGCAGCTGTGTGGATACCTTGGGTACCTTTGGGCAGAACCTGTTTGTCAGTTGGTGGTTTAGGCAAGTTATAGGTAAAACACTGTGAAAGCCTCTGTCTAGATCCTTATCTTTTGCTCCAGCAGAATCAGACAAATGAAGCTGAGTGTTGGGCAGCCTTTGTTTAAAAAAGGAGATACTGATGTTTAGAGCAAGTCAAGCCACTAAAACAGAGCAGGGCTCAGACGTGGGGGAAAGATGTCATAAAGCTCTCTGTGAAAAGCCCAGTGTGTGAAGTTAGGCCTAGTAAAATCTCACATCTTTCTGAGAGACTGAAGCAAACCATCCTGGAATGTGAAAGTGTTCATTTTATAAATAGAATGAAATCTTTCTCCATACACTGGAGGTCTCAGGATGGGTTAACAAAGATAGAATAGATATGAAACATGATCTCCTCTTAAATGTTCCCATTTTTTGTGTGTGTTGGGTTTGTTTTATAACATCCAGATAAGTCTAAAGGCAGAGAAGAGGTCTGTTGTTAAGCAGCAGTGTTTCTTTGATATCGAATAGTTGAAGGGGATCTAAGTGATTGTGTGACTTTATTTTTAGACACTATAAAGCCACCGTTGTGAGCAGGGAAGAGTGGGTGTGTTGGCAGCCAGCTTAGCCCAGAGTCTGTAGTTGCTTGAAGCTTGGGAAAGCTGGAAGAAGAAACTACTCCATGGAACTCATGTGAACCTGCTCCTCAAATAGTGCTGAAGCAGCCATGTCAGATGTGTGACCCTCCCAGCTCACTTTACCAGGAAAGTGATCTGGGTTAGAGGAATTATTCATGATGTTTTAACCCACAAATTCCTCCTTCCTCCTACTCCTTTAGCCCAACTTAAAACTCTGGTAAGTGGAGAAACTGATATCTAAGCACAAGTAAGAAGATGAGGTCACTTATCTTGAGATTTCTTTAAACCTTTAATTATTGTAAACAAAAGGTCTAGTTTCTTTGGAGCTCATGATGATGTCTTACTTGTGGGGCTGACTCTTATCAGATTGAGTCATCTTTGGACTTGAAGATCTAGAATAACATACCATCTGCTATGAAGAAATTATTACAGTAGTTGGTCTTGACACACAAAGATTTGTATTAATGGGCTTATCTACACCATGCTTCGTTTAGTTCCTGCAGGAAGTCTGTGCTGCCCCTGGCACTCAGAAGAGAGGATCGCCCTCCTCCTGTTCTCATGGGGCTCTGGGGCTCTTCTTGCCAGTAAGAGGCTGAGCTCTAGACTGACAAGGTATCCCCGTTCCTTAGTGATAGGGATGCAAAGGAGCATAAAGCTCTTGACACATAGTAGGTGTTCAGTAGAACCTTGGAAGGCAGCTGATAGTAGGGAACATCCTCATGGCAGAATTTGCTGCATTTTTATTAACAGCCTGACTTTACATTCTCTGGCTAGCGCTTATTCTGCTTTAGTAGACTCAGCCCTGGGATAGGGGGTTTGCAGGAGAGTCTGAGTCTTGATCCACGTTGTCCTTCCTCTGTGTCTCTGGTTTAAGGCTATTCATCATCTAGGAGAGCTGTCCTCCTGGTCTCTTTCCCTGGTTTTGGCAAAGACTCAACAGGCGAGTCTCATCCCTTGAAGATCTTGTACAATTTAACTGGAATCAGGACACTGATTACATGCAAGCAATCCTCAAGCTGAGAGCTTTAAAAATGAGATTTTTCTTTGAAATTTAAAAGAAAGTAGAATACAAATGTGCTTGCTTTTCAACATAGATTGATTAGCTGGCAGGGAGGGAAGGCCGGCCTTTGAAATCTATAGGCATCGTGTTGCAGGCCTGACCCCGCTGACCCTGGGAGATTAGTAATGGTCTACGCAGCCTGCTCTGTCAGCACGTCTGGCAGGGCAGGCACAGATGGTGCCAGTTGGAGAAAATCACTGCTGAACGTTGCACCGCAGCCTCGCCTTGGCCGAGCAGCCTCTGGAGGAGGAGCTGAGACTGGGCTAGCTACAGATGTGTCTTGTCCGTGCCCAGCGCTTCGGAAAAGACCTGTGAAGATGCCAGTCTGGGGTTAGGATGTGTTTGCTGATTGTGACTTTGGTTGTGCTTCCTTGCCGTAACTTAGGGCATCCTGCGCCACTGAGCAGCTGGGATCTCAAACAGGGTCTGTGGCCTCGGGGTTGCTCTGAGAGGGAATTTGAAACGAGAACTGATCTCGTTCCAAGGAGTCAGGCATGATGCAATATTTGTTTTCCTAGCGTCAATCGGCCTAAGGAAAACGTGAGTCGGCTGGCGTGGAGGGAGGAGAAGTCTTGAGAGTTTGAGTAATCAACTTAGGGGTAAAGAGAATTAATTTCGTTATGGAAAGCAGCACGCATGAACTCTGTCCTTTCAGCTGCCACTGGTGTCTGAGTTGTCCAGTGGTACCCTGACACTTGATAATGCACACTTTTTGTGTGGGCTTGGTCTTAGAAATAGTGACTCTGCTCCCCGAAGATAGCAAGGAAAAGACCCTTATTGACATGTAGCCACAGGCTGAAATATTCTCCTCACAAAGCTGAGCTGAGCTGAAACTAAGTGCACTCTTGCGATTAGACACTGGACTCTTTAATAATTCTGCTTGGGGTTGCATTGATAGTCCAGTGTTGAAGTGTAGCCTCCCAAGGTACCAACATCCAAGCTGAATTTCAGCAGGTCGAGGACAGGCTGAAAAACACTGATGCTGAACAGAAGATGTGCAGGTGTCTACAAGGCAGAGGGTCACTCGGCCCGTCAGTGGCCTTCCACCGTTCCTAACTCTGTTTTCTATTCTTCCTGTCACAGCTTTAACTCTCTATTCCAGTTAGGTCAGGCTTTGCAGCTTATTACAGTTTCACTGACTGATTGGATTCCTTTTGGGTTTGTTTGATGAAATACGTTGTTGTTTCATACTTGAAGAATTTTCCTTGGAGATGGTACTGTTGGGAAATGTGAACTGCTTTTTGAAGCTCTCACGTTCACAGAGGCTTCTTAAAGGGGGTTTTTCCCTCCAAAGATGTAAGGAAGTGGATCCTGTGCAGAGCCAGCTAGTGCTTTTGAAATGGGGACATAGGGGTGTGGCCTTGAGGGGGCTCAGAATGAAAAGGGCGCTGGCTGAGCTCACCTGGTGGGCGCCCACTGCAATACGGCATCGCATGCTGGAGCCTGGAAGAGAGTTCCTCCAAGAGCATGAGAGCGTGCTTACCTCTGACGGAAGTCTAGCTCCTCTTGGTTAATAGAGCGTGGCTCAGGCCAGAGTAGCTTTATTGACGAGACGCGAGGCAAAGAAGAGAGAGAAGTCAAGGATGACTCCCAAGTGAGAGGGGGAGGCCGGTGGGTGATGCAATGTGCTGGCAATAGGAGGATGAGTGCAATTTGAA
Organism: Aepyceros melampus; assembly: GCA_006408695.1. Classification (NCBI taxonomy): domain Eukaryota; kingdom Metazoa; phylum Chordata; class Mammalia; order Artiodactyla; family Bovidae; genus Aepyceros; species Aepyceros melampus. The sequence continues at coordinate 457,589 of SJXQ01001313.1, forward strand.
GCAGTTTGTACTTGAAATGTCCATTAGGTCCTGGGATATCTCGGTCAGGATTTGAGCCGAGTGGTCCGGCGTGGAGGGAGAGATTTGGGAGTCATTGACATGTAGCCTGTAATGAAGCCACGGGAGTAAATAAGATTGTGTGGAGACCCAAGAGAAGTGGGAGCAAATGGAATTCAGGAGAGATCTGGAAGCAAAGTCTACCCGCCCCCCAACACCCCCCCCTCCAATTTGAACAATCGTGTGTATTTGTCTAGAATAACAAAGATGGCCTGGTGACTGTGTCAGGGTCATGCTTGATGTCTATTTGGAAGAAAAATTCAGAACAGTCTTTGGATCTGTAGAAATAAATTCTTTCAGATTATCCTGAAGTAGCATTTTGGAAGCTGGTCCCTTTCACAGATGCTCCAACTTTTGCCCATCAGGCTCCTCTGTCCGTGGGATTCTCCAGGCAAGAGTACTGGAGTGGGTTGCCATGCCGTTCTCCAGAGGATCTTCCCAACCCAGGGATCGAACCCAGGTCTCCTGCATTGCAGGCAGATTCTTTCCCATATGAGCTGCAGAGAAGTTCCTCCAACTTTTGAAGCAGATGCCAAAACATACCCGAGGACAGAGAGCCCAGAGTCTGCGGGACAGGAGACAAGCATCTGCTGGTTTACTGAGCAGCGGGAGCAGGAAGAGCCGAGGGACAAGAGGGCAGCAGAAACCAGGAGTAAAACCTGGTCACGAGGCCACACCAGCCCCGCTTGGCAGACAGGCCCAGTGGCTTTGGTAATTACCCTGGTGCCTGCTGTGTGCGCGCCTTTTCCACTGAGTTTTAAAAAGCCGTGCCTCTAACTACCGGGTCTCTCAGGACTGGGGCCACATTTGCCCTTGGTGGTTTTCTCCTGTGGAATCTTTGCTGTGTCTGTGCTCCGCGCTGTGTCTGCTGACTCCACGAGAACCCTTCTGGCCCTGCTCTCTGACACCGCTCCTGCCCGCCCACTCCTGCCTGAGCTCATAGACGCTTTGTGAGGACATGCCCTTCTGGAAGAGCCCGGCAGAAACCACAGGCTTGCATGGCCAGACCAGCACACGTGGACTTGAGCAGAGCCTCATCTTTCCTCTTGCTCACTCCCTTCCCCAGCCCCACCACCCCAGCCTTTTTTCTCTTGGTACTTTTGGCATAAATACTATGTGTCTTAGTCCCTCAGTCATGTCCTATTCTTTGGGACCCCATGAACTGTAGCCCACCAGGGTCTCTGTCCATGGAATTCTCCAGGCAAGAATACTGGAGTGGGCAGCCATTCCCTTCTCCAGGGGATCTTCACAAGCCAGGGATCTAACCTGGGTCTCCTGCATTGCAGGCAGATTCTTTACCATCGGAGCCACCAGGGAAATCCCATAAATATTATGTAACTGTCTAGAATCAATAGAACTTTCAAAGCAAGGCTTAAAACTAATGGTAAAGCTTCATTAGCAGTGGAGCTTCCTTTGGATTAAAAACGTTACTTCAAATAGAAACGCCTTTTTATACCTGCATTTGCATGAATTCTGTTTTTGGTATTCTAATTCTGGGTATGATATAGGAAGGAAGTGTACTCAAACTTTAGGGAAATGAATCCCTAAAAGATTTCTGTATTTTCTGTATACCTCCACAGTTTCTATATAGTCCCATAAGAAATATCCAAAAGACTGATTTTCACCCAAAGCTGGGGTTTTGCTTATGATGCTTTTCAAGAACAGATAATCATGAGCACTAGTTAATAATGCATTTTGTCCTTCCGTTAAGTTTATTATCCTTTAGAAGGGGACACAGGTTACATTGAGACTAGGGTAGCTTAAATATTTACAGTTGGAAATACTCTGGGCATCTGTTGAAATTTTGTCTTAAAACTCCATTCTGTTGTTCATACATTTTCATTTTGCCCCAGTCAGTATCTTTTAAAAAATAAGACATTCAGCCATAGTTTCCTGTGTATAAATAAGAGATAATGATCAGAGTTAAGTTTAGCCTTTTTTTCCTCCATATTATGTGCTGGGTACTCTGCTACGTTTTCGAACTCAAAGATGAGTAAGAAATGATTTCTGCCCTCAAGGAGCTTAGGGTCTAGTAAGGGTGGATCTGAAAAACGGTTGCTTGTAGCACAGAGTGGATGGGTGTAGAAGGGCTGTGGGTGTTTAATCCATTTTTGGGGGCCGGAATCAGGGTGAATTTTTGGAAAAGGCTCTAGCTGGATTGTAAAAAGTGAGGTAAAGTTAATCTAGGAAGAGTGGCATGTTCCTAGCCAGGAGTGATCTGAGTTTTAAACATCATGGGATAGGCAGGTAACTTCAGTACTTCAGCACTGGCCAGTAAATGAGATTTACAGAAGACTTTCCATGTACCTTAGGTGTTAAGGCTTTGTTTATTGTATAAAGTAATGTTAATGTAATACTTCTGAAGAGTATACTAGTTTGTCATTGCAGTATAATCTTACCTTGGACAAGCTTTAATTGAAATAAATATGTATTTATCTGAAGGCAGCCATTATGCTAGCATCATTAATAATTCAGAAGAGTTTTCAATTAAGCATTAACAACATCATTGCCTTAGGCTGTGATCTGACTGCTTGAGCTCAGAATATCGAATTATTTTTCTCAATGAAGATAAAGTTAGGCCTCAGGTAACCAGAACTCAAAAATTCTAATTCTTTAATCAACATATGCCCTCTTTGAGCATCTCTCTTAGGAGAGATGAGTGATAGTAAAACATGGCAAGGATTTTAATTTTTTAGGTGTCCTTCCCCAGGTATATCCTGGGATCTGTGTACCTTTGACCCAGTATTCTATAATAGCATCGTCACAGTTCACTGCATTAAAAATTCTAATTCAAAAACACAGTCTTTCACTACTTGAAAATTCTTTATCATCAAAGATTATTTTCATTATATGAAAAAGTGAACCTAATTTATTCCTAAAAATCTCAGTGATAGGTACAGGAAAGGCTTCCTTTTATTGGGCGAGATTTAATTCCATCATCTATACTGCTCCTGCCAACTTTTTTTTTCTCCAATCAGATGGCTTGAACCATAAACAGATTTTTGGTTAATCTTCAGTAAATCAGAAATGCAGTTTATTAAAATACCTCATTCAACCTCTGGGAGCCTGATAACACACTGAGTGCATGTACTTTTGGTCAGAAGACTCTTTTAGTAACTGTGGATATAACAATGAGTCTTTTCATTTCCTGGAGCAATAGTTGATGCTTGTACATTGCAAATATACAGAGTGAATTTTCAGATTCCAGAGGTGTTGAAGGTATTTATTACTCAACAAGCCTCTGTGTGTGTGTATTTGTCGGGGTGACCAGTATCAAACTCAATACTTCACACTCACCCTTGGTTTTTTTTTTTTTTTAATGAAAAGGCACTTTCCCACCTCAGACACTAATTATTAAAGTTGCATGATTTGCCAGGCAAACACGACTCAGTAGTGGTATTTGAGCAACAAATCAATGAACAAATATTGATGCAACACGCATGCCACATGAGCGTGACACCATCTGGGGTTCTGTACATGATTTATACAGGAAGACAGAGCATCTCTGCCTTTAAGTGGCTCAAAATGTAATTAATAGGAGACAGGGAAGAAAAAGCAGAAAAACATAACCGAAGCTCTTCAACCAGTTTTCACAGTGGCTAGTGTAGTCATATTGCCATTCATTCATTATTTGCTGAGGGCTTTGCTACTCATCAGGTCTGTTGAGGGCTGGGGATAAATAGGGAATGGGATATAATCCTGGTATTCTAGGAGCTTACAGTTGAGGTTTAGTATGTTTGACCCATATATATGGGCTTCAGTGGTAAAAGATTCTACCTGCCAATGTGGGAGATGCAGGAGATACGAGTTTGATCCTTGGTTTGTGAAGATCTCCTGGAAGATGAAATGGCAACCCACTCCAATATTCTTGCCTGTAAAATTCCATGACCAGAGGAGCATGGTGGCTATAGTCTATGGGGCTGCAAAGAGTCAGACACAATTTAGTGACTGAGCATGTATGCACTATATATATACTCAGTAAGTTGAAAACATCTTCAGTGATCTAGAAATGAGTGAGATAACAGTATAACTTCAGTTCAGTTCAGTCACTCAGTCATGTCCGACTCTTTGCGACCCCATGAATCACAGCACGCCAGGCCTCCCTGTCCATCACCAACTCCCAGAGTTCACTCAAACTCATGTCCATCGAGTTGGTGATGCCATCCAGCCATCTCATCCTCTGTCGTCCCCTTCTCCTCCTGCCCTCAATCCCTCCCAGCATCAGAGTCTTTTCCAATGAGTCAACTCTTCGCATGAGGTGGCCAAAGTACTGGAGTTTCAGCTTCAGCATCATTTCTTCCAAAGAACACTCAGGACTGATCTCCTTTAGAATGGACTGCTTGGATCTCCTTGCAGTCCATGGACTATCAGGAGTCTTCTCCAACACCACAGTTCAAAAGCATCAATTCTTTGGCACTCGACTTTCTTCATAGTCCAACTCTCACATCGATACACGACTACTGGAAAAACCATAGCCTTGACTAGATGGACCTTTGTTGGCAAAGTAATGTCTCTGCTTTTGAATATGCTATCTAGGTTGATCATAACTTTCCTTCCAAGGAGGAAGCTTCTTTTAATTTCATGGCTGCATTAACTGTTGTTTCCTGACCTGCATATAGATTTTTCAAGAGGCAGGTCAGGTGGTCTGCCATTCCCATCTCTTTCAGAAGTTTCCACAGTTTATTGTGATCCACACAGTCAAAGGCTTTAAATTCTGGAAGGTTTAATATCTGACTAGAGACTTCCCAGGTGGCATTAGTGGTAAAAAACCTATCTGCCGATGCAGGAGACAAGAGACACAGGTTCGGTCCTTGGTTGAGGAAGATCTCTTGAGGAGGGCACAGCAACCTACTCCAGTACTCTTGCCTGGAGAATCCCATGGACAGAGGAGCCTGGTGGGTACTGGTTTGCAAAGAGCTGGACATGACTGAAGCACCTTAGCATGCACACAATGATAGTTCCAGGCCTCTAAATTTCACTTGCAATCAGATTTGGGTCTTCACAATGGTAAAGAATGATGTAAAAACAGGCCAAATTCATGTTTCTTTTTATTTCAGTGAGTAAATTTCCACGCCATCGAGAAGAAATACGGTTGTCTCTCCAGCGTTCCAACAGGAGCCATTCCAACATCACTTGAACGTAAGCTCAATGAAAACTGGCCTTTTCCTATGTTTGGTTCTCTGCTGGAACCCGACACATAGGGAAGAACCTCATCAATAACAAACACTCAATGGATTTTCCTTAAATTACTGAGACTGTGGAAGGCTGGTTGTGTTGGAGGTACTCTGCAAGGCATTGGAAATATTGGAAAAGTAAATCCAGGATCCACAACCTCATCATCTACCAGGTAGGAAGAAAAATAAACAGGAAATCACAGTTTGTAACCTGTGCTCCGAGAGAGGAGTTGGGGAAGGCTTCGTGGAGGTGGTGATGATCATTACATTCCACATAGTGTGTGTGAGAGTCGGGGGCCAGTGGGCATGCTTAGCTCCCTGTGTAGGTGATCAAGGGGTTCATGTCTGTAGAGGATTTTAAATAATGAAACTGAGTAAAAGTTGGTATGTTGCTTTATTACTCAGTAGTTAGCTATCCTAAAGTAAGACACTGATTAAAAATACTTCTCCAGGGCTACCATAGGCCAGCTCCCCACACATCTCACATCCTCTTAATATGCTTGTTTCTCTGGGTGGATATTTGAGATATTTGAGCTTCAGACACCATTGTTCCTGAGAGTAGAACCTTTGGGCTTGGTAAGGATCGCTTTATATATGTTCTATTAAAAAAATATATATTGAAAAAAGCTTTAACTCTTGAGTGCACACATATTTCAATACAACTGGTAGAAGAATGTTTTCTGTAACACTCAGAATTCTAGAAAGGCATTTCTTTCCTCATCTTTCAAAGCATTGTGATCTCTCTTAAAATAATCTGCTCAGTCTTTCAAATCAATACTTTCATGGGTCAACTTCATGTCCCGTCACAATTATCAAAGAATGACTTTTCATATGTTGAAACATAGAATTCAAAAATTTTCAATTAAAAGCTACCATTTTTATCTTGAATATTGTATTGTAATATACTTCCTGGTTCTGGTTATATGTTAGGCCTTTTGTTCTAGACTTAAAAAAATTAATCCTCTTGTACCAGACAACTGCCTTCCAAAATTTACAATTTAGTGGTTATCATTTGCTATTGAATTTTTATCTTAATATTGCCCTATTTTGGATGTTGTCCGTATGACAGACTAATAAGGATAGATTGTTGTTATTTAGTCGCTAAATCATGCCTGACTCTTTCCAACCCCATGGACTGTAGCCCGCCAGGCCCTTCTGTCCACGGGAATTCCCAGGCAAGAATACTGGAGTGGGTTACCGCTTCCTTCTCCAGGGAATCTTCCTGATTCAGGAATCAAACCCACATCTCTTATGTCTCCTGCATTGGCAGGTGGATTCTTTACCTCTGAGCCACTGCCTCAACAGTTACTCAGGTGTGTGAAATTAGGTGAGACATCTTTCTCCATATGTGTGTGTGTGTACACAATATATCAATTTAAGAATGCTCTGAATTCCCTGGGATGGATTTTCATCTCTTGAAACAGTCACTTTTCAAATGGTACCTAATGCCATATGGATAGGCATACCCACCAAAGTAGCTTATTTACCCGGCAGCATCTACACCATTGATTTTTGTAAAGTAAATCATAACAGCCTATTAACATTCCATTATGCTGAGCATAGGACTAATAGGAAAACATCTGTGAGGTCAGATCAGAAGTAGACTGTAGAATGTACTATCCAAAAAAGGATGAAATGGAAACCATTTATGGAGGCTGGTGGGTAAAATAAAGACTTAAAGGAAGGGTAACAAAGAGCAGAACTCTGCCATTGTGCAATTTCCTGTCAGTCGGATATTATGGCAAATTTTATCTATATATCACCTTATTTCACTCTTCACTTAAACTGAGCTGACTTGGATGTCCACACGTGTTTTTATTATTCTTCTTACTGGAATATAATTTCTTTGCAGTGTGTTACTTTCTGCTGTACAACACAGTGAATCTGCTCTCTGTGTGTGTGTGTCCTTTCCTCCTTGGGCCTCCCTCCTACCCCCCACCATCCCACCCCTCTAGTCATCAAGAGCACTGAGCAGAGCTCCCTGTGCTATAGAGCAGCTTCCCCCTAGCTGTTTTACACACTGTCATGGATATATGTCAATGCTGCACACACCTTTTGAGTTTCCTCTCATTTTCTTATTAGAGGTTCAAGTATTTCACTCCATTAATTGGATTAGGAAATGCAAGGAAAATCCCTTAAATGTCCTGATCTCATTTAATGCTGTTATAGTGGGGTGAGACCTTCTGCAATGGCAAGTGGGACAACAGCAGCTGGACATGGCAGCATCCAGTGGAAGTCCCTACACAGTAACTCGGGATGCTCCAAGACTGACAGGGCAGGGCTGAGAACCACCCAATAAAGACAACGGGGATATCCTGCCTCTGCATTAGCTATGGTCTGGAGCCCATGCTGCACCCTTCACTGTCCTTGGAATGAAAGGGACAGTTAGTAGTTCGGGAACTTGTCTCAATGAAAAGTGACGTTGTGTGCTGCTAGGAAGGCAGACTCGGAGGAGAGCATTTAGTTATAGTAAGATTCCGCGGTACGAGGCTCTGTTAAGGTTTATGGTGTGTCAGCGTGCCAGACGTTCGGAGGCGTGGGGTAGGTGATGTACAATCCTCATCTTCAACAGACAGCTCCAGAAGACTCACATCCTGGAGCCTGTGGGTCCTATTACACAAGTCTCAAGAGAACCCTGCGGATGTGTTATATCAGCTTAGAGTAAATCTTAACTACTCATTTTGTCACCCATTAGCCACTGTTTGATAGAAACTGGGAAAGAAAATCTGTTAAGAACATGATAAGGAAGGACTGGTCAGACGAAGAGGCGGATGACCAGGAGAAGATGGTGTCCAGAAACCTGAGGGAAGAGAGAATTTCCAGTAGAAAGAGGGTGTGGCAGACACAGCCCTTTGTACACAGAACCTAAGTGAGATAAGCTTCCAGAGCTAAGGTGGCCAAAGTACTGGAGTTTCAGCTTTAGCATCATTCCCTCCAAAGAAATCCCGGGCCTGATCTCCTTTAGAATGGACTGGTTGGATCTTGCAGTCCAAGGGACTCTCAAGAGTCTTCTCCAACACCACAATTCAAAAGCAGAGATGTGGAGGTGGTAGGTGACCTTTGGGAGAGCTGGGGAGTGGGTGTGGTGTGGGGGCAGCCTGCTTGCAGAAGGTCAATGAGAGAAAGGAGCGGCTGCAGCTTGTAAGATTCTTTTGAAAGAGGAGGAGGGTGTGTAACAGGTAAAGGAGGTGCCACATGAATTAGACGCTATCAGTGGCATCAGTTTGTCATTATGATCTTGGACAAGTTTATTTAATCACTTTGGACCGTAATTTCCTTGTCTATACAAGGACTGATACTAGTAGCTACTACCTTAAGGAATCAAATGAGTTAGCACCATTATACTAAGTAAATTCCTATTAGATCAATATCTTAAGAGAGATACAGTGAAAATGCAATAGTAATTTAGAGAGAGAGCAGTTACTTCCAGATTATGGGCTAGATATGTTTCTTTTTATTTTCAGTCATAGCAAACACATAAAATTTATGGTGGTAACCATTTCTGAGCATACAGTTCAAAAACGTTAGGTATATTGCATTGTTGTGCAGCCAACCTCCAAAACTTTTTCAGCTTGCAAAATTGAAGCCTTAGTCATGTTCTCAGAGGAAACGGGGCTCACTGCTTCATGAGAATTGGGAACTCCTCTTAGGAGAGCTTGCCTGACCACTGGACACAGAAGCATAGACTTCATGTAATGACTTAGACTTCTCATTTGACATTGGGCAGGAATCTGCTGACCTGTTGCCCAGGCTTTTGTAATTCTGATATCCAGAGGTCAGGCACTATTTGGACTTGAGCTGTGATCGAGGTCTGGTTGAAAGGATGCTCTGTCGAATTTTTCTATAGTTTCGATTATCATTCCCCTCAAAAAGCGAACATTTTAATGTTTTGGTAAGGTTTGAAATGTTGGTCTGCAACTTAAATAGAAGTGATTTTTCTACAGTGATAATGATGAGAAACAATTGGTCCTGAGGATAAAACCTAGACTTTACATCAGTAGACTAGGCTTTCTCTCCCACCACACCCTTGCGTCTGTGTTCTCTTGAGTAAACAAATCAACAATTTTCTTCAGTATAAATTTTTTTGGTAGCTAGACTTTTAAAAAGATGGTGCCTCCTTTTACTTAGGTTCAGTTCAGTTCAGTCGCTCAGTCGTGTCCCACTATTTGCAACCCCATGAATCGCAGCACACCAGGCCTCCCTGCCCATCACCAACTCCTGGAGTTCACTCAGACTCACGTCCATCGAGTCAGTGATGCCATCCAGCCATCTCATCCTCTGTCATCCCCTTCTCCTCCTGCCCCCAATCCTTCCTGGCATCAGAGTCTTTTCCAATGAGTCAACTCTTCACACGAGGTGGCCAAAGTACTGGAGTTTCAGCTTTAGCATCATTCCCTCCAAAGAAATCCCGGGCCTGATCTCCTTTAGAATGACTGGTTGGATCTTGCAGTCCAAGGGACTCTCAAGAGTCTTCTCCAACACCACAATTCAAAAGCATCAGTTCTTTGGCAGAGGGTTTTAATTCTTACTCCTGGAATTTTATGAAAGAGCTGAAGAAAAGAGTGAGAGTACAGAGGAAGTAACAGTGGTTGTGGACAAAGGGATGGCAGGTGCCCAGGGCAGTGGGGAGAGAGGGAGGCAGGGTTCCAAGCAAAACAGAAGAGTAAGACTTTGGTCTCTCCTCTCCAATGAATACATGTTGGTTTTACCTAACCAATGTTACTGCTGATGAGAAAATAAATCTTGAGATACCATCTGCTACAGAAAGCCAAGTCTTGACGTTTTTCACTTTGTAGTGGATTAAAATTGCGTCTGTTCTGATAGGCGTTTCTGGGCCTTTCTTTTCCTGTTTCCTGAATCCTCCTGCTTCCGAGACCCAGTCCACCCTAATGACAAGATTTTTTTCTCCTGCAATAAAGCTTTTCCTGCATCCCCTGCTCTTTCTATGGTTTCACTGTTCAGCTGATTATGTTCTTTGGCTCTTGGTCACTAGATCACTCTGAAGCAAATTTATGCTGAGGGGTTACTAGTTATTTTATCAAGGGGATTGGATATCTAAGACACTTAAGTCATGGTAGGGATTTTGGTATTCTGATAAGCAGCCCAAGAAGAGAGAGTTTTGGAAGAGCAGGGCCACTTGGTACTTCTGAAATTTTGTGTGTATATGCTTAGTGAGCCAAACGTGCGGCTCTGCACATATCAAAATACATCAGTGTTATGCAAATAGTTTTTTAATGTAGTTTCCTATTATTCAGTGTTAAGGATTTTTATGAAATGCTGGCTCTGGAAAAAACCCTCATTGGTCTCATCTAAAAATTTTTTTTCATGAGTCAATAGATGTATTGTTTGTCTCTTTCTTGGGGTAAGAGAAGGTGAAGAAACAAAACAAAAACCCCCAAAGATGTGCTTCTCACTAGCAAGCAAGGCTTAGCCCAGTGACTTCCAGGGATGGGGAGACTGGCTGTGTGTTTGTGTTCTCAGGTCAGTAGTTTATTTAGCTGGTGTTCATTTGGAGCTAAATACTAAAGTGATTTTACCTATAAGTGATTTTTTTTTTTTTTGAGCAGTGGTTGAGCCCATTTATAGAAATATGCTAGGAATACATCTAGTTTTTTTAAGAAGAAAGGGTAAATAAAAGGGTGATTAGAATGATTAGCAAATGATGGTTCCTTCTTGAGTTTTGCCAGAGAAGAATCAGGACAAGACTTCGTTTGTTCTCTTTCATCGAGTGCTTTGTCTCTCCCCAGCTGGTCAGGTCCTGGTTATGTGGCATTAGTCCTCGAATTTGTGTGGGTCAGCAAATGGACAGCAGCAGCAAATGTTCAGCCATCACACTGGTGTCAAGCCTAGCAAGCTGACAAGTTATATGAACACCAAATGCATAAACAAGCTTGCATGAGCCAAGTATTCCAAACGAGAACAACAGCTGCCAGTTCCGTCCTTGAGAACAGAAATGCCCCTCGTCGTCTTCTCATCTGTTATTGCCCCAGGTTGGGAAATGTCAGCTGTAAGATGTATAGACTTAGGGCTCTGGGATAACAAGCTGCCTCTTTGAACTTCTCAGCTCCAAGAGCTTCTTGTTATCCAACCAGATAAAGACATAGAGACATGTTAGGTTGGTTCCCTGTGCAATGCTTGAGTCATTACCAACAACAATGGTGGGCTTAAATTTTTTATGTTGGAGATTGATAGAAAGTAATCATCAGAAAGCCGTAATAATGTTCAGATGACATTCTCTTCAGCTAGGAAGCCCTATTCGTATTGGTCACTAGAGTACAAAACTCAGGCTTGTGGCTTGTACTCATTTTGCAGTCTTAGGCTAAATGCACCTAAGTGTTAAACCCAGGATAAAGGAAGAAATTAGTGCCTTCTCTGCTCTTCCATAGCACTGATGCTTTTTGTATCTGTACAGTTTTCTTCTTCTTCCTACAGACCTCCCCTTTAAAATGATGTTTGAAAGATACTTTTATGCTTTGCGAATTGTTGCTGTCTAATCGAAATTGAGTGTCTGCACTTCATTATTCAGTACTTGATAAGGGCAACATTTTCTGGGTAGTCAATAAAACCAGCTTCATACCTCCCTGTAAATAATCCATTGGCAGGTAGAAGGGACTTCTGAGCTAGTTGGTCCTCTGCTTTTGATCAAAGAAATGGGTAAGCCACTGGGTCTATAAATCTTTTCTGTGATTCCATAGTGTCAGGAGAACATTTCCATGGATCTTTTATTTATACAGAGAAAACGTAAATCTCAAGTCACCATTTCTAAAACCCACAGACTCCTGGGCTATCATTTTGGTTGCAGACTCTGTGCTGCTTTCTGGTTGTGTGGTGGGTGGATGGGTGTCTGATGGGAGTGCGTTTTAAAGGCAAGAAGGCTTTAAGGATATAATTTACTGACGTTCTGTTGAGTGCACTCCCCGCTATACTTGTCTAGTCATATATTTTACTATTTTAATAATACTCAGTTATCTCTTGGCCTACATGAGACAGGCCTCACAATTTGTGACTGTTCCTAACATTTGTAGTGGCTCAGGGTACGAGTCTGATTATGACATTAGCCATTCCTGCTTAATGTTAGTGCTGGCTCTTGGCTGGCTGTGCGAAACAGTGTGTATTTAACAAAGTGAGCTGACTAAATGCCGTTAAATGAGTTGTCTTTATTTTGGCATATGCCTTGCCCCAGTTTTAAGTTTTCATGTCGAAATCTAGCATTTAACGACTGCTTTTAAATCTCTGCCTTTTAATTTTGGATACCAAATATGGCAGAGTTATTCAGGTGGCCAAGTAGACTTTTACTGACCTTGCATGCGGTTTACTGGTATTACGTTTTTTAAAGTCAGTATTTGCTGTTTTAGGATAGCAGGAACCCATGTGAGATTTTCTGAAGATCGTTTTTAAAGTCTGACATGCAGCTGCCCGGTATATACATTTTCAGATAAAAGGTGCCTCTCTTGCGTTTGTATTTAAGTGGCCCTGAAATGTGATTCAGGGGTAGTTGCTGTGGGTATTCTTTGGACACTTTCTATCTGACAGGCACCGACATCTGTGATTTATATTGCTTTGTTTTTTAGGTCTATCAATAACCTGATGATAAGGGAATGTTTACTAAGATGGGTTTTTTTCCTGTTGCACAGTTTAAAAGCTGGAGGTAAAATATAACACGTGTGATACAAAAAAAATCAGTGATGCGAAATTAATACATGGCACCAGTAAGGCTGAAGTAACCTCAGGAACATGTGTTTTGTGGTGGAATGCTCATCAAGATGGATTCCTTTTGTCTAGTAACATATTGTGACCATGTAGTTTAACAAGAATGCCCAGTATTAATACAGGCATGTAAGGGGAAAAGGTATTTTTGCATGCACATATATTCAGGCTAAGGCCTTATTGTTAGTGTTTTTCCACAGCACAACCAAAAAGTCAAAGGAGATACCTTTGTCTGAATGTAATGTTAATGGAGTCTGGATAAGAGTCCTTTGTTGAAAGTGGAGCAGACCACAATTCATTTATATGCAGTCTAAGAGCTTTTGGCCTACAATGTAGGGCACCTAATCTTATTAGAAAGCCCCTTAAAATCAATAAAAAATAAATAAAACAACCTTAAAAATGTGGTAGCATTGAGTTCATTCTTTTTTTAAAAAAATCTATTTTCCATTACATTACTCTTCTTTAAATGTACCACAATGATATTTTATTAAAAAAAAAAAAACAACACTTATATCCTATGTATATATTCACCACTGTTAAAAATGTCAATTCTTTATCCTACAAATCCCTATTCTCAGCCATTTCAGAGCCTAAGCTTTGAGGAGGCCATCTTGCTGAAAGCAGTTACAGAAGAGCAGACTGTTAGCCTGGTCTGGTTCTTGCTGAAAGAGTTCATAATGCTTTTCTTTGCCCAGTGTGAACTTTAGTTCCAAATTTTTGAATGAAATAAAGTCAGAGAGTCGAATAGGAAAACAAACAAACAAACAAATCTTGCAGACAGAGCAGTCATTCACATCCACTCATTAATCTCAATGTAGGAGCTGGTAAACCATTGTACTGTTATCACACTGTTACTGAGCTGATATCAAATTGATGAAGCACGCTGGCGGTTGTGAAGGGCAGCTGATAAGAACAGTGCAGACTCGACAAAAGAGGTCAGAAAACACATCCTGCAGATCTTACTATCATTTGGTCTTCCTCCGTTGGCTTTTGCTTGGCAAGGAGGAGACCGTGCCCTTACTTCTCCAGGTGGAGAAATTCTAGGTGCTTCTTAGTATTGAGCCAGTACTTCTGTAGCTGCCTCCTCCCAACAAGACAGACAGAGTGGATGTGAGGCCGTTGTATATGGAGTAGGAAAACCCACCAAAACTTACACAATTCACATACACCTGGCAACAGTGCATTTTTTTGGTAATCAAAATAAAAGTAGATTTTGTAACTGTTAAACTCTTCTTCCTTTTGCTCAAGATGTAGTAGTAGACAAATGGACACATTTTCTTAGAAAACGGGTAGCCTTAAGTATTCTTAACAGATGACCCTGGAACAACATGCATTTGAACTGCATGGGTTCACTTAGGTGTGGATTTTTTTTCAGTTAATACCTGTTATAGCAGTACATGATCTGCACTTGGTTGAATCTGTGGATAGGGAACCTGAACACCCAGGAAAAGCAACACACGTATTTTCAACTGCGTTGTTCAAGAGTCAAGTGTATTTTGGTTCTTAATCACTTCTATGTAAAAATAAATGAGATCTTTTATATAATTAGATGGCATCTTAAAACATATGATTGGTCATATTTCTGCCCTGTGAAATTTAGGAGAGGAAAGTCAGCCTAACCATAGGACCAATTCTGCTAAATGAAGTCAAGATCACGTGGGTTAACATGCTAAGGATGCTTGGTTTTAATAGAGTTTAGAAAGGGTACGGAGTCCTGAAATGTTCTGTTTGGAAAGCTTTGCTCTATAAAAATTTGCCTATAACACGGCTGATGACTCTTAATTAGAATGATGTACTTCCTGATGTGATACCTCTTTGAGAAGAAATGGCACTGTGTGCCTGAATATTATTATTTGTGATGTATTAAGATACCTTTCTTGGGCTTGGCATTTCTGAGTACCGGTCTCCTCGGCTCTGTTTCAGCGTGAATCATGGGAATACGCTGACAGACAGTGATATACTGCTTTGGGGGGCACGTGTGTGGATGATTAAGGGGTGTAAGTGCAGGACTCAGATTTACTCCCTTCCTGTTGCAGCGGGAACAGCTGAGGAGAGTGAGTAATGGGATAATTTATAACACCACAGGCCTTTTCGTCAAGAGACCTCTAGTCAAAACAGGAAGATAAAACTCAGAAGATATCAACTAGGAGAATACAACTTTTGATACTTTCTGGGCATACCTCTTTCTTGCAAGCAGCAGAGTCTTGATTTTCTTTTGCTTTTTCAAGGAAATTTTCATGAAAAAGTTTAGTGTGTCAATCTGGTTAAATCATCGGGGATCTTGGTTAAATTTTATGTCTTTCCTCCATGTTTCTTGTTTCTTTGTTTCTTCTTTCTTGACCTTCTAATGTTGTTATGGCAAAGAAACTAAATCGCCTAATTATAGAACTCAGGTTATTTTTATGAGGTCAAGGTGTTAGCCAGGGTTAGGAATGTTAATGACAAGTCAATATTTCGGGGTGGGGGGGCCACGGCGGGGGGTTGTCTACCTATTTTTTTTTTAGAATATTTCATTTTCATTTATATGAACTTAATTCCAGTTTTGAGGTGATCAAATAGGAGTTGGATGGATAGTTTCTTTCCCAGCTATGTGTGTTTAGGACAAAAGGTTTTGAACTGGCCTTGGAGAAGACTTTATCCAGAGATTTTTGTGTTGCAAATACATACAGGAAGAGTTGAACAGGACGTTTGGTAATGTTCAGATGGTGTGTTTTTATCAGCGCCCTAGACGCAGGCTAGATAGTGGCCCTAGACACAGGCTGTGTTTATTCTCCTGTTTTTTAAACATGCCTAATACACCATTTAGAACCAAACTCATCCTAAAACTAAGGTAGATGTATTCTCTCTTTGGAACTGTTCATATTGAGGTTTCAAACACTATTCGGTGTGGTGGGATCTTCTGATTTGTGTTTGTAGGTGACATTAGATTCATGAAGGTTGAATACCACAAGTGATATTTTTATGTTAAAAACACTAATTTTTACCTTTCACTTTGGAATGTCTTAGTGGTTGGCAGTAGACTTCTTATGTTAGAGATCGTTAAGATAAAAATGGGAACAGTTCCAAGTTCTTCCTTTCCTTTCATCTGCCTGGGGTGACTAGAACACTCCCATAAATAACTGCTACCCTTTGAACTGACCTCCAGGTTCATGTGGTGTACGTATTAAGGCCTCGACATTTCTTGGTATGTGCACAGTTCAGGAGACACTGTCTCCAGACAACTGAAAGCAGATGGCCAGGTGGGTAGACAGCCAGGAATGCTCACTGCTGCCCATCATTCAGAGGGGCCCTTGCCACAACCCTGCTTCTGGATTTGTGCAGAAAGAATGTCGTAGGCAAAGTAATCTACAAGTTCACATCCTCAAGGCGTTTCTCTAGCCCAAACTTCCTGTCTTGGATCCCTGTTAGCCTGGCCTTAGATATGTTTTCCTAGGGCGAATAACATGCGGGTGAGCTGTTTTTCCTTTCCTTTAAAATTGTGGACCCTATGTCCGCTGCCAAGGTGATAGTTGTAGAGGAGATAGATGCCTGGCCTCTAGAGTCAGAGACCCCAGGTTCAAATCCCTGTTCTGTCCTTTAACTGGCAATGTGACCTCAGGCAAATTATTTAACCTCTCTCTTAAAGCCTTCATTTCCTCAGCTATAAAATGGGGATAAGAGTAATATATCAGAACGAAGTGGGAGCTATCCTATTGTGATCAGCACTTTAGTAAAGATGTCTTAAATGTTACTGATTAAGAAGCTTTCAGGTATCCTGTGCCTTGAGACTAACCCACAAAGCTGATAAGATCCACAGCTTCAGAAAATCTGTTTGGAGGTTCACACTCCTGGAGTATGTTTGGTTACATTTAAATCAGATATTAAAAAAAATGAGAACAAGCATTGACTTTGTAAAAATGGTTTAACAGACATTATTTTGCTATTGGTGTTAGAGTGAGTTTACCAGTTCTATATAGGGTGTGTATTAGGAATGAGGATATTAGAATGCTTTCTTCATTGTATTGTCAAGCATTATTGGTAGCCTTAATTTATACATCCATTGTGCTATAGTTTTAGTTGCAAACTACCCCCTTCAGGGATTATTATAGCACCGTAGGGGATGGAATTACTGCACTCTGTTTTGGGTACTTTTTTCACTAAGAAGTATGGGCGCCATGAGATGGTACTTACCCATCTGTCTCTGGAAGCATTTGTATGTATATTACCTGCGCACTTAGGCATACCACCGTGAGAGAGGGGATTTAAAATGGAGAAGAAGAAAAATTGAAAATTACCATGATGGAAATATCAGAAGCCTCTTTGCAAAGAATACCTAAGCTGCTCTTCAAAGCAGATTTAATAGCCAGTAGCAAAACCATTCACTATTGTCTTTAAGAAATAAAACCTGATCCACAAAGTTGAAGCTGAAGTGCAGATCTGGAAATTTTCCAGGGAAGTCAAGCAAGGCAGGCTTCTAGATCTTAAATTCAAGGGGGAAAAATCCAATCTACAAAATAACTTCTTACATTGATTGTGAGCTGTCCCTGTTTGATGGGTAGATCCTGAAACATTAACTGATTAAATTCTTTAGTACTCTGTGGTCATAATTAGGGCCTGTTTTTGGAGATTTTAAATTTGTGTATTGACTCATGGGATGCTCACTCAACGAGGAGTAGAGAGCAGCGTGGAACATTTTGGCTTTACCTTGATCTTTCTAAAGAGAACAGAAGAGAGGTGTTGAATTCAACTGAAATAAGGTGTAACTGATTGTCTATGCTTTGTGCGGCATGCTAAGTCACTTCAGTCGTGTCCGACTCTTTGCGACCCCATGGACTGTAGCCGGCCAAGCTCCTCTGTCCATGAATTCTCCAGGCAAGAATTCTGGAGTGGGTTACTGTACTCTCCTTCAGG
Source organism: Aepyceros melampus (assembly GCA_006408695.1). Classification (NCBI taxonomy): domain Eukaryota; kingdom Metazoa; phylum Chordata; class Mammalia; order Artiodactyla; family Bovidae; genus Aepyceros; species Aepyceros melampus. The sequence continues at coordinate 475,417 of SJXQ01001313.1, forward strand.
GGATCTTCCTACCCAGTAATGGAGTCTGCGACTCTTACATCTCCTGCATTATAATGCAGGACAGGTCTTTACCATTAGCGCCGCTGTGTGCTTTTTCAGTTCAGTTCAGTCGCTCAGTTGTGTCCGACGCTTTGCGACCCCATGAATCGCAGCATGCCAGGCCTCCTTGTCCATCACCAACTCCTGGAGTTTACTCAAACTCATGTCCATTGAGTCGGTGATGCCATCCAGCCATCTCATCCTCTTGTTGTCCCCTTCTCCTCCTGCCCCCAGTCCCTCCCAGCATCAGAGTCTTTTCCAAGGAGTTAACTCTTCGCATCAGGTGGCCAAAGTATTGGAGTTTCAGCTTCAGCATCAGTCCTTCCAATGAACACCCAGGACTGATCTCCTTTAGAATGGACTGGTTGGATCTCCTCAAGAGTCTTCTCCAACACCACAGTTCAAAAGCATGCATTCTTTGGTGCTCAGCTTTCTTCACAGTCCAACTCTCACATCCATACATGTGCTTTATAGCACCTAATAAACTGTCCTATCCCTTAAAAATGGCTTCATAGGAGCTCTAATGGTAAAGAACCTGCCTGCTAATGCAAGAGGTGTTAAGAGATGCAGGTTCAGTCCCTGGGTCAGGAAGCTCCCCTGGAGGGGGCCGTGGCAACCCACTCCAGTCTTCTTGCCTGGAGAATCCCATGGTCAGAGGGGCCTGGAGGGCTGCAGTCCATAGGGTTGCAAAGAGTTGGGTGCAACTGAAACGACTTAGCAGGCACTCACACATGTGCATCTCTTAAAAAAAAAAATCAACTCTAATTCTCCCTTTCCAGTTATACTGGATACAAAAGCACTCTGTACTGGTGGAGAGGGGAGATTTCAGGTGTACTCGACACCACTGGGCTCCCTGCCAGGCCTTCTCCTTCGTGGTTGTGAGTGCTCACAGTTTTGAATTCCCTTTGGTGGATAAGATGTTCCTCCCACCCTCCCTCCCCCACAGTATTCAGTTGTCTTTAATATTTTCTCCAGGTGGCCCCTGCCCATAAG
>SJXQ01001313.1:476602-556312 GCA_006408695.1 Aepyceros melampus
ATAAGGACATGTTTTCACAGAGCTCTTTTCACCCACGTGGTAAAAGTGACGTCTAGCCTCCTGTGATTCTGTGTCTGGGCTCGCTTGAAAACTATGGGCTGAATACTTGAATACTGTGGGCTAAAGACTGTGAGAATTTTAGGTGGTAACAGGGGTGCAGAAGATCAGCTTCATTTTGTGGGTGTAGAAAGTGAGGCCCAGAGAGATGAAGACATTTCCCTCAGATTGTTGAGCCGTCAAGAGTCAGAATGATGCTTTAAAGCAGTGCAATTTTGGCTTTTCCACTGAGGCATGCTGGGAGGGAGGTTTATAATAGGGTGCTGGGCTTTGCCATGGTTAATGGCCTGACAAGGACTGATGGGAGTGAAAGAGTGTATAAAGATAGAACAAGGATACAGGGTTTGTCTGAGGTTATACTAAAGGGGATACCCTTTGGTCAGAAATCATGAATAATTCTTTCTGATAAAAGAGAAAAGAAAGAGATTGAAAGCATGATGAACATCGGATATTTTTAGTAGTAGTTCACCTTCCATTGAAACCATGGAACAAGGAATATTTATTCATCATCAGGTAATTTAGGGTAATGGAGTCTGGACAACTTCAGGTTCTACCTTCTTGCCTCCTTGGGTCCTTACTCCCTTTTGTTCTGCTAAAAGAGAAAGCAAATGAGACAGCTTCCAGATCTGATAACTTGGGTCTCAGGTGAAACCTCTGGCTCCCATCCCGGGTTGAGGTCACACAGTCTGTGTTAGTTGGGCTTATGTCGCCCTGTCAACCAAAATGCAGGGCATGTTGCCATGATTGCTTTTCAGCTACTTATCGAGTCAGTAGAAGCGGCTCTTCAATCAGTGTGTATAATTTCTCATTCAGAAGCATAGCCCATCCATGGGCGTGTGTGTATCTTTCCTTTTCCAATGATCAGTTTTGGTTGCACGTGGAAAACATGACCTTCAGTTGTAACTATAGCTTTGGCCTTCTGTGCTTACTCGTATTTTCAAATTCACACTTGTTCTGGCAAGTCTGGAGGTCTGGTGTTTTGGTTTCCAAGAGTCTCTTTTCATCATTGTTTAAGGAATCTTCTTTTATGGGAAGACTTAGTTGAATTGGACAAGAAATAGTCAAACGACAGCCATTTCTGCCTGGAGGAGGAAATGGCAACCCACTCTAGTGTTCTTGCCTGGAAAATCCCATGGACAGATGCGGCTGGTGGACTATAGTCCATAGTTGCCAAAGAGTTGGATATGACTGAACGACTGAGCACAGCCATTGCTTATGCCTTACATGATGAGAACAATAAGTGTATGTTAAGTGTGCATATCTGAGAACAATGCTTATGATAACCATGATTATTGAGTGCTTAAACCCTATGAAGTTAGTGCGGTTAACACATTTTATAGACAAGGAAATGAGGCACAGAAGTGAACAGAGACACGTACAGTCTCATGAGCCTATCGTGGGCATAGAAAATTACTACTTCATTCATTCTAGTTGAATGTCTACCAGCCTACTCTTTTCCCAATCTGAATTCTGAAAATATATGTACCTGTCATGCTTGTCCAAAGAATTAGAAATCAAAAGGAGGAATGTTTATATAAACTGAACTTTATATTGATGGATAAGGAGAAGTTCAAGGAAAGCATGGTGACAGTCATTTGGATTACCTTCCAGTTAAACTCTTCAGAATCGTCCTGGAAACCTAGGGAGATTTGACTTTATTAAAAGTGGAAGCAGAGACTCTGGAGAACCGATGTCACCAAAGTCGTGACAGTTGAGTCTGCGACGTGACAGCAGTAGCTCCATCAGGAATAAGGTTGGCAGCCACAAGAGTTAGGTGGCTTGAGCTCCTGGGAAGTGACATCCATGGTGTCTCAGCAGCTAAATTAGTGCATTGGCACCTTTGCCACTAGTTCTCATTGGCAGATAGCACTGGGTACAGCTGAGCAGAGAGAAGGAAAGCGGCAGCTACTGTGATGGACGACGAGAAGATACTGCTCAGGAGCTGATCCATCATATCTCTTGCGAAGTCTATGACAGTTGCTCATGGTGGGCGAGGGTGCATGGTATGGGAGGGAAGCGTGTTGCTATTACATAGACAAGAAATGCTTGTAAACAGTTGTGCACTTCTGTCCGGGGTGTGCCATGGAGACACGAACTCCATCAAGTGTATTGTAGCAGGTGTTGGTTCTAGCACATTACTGTGCCTCCATTCTGTTTGGAAAATGGTGATAGCAATGGAATTTACCTCATTGGGTTTGTTTAAGGCTTAAATAAGTTAATGTAAGTGCTCAGAGTTGTGGCTGTAGGCCATTGTCTTAAGTGTTAGCTCTGAGGGTAATGAAGAAATAACAGCAATCAATCCTTTAGATTAAACAATAGGAGACATAAACTACTCTGTGAGAATGCAGGAAAGGTTTTCTTCCCTCTCGGAGACTTATATCTTGTTGGGAGAGATAAGATATCCGAGGTTGTAAAAGTAATTAACTCGATATCCAATTCCAGTCTATCCATACCTGTCCAGACCCAGATTACCTTTTACTAACATGCATCCTTATTCTCTGGGGAAGCCAGACAACCTCTGTCACCCAGATTAAGTTCTCTGAAATCTTGGTGCATTTGCATAAGCCATTTGCCACTTCCATTGGTCTAAAATGCCTTCTTGTATCTGCTTCTTGAAATCCTCTCTGCAAAGTCTTTATTTCCTGCCCCAGTTTAGCTTCCATTACATTGCTCTTGTGCCTTGTGTTAGTTGCTAAGCTGTGTCTCACTCTTAGCGACCCCATGGACTGTAGCCATCAGGCACCTCTGTCCATGGAATTCTCCAGGCAAGAATGGCTTGCTGGAGTGGGTAGCCATTCTCTTCTCCAGGGGATCTTCCTGACCAGGGATTGAACCTGGGTCTTCTGAATTGCAGGCACCTTGGACATGCCTATTTGAAAAATTTTTTTAACCTGTGCATTCCTCCATTAGAAGGTGAACTCCCTAGGGGAAATCTATGTTAATTTCTGTATTTCAGATTCTGTATAGTTCAGCTTATTGAATGAATGGTGATTTTTTAACTCCACTGTAAGGTCTTTGAGATGATAGGTATCACATTTTCTGAGCCTCAGTTTCCTCATCTATAAAATGGGTGGCTCAGAGGTTAAAGCGTCTGCCTCCAATGCGGGAGACCCGGGTTCAATCCCTGGGTCGGGAAGATCCCCTGGAGAAGGAAATGGCAACCCACTCCAGTATTCTTGCTTGGAGAATCTCATGGACTGAGGAGCCTGGTGAGCTGCAGTCCATGGGGTCACAAAGAGTCGGACACGACTGAGTGACTTTACTTACTTACTTATTAGCACCAAGAACAATGGTTAACTTGACAGTAAGTCCTCACTAAGTTGTTAGTTATTGTTATGAACATAACTTTCAGAAATGTTTTCAGTGGAGACTTTTCATTTGTTATTATGGTAACAACAGTGGCTCCTTCTATTTTATTCTTCTTGAAGTCCTAATCTCCCTTGTTTATAAAAGGACTCTTCCTCTGCTGCTATTCAGCATATTTTCCCTGGGGCCATTTACCTCCCACTGAAAGCAAATTAAGCTAATCTCCATGGCTTGAAATCAGTCTAGGCCAGAGAGAATATGCTTGTCACCTTTCCTAAGTGTTTTTTGGCCAAAGGTGTAAAAGCCAGGTTCTGTTTATGGGTGGGGGTAGGGGGAAGACAGTTGAATTTTCAGTCTTAAAATTTGTGATTTGGAATTTGCATTTTGAAATGCAATAGTATTAAATTCGATAATCTCCTCACAGAGAACTAAACATAAATTTTTGGTCCTTTTGGCTGCAAGAACTACAGCAAGGTATAGACTTGTGTGACTTGGTATTTAATTCTGTTACATTCAATTTCAGTTTTAGAGAAAAAGTACGCATCTTTCTCCCCCCATATGGGTGGATGTTTAAGGCCATTCATTTTCAAAAAACACAAACCATTTTTTAAGAGCTGTACTTAAGGCTGTCAGCCTGCCTCAGTTTCTTGTCAAGGAGTATAACGCTGGCCACCTGCATACCTCCCTGGAGTGTTCCGATGAATGGCTTTGAGCTTGTAAAGTACTTTGGATTTCTTGGATGAAAGGATCTCCATCAGCACAGGTCTTAGGAAGGTATTATATGTGGGCTTTCTAAACTGCCACATGGCCTGTTTTGCAAGAACACTAATGCACTTCTAGGTTTAGAGTTGTAAAAAAGATGTACGTTCAAAAGCCTGAGGCTGCATCTTGTGAGGTTCCTGAGGCATGTGTCAGTGCTTGCTCTCCTCTAGCGTAGATTCTCCCTCCACTACAGGTAGCTACAAGCATGCATAGATAAAGCAACCATTTGGATTTACAAGCTGCTTGCATTTGGCTCCTGAGTGACTGACTGAGGAGAAAGCCCAGGATGTAAGGAGAGAGGAAGGGCTGTATGTTCCTGGACCCAGCACTTGACTTCTTGGGAGCCCCCGGGCTTGCTATAATCATGGGAGCACACCTAGGTGCTTTGAAGGGGTGAAGTTGAGGGGTGGGGGTTTGCCTCAGAAACTGGATGCTGATACTGTGAAGAGTTGGCTTTGAGTTCTGGCTTTTTCAGCTACTGGAAAAAGCCTGTGTCCTTAATTGCTTGGTTAACAGCTCTGGGACTTGGTTTTGTTCATTGATTGTGGGGCCTCAGGGCTAGAACTCGAAGGCAGGTCCACATTCTTTTTTTTCTTTTGGCTTCACCAAGTGGCTTGCAGGATCTTAGTTTCCTGACCAGGGATCAAACCCAGGCTCTGGACAGTGGAAGCTCCAGTCCTAACGTTGGATTGCCAGGGAGTTCCCTACTTCTATATATTTAAATATCTATAAACTTGAAGATCAAACTAAAAAAAAACCAAAACTGTCAAATCATGTTCAGAAATCCCCCTACTCTGACAAATACACCCTTGTTACAACCTTGAAGGCCAGGTTTGAATTTTGAGTTTCTAAATTCTTTGGAGTTTCGACACCTGACCAGGTGGCTTGAGAGGAAGCGAGGACCTAGCATACCTGCCTGTGGACGGCTGAATCTGCCTGTCGTGCTGAAGCCATAACTCATCTTGTGGGCCCCAGGGTTGTATGTTGAAGGCTGTCCTTGGGAGAATATCTGGGGAAAACCCTACACTGTAAGTGTGCTTGGGTTTGAAAGAGAGTGTCAGGGTCCCCGTACCTGGAATGTGACCCTTGGGGCTGCTGGTTGACTTGCTGGGGTAGGGGCCCCTCTTGCCTGGGACTCAAGATGTTATTGCATTCAGGACTGGATAATGAGTGTTCATGTCTAAAGACACATAATTGGGCATTTATAAAGCGTTCGGTTCAGTTGCTCAATCGTGTCCGACTCTTTGTGACCCCATGAACCGTAGCACGCCAGGCCTCCCTGTCCATCACCACCTCCCGGAGTTTATCCAAACCCATGTCCATTATGTTGGTGATGCCATCCAACCATCTCATCCTCTGTCATTCCCTTCTTCTCCTGCCTTCAATCTTTCCCAGCATCAGGGTCTTTTCCAGTGAATCAGCTCTCTGCATCAGGTGGCCAAAGTATTGGAGTTTCAGCTTTAACATCAGTCCCTCCAATGGACAACCAGGACTGATCTCCTTTAGGATGGACTGGTTGGATCTCCTTGCAGTCCAAGGGACTAAAGTGTTACTATTACATACATAGAAAGATCTGTTTTCTAACAGAATGGTTTCAGCTTTTGGTTCAACCCTACTCATATCTACGTTCAGCAACGATGAGACCAAGAGCAACACTACACCCGAGAGATAATGCACTGTATTTCTTTTCTCTCCAGGACCCAGCACAGTACTCTGCTTTTACTTGACATTAATTCATTCCTTTGATAACACAAATTCAGTAAATATGGGCCGGGCACTAGTGTTAAAGAATCAGTCTACCAATGCAAGAGATGCTTTGTTGGAAAGATGTAAAGAGATGCAGGTTCAACCCCTGGGTGGGGAAGATCCCCTGGAGGAGGGCATGGCAACCCACTCTAGTATTCTTGCCTGGAGAACCCCAAGGACAGAGGAGCCTCGTGGGCTACAGTCTATAGAGTTGCAAAGAGTCAGACACAACTGAAGTGACTTAGCATGCATGCTTCTTTCCTAAGCATTGCCCTATGGCATGTTGGTAATAGCAGTGAGCAGATGCAACGTACTGTCTTCATGGAACTAATACTTTAATAGAAATAAGAAAAAGGATAGGTATGTAAAATATGTAATTTCTTTGAAGATGACATATTCATTTATTTCAAGATTATATATATTAATAAATATATGTGTATGAATACATGTAAATACATATTCATAAATATTTATATATATATGTATAAAATATAGAGGGCCTATGCCAAGGACTAGACATTCTGCTTCCACCATAGATACAGGTAAGAAAAGAGTGATCACAGACCAGGAGTGTGGCATCACTAATCTGTGTGAAGGACTGTTAATTGTAGGGAATACTCATGTCCTTTAGGACTGATGTTCTGGAATTTTTTTCATTTCATCCAGTGATCATTCTCCAGTGTATGTAAGACCTTGTCCTGGGCTCTGTGGGAGGTTAAATGTGTTAGGTGAGAGGTATTCCTTAAGAATTCATAATTTACTGGGGCTTCCCAGGTGGCGCTAGTGGTAAAGAACCTGCCTGTGAGCGCAGGAGACCTGAGAGACCCCAGGACGATCCCCTGGAGGAGGGCATGGCAACCCATTCCTGTAGAATCCCCACGGACAGAGGAGCCTGGCGGGCGACAGTCCATAGGGTTGCAAAGAGTCGGACATGACTGAAGTGACTTAGCACGCTAGTGTGTAGACATTTTTGAGCAGTTATCGGCATATAAGCACTTGAATGTTGCAATTTTTACGTAACTGCCTGGGTCTCTGTCAGCAGAGTGAACTTGGCTCCTCTTCTTTTACACTGTCTCCTTGAGAAGAAACTGTGCCTGAACCAAGACACACAGTGGGTGTGTACTGAAAGGATTCTTTTCAGCATCCTGGAATGCTGTCCTTGGGATTCAGCCGACTTTGCTCAATGGGGACTCATACATCAAGAGGGCAGTCATATAATTATCTCAGCTACTGTGAAGCCACTGAAAAGCACTTGCTGAATCTGGGTGTAAATTTATTGTGAAATTTAACAAAGGAAAAGTCACCTCTTTCTCTTTCTTCCCTTCAACTTGAACTGCATTAAAAAAATCCTTCTCAGGATAAATTTGTTATTTAACATATTAAATGCCCTTTCCTACCCACTTTGGGCCATGTAAATATCTTCCTGAGGCAAATGAGATGCTGCCGCTCATGCACTAGTTCTTAGTGTTGATAATTAAAAATACTGTGTTCTTTTTTGAAAAAGAATGCATTTTATTTGTTAAATAAAAGAATGCATTTTATTTTTTAAATAAAACATTTTAAAAATAAAAATATAATAGCTAGAAAGCACAGGATAACAAATTGTGGTGAGCTAAGATTTGACAATCAGGAACTTCTCCCATTGTTGATAAAAGGGTCAGCCACCCTTCACTATGCATTTTTTTCCCACTGTGTATTTATCATAATCAACTATGCACGATGGTTTATGTCTATAAATATGATTCTTCTGTTGTATTTATTTAACAGTCTGCAACTATAGGTTAATTTTTACAAATGAGCTGCAAAAGGTGATGAACTTTCTCTGTTAAAGGAGAAATTCAGGAGGTGGTTGTAAGAGATGGAGTTAGAAGGAAGATTGCTAAACCTCTTTTATGATTTTTTGGTAGAAAAGTGAGTGTGAATTTTAAAAATCTAAAGCAGTACTTTTTTGGCTCTGTATTTTATCCTTTATGAGATACTCCATTTGCACATAAACTTTATTTGGGGAAACTGTAGTTCTGGTTGCATTTTATTTAGAACTAGTTGTGTGATCCTGGGCAAGTCTCTTAACAGATGTAGCCATTCTCTCTGTGAACGGAATGTGAAGGGTTTTGTTATCTAGGGTTTCTTCCAGGTTTAAAGTTCAGTAATTAAATAAAATAGACTATCAATTAGCTTAATGTTACATAATATTTCATAACCTTGGCTATGTATTATAATTATTCCATAGTCCTCCCCTACCTCTTTTTTTTGAATTTTTTTTTTTAAATTCACATTCCTGGACCCTGATGTAGTCAATCTGGAGTAGGGTCTTGGAATGTATATTTTTTTATTAAAGTTCCCCAGAGAGTCTTCTGATGCACAGCAGGAATTGAGAATGACCCATTTGTTCCCAGTGGTTCTAAATTGGGGAGAGTAGTAAGAATGCTTGAATTTAAGAAAACAATGGACATTTTCCTGAGAAAATCGTATGTGCATAGATTTTAAAACTCCAACTTAAGAGCATTCATGCCTCCCCTGTATTTAACAGATGTTAAGAGTCCCTTCAAAAGTCACTTTTAGGACTCTATTTCTATGAACTTCTGTTCTTCACCTCTGTAATGCCAAATATGATGGGGTTACAGTGACCACTGATGTGTCTGGTAGGAAATTGCACTGGGAGCCAGAGACACGGGAATTTGTTGAAGAAATAGTAGATTTTAAATTTTGGTTTTGCTCTGACCTTATTTACTGAGATCTGACCTTTACGATAAGTTTCATGACTTCTTTGGAATGCAGAGTTGGGGATACTAATATTTGCCACCAGGCAGTATTTATTTAGTGATGTGAGAACCTAGGGCCTTAGTTGACTGCAAGTGTGATTATTAACAGGGCCCAGGAAAATTCTACCAGAAATAATGACACCTTTGTTATCACAGTAATTTTTTTTTTAACCAATGGCCCTGAATGAAAAGTGATATTCGTTATCACATCAGGCAGGGAATTTACAAATGATAACAAAGTTAGACTGCATTCTTTCTAGTATCTCTCCAGTAGTCACAAAAATCTTTTCCCCTGGGAAGATAGAAACACTTGACTGGGGCCATAAATCCACTCTGTCCTGTATCACCAGAGCCTTTGGAAGTCTGAACGGCCTTGACCTCCTCCTGTTCTTCCTTTATTGAAAGGATACTTACTATGTGCTGATAGTTTTAGGAGGGCAGAGGAGAAACAGTAAATACATCAGCAAAAACTCCAAGGAAAAGAAGATTGTGGCCTTTTGGAGTGCAGAAATGTCTACTTTTTTGGAGTGGTGGTGATAGCGATGTTGGTAAGAACTCTGCCCCTCCCTTAACACACACACACACACACACACACACAACACACATCATCTTACACAAGAGGTTTGTGCACAGAAGTAGTTGTGAATCAAATTGTTTAAGAGTCATCATTAAACAAAAATGAAATCCAACTTTCCCTTGTTTTCAAATCGGGTAACAGATTTTTGCTTTTCCTATTGATTGTATTTACCTCCATTGCTCCTCACCATTAAGGCAGAGATACCCAAGCATTGACCTCAGCTTTTGTTACCTGGTACATTTGGGCTTGGCAGTGATGGAAACAAACAGTTAAAGGAGAATTTAACTTCTTTAATTTGAAAGGGCTTAAATGATATCTTCTTGGGTGGCCCCACACAGCATGGCTTAGTTTCATTGAGTTAGACAAGCCTGTGAGAAATAGATTTAAGGGCCTAGATCTGATAGATAGAGTGCCTGATGAACTATGGATGGAGGCTCGTGACATTGTACAGGAGACAGGGATCAAGACCATCCCCATAGAAAAGAAATGCAAAAAAGCAAAATGGCTGTCTGAGGAGGCCTTACAAATAGCTCTGAAAAGAGAAGCGAAAAGCAAAGGAGAAAAGATATAGGCATCTGAATGCAGAGTTCCAAAGAATAGCAAGGAGAGATAAGAAAGCCTCCGTCAGCGATCAGTGCAAAGAAATAGAGGAAATCCGGTCCCATGAAGTGATGGGAAACAGTGTCAGACTTTATTTTTTTTGGGCTCCAAAATCACTGCAGATGGTGATTGCAGCCATGAAATTAAAAGATGCTTACTCCTTGGAAGGAAAGTTATGACCAACCTAGATAGCATATTGAAAAGCAGAGACATTACTTTGCCAACAAAGGTCTGTCTAGTCAAGGCTGTGGTTTTTCCAGTAGTCATGTATGGATGTGAGAGTTGGACTGTGAAGAAAGCTGAGCACCAAAGAATTGATGCTTTTGAACTGTGGTGTTGGAGAAGACTCTTGAGAGTCCCTTGGACTGCAAGGAGATCCAACCAGTCCATCCTAAAGGAGATCACTCCTGAGTGTTCTTTGGAAGGACTGATGCTAAAGCTGAAACTCCAGTACTTTGGCCACCTGATGCGAAGAGTTGACTCATTGGAAAAGACCCTGATTCTTGGAGGGATTGAGGGCAGGAGGAGAAGGGGACGATAGAAGATGAGATGGCTGGATGGCATCACCAACTTGATGGATGTGAGTTTGAGTAAAGTCTGGGAGTTGGTGATGGACAGGGAGGCCTGGCATGCTGCGATTCATGGGGTTGTAAAGAGTCAGACACGACTGAGCAACTGAACTGACTGAAATGATATAGCACCCTCTGAACTGTACATTAATTTGCAGAATGGGTATTGCCATTTTATATTCTGGGCTTGGCTTCAGAAATGCCAGAGTTGGATACACAGATTAGTACCTGACTCATCGAGAGTGGAGAGTTATGTTTGCAGGGCATTAGAAGTCTGTCGATTAGTCCAGGGAGGGTACGCTTGGCTCCGGTCAAGCTTCCTGTTACACTGCCGTTGACCTGAAGCTAGCAGCTGGTATGACATCACTATGGGTGTTGCTGGCACTATTTTCTTTGCTCAGGAGATCTGCACTGAATTATTTTTCATTTTCAAAATGCAGAGCAGAATTCTGGCTCACTTTGCATACCCTAGAGGTGCGTGAGTGTTAAGTCGCTTCAGTCTTGTCTGACTCTTTGCGACCCCATGGACTGCAGCCCGCCAGGCTCCTCTGAGGGATTCACCAGGCAGGAATACTGGAGTGGGTTGCCATGCCCTCCTCCAGGGATCTTCTCAACCCAGGGATCCAACCTGCATTTGTTACATCTCGACTGCATTGGCAGGTGAATTCTTTACCACTACTGCCACCTTGGATGCCCCCAAATAATCACAAGCAGGGAAACCTTCCCTTGAATTTTGTCATTCCTGTTGCTCTTTCTAGGTCTGACTCTTGAGCTGCTTTTTCAGATTCCAAAAGCAATCTGATTTCTCCTATGTTTACTTCTGAAATTATATGTGCAAAATTGCTTCAGTTGTGTCAACTCTTTGAGACCCTATGGACTGTAGCCTACCAGGCTACTCTGTCCATGGGATTCTCCAGGCAAGAATACTGGAGTGGGTGGCCATGCCCTCCTCCAGGGGATCTTCCCAACCCAGGGATGGAACCCGCGTCTCTTTTGTCCCCGGTATTGGCAGGTGGGTTCTTTACCACTAGCGCCACCTAGCATAACTGGCTATACGTTACGTTTAAACCACCTGTTCCAAAAGCCTGTTTGTTGCCTACAGATACATTTAGGAAAGAGGCCAAGGTTGCAAGGACAAGGTTGTGGGTAGAGAGCAGAGGAGAGAAGGGCTCCCTAGGAGGGAGGTGTGGAAAGAGCTTTGGAGTTTATAATTAGAACTTTGGGAGAAGAGTGCCTGCTGACCCTGGGTTCTCTTTCATCAGCTCTTGGCATCCTACCCTGACTGGAGTGGACAGGGGGCGGGCCTGTTTCTTACTCCCCTGCAGAAGCGGAGTTAGGTGTTGATGTCAGAACGTGGCTTCACTGTTGGCTTTTATGATGATCATATTCAGAGAGTGGTTTACAGACCTTCTGAAACAAAGGCAACTTGTGTCCTAAAACTTGAAATCAGTTTTCAGTCAGTGCTCCTTTGCCAAGGAAGCATTTATTATAATAAGAATATATTTTCTGGATTGATTCCATCCATCCCTAGAGGGGTCAACTCATCAATCATGGACTCCTAAACCTCTGCCTCTAGAGTCTCCTGAAGCCCACATTCTGTTTGCATAGAACTGCTTCAAGTCTCCATCTAGTTACCAAGAAGTAAATCTCATTGAACACCAAGGTGCTTGAAAAAACAACAACAAAAGAAACAGGGTATCTTTCTTTACTAATTGCTTGTCTCCTGTATTCTATCTTTAGGATATGTCCATGTTAGAAGCTGGGACTCCTTCCTTGCGTCCTATTCGGTCGCTAAGTCTTTCTGTTCTACCTGCCAAGGATCCCTGGGCTCTGTCCTCCCCTCTGTGTTCATGGCTACAGTTTAAGTTCAGTCTTTTATTATTCTATCTTTAGGATATGTCCATGTTAGAAGCTGGGACTCCTTCCTTGCGTCCTATTCGGTCGCTAAGTCTTTCTGTTCTACCTGCCAAGGATCCCTGGGCTCTGTCCTCCCCTCTGTGTTCATGGCTACAGTTTGAGTTCAGTCTTTTATCACTTCTTACTGGACAGTCACAAGAGATGCTACCTGTCTCCTGACTTTTCTCCCCTTAATGCTCCGGGGTGTATAAGATTCTTTCCCAAATGGTCTCAGTCATCTTCCAGCCTTCTCCACCTCATCCTGTGTGTAAAGTGCCCCCAAGTTCTAGTGTTCCTGAGGAATAATGCTCTTCATGTTCTGTCTACACGTGGAGCCATCCTTCTCTCGGTTCATCTCTTTTTCTCATTTCCTCCTAGAGGTTGTCTTACCTACCCCAAATCCCAGCCACAGGTCTTCTTTGTGAAGCCGGTCAATATCCCTTTCTCTGTGGCCCCTTTGTTATAGATAGTAACTAGCATGTTCAATTGTAATTGTTTATGTCTGCCCACTGACCTGGGTATTTCTCGAGGGCAGTGACTGCATCATGTCTGGCACTCAATAGATGGTCAATAAATATTGAGTGAGCTGAAGATGGAGGCTATGAGTGTTACTTTGGTTTTTTAATGTGGATCCCTATAAAAATGCATATTTTAGGTCTGTTCTCACACTGTTTACTTTCTGGCACATTTTCCTTTGGCCTTTAAAATAACTACATTGCTACTGTTGATGAGATTATGTTGATGAGATGAGAGTATGATTTGAAATTAGAAAATTCAGCGATGCTGGCATTATACACACTTAAAATATGAAAATGTGCCATAACCAGCTTCTCCTTCAGTGACATATTTGACAGACTATCTCAACCTTGACCTACGTTTTCATTAAGTCAAACTTTATTTTCTCTATATCGGAAAGTCTCCTAAATGTTTCAAGTGTGGAAAAGTCATTTACATCTCAGAACTGAGATTCTTTCAATCACACTTGTTTAATCTTTTTTAAGGGTAGGAGAAGGCTGGATAACTGGATCAGAATGAGCATATAGAATCTCAGTTTTTATGTAGGTATATTTCAGAGCACTGACTCCTTAAAATGAATATTGCTATTAATAAATTACAAGATGATTAATAGAAAATTAAGGTGAAAGGGACCTTGTTGACAATGTTCAGACTTTTTTTTTGTGGTGACTTATATCCAACTGATGAAGGAATAGTTCTTATTCAGTGTGACCTTGCCATTCTGGAGTATGGCTCAACCTGTTCGTTCATGTTACACAACAGTGTTGACAGTGTGACAGTAGGCATAGACTGTGTCTGACTTCTGATTTCCAAATCACTAATTCCAGAGACTTAACTGTCTCCTGATTTTTTTTTTTAATGCACAATGGACATAATTATATATAATTTACAATTATCAAAATTTATAAAAAAACTATAAATGAGAAGTAGCTTAAATTACATACTGAGTTTTATTTCACATATTTGGAGATTTTCTTGTTAACAGTCTCTATTTGCATTTTGGTCTGAGGATATACATTGTATGACTGTCATCTTTTAATATTATTTGTGGGTTTTTTTTTTTAAAGGCCCAAATTAAGTTTTATCTTGTTGAGTGTTTCATTTACTCTAGAAGAATGTGTATTTTGCTGGTGTTGCATGGGCAGTTCTATATACATCAACTAGATCCAGTTGATATATTATTCAATTCTTTGCTATCCTTACTGATTTTCTGTCTACTAGTTTTAACTATTAATGAGAGGGCTGTGTTGAAGTCTTCAGCTGTAATTGTGGATTTACTTTTGGGGGTCAATTTTGCTTTGTTTATTTTGGACTCTTACTAGGTGCATATATATATGATTGTTAGGTTTTTTGGTGAATCTATTCTCTTATCATTATGCAATATTCCCTCTTTATCCCAACTCTTTACCTAATTTTCCCTGATGGTAATAACTTACAGACCATCATACAGTATTACAACCAAGAAACTGACATTTATACAAATCAACTATCTTATTCATATTTATGGAATTTTACATGTAATTGTGTATTTATTAAATAACATTTTATCACATGTAGATCTTTGTATTTACTGCCACAGTTAAGATACACAGCAGTTCCATTACCACAAGGATCCCTTGTGTTGCCCTTTATAATCACACTCACCTCCCCTTCCCCCTTCTCCCAACACCCAACCATGGCAATCACTAAACTGTTCTCCAAGTCTATAGTTTTGTCACTTCAAGACTGTTACATGAATGAAATCATATCATAGACAAACTTAATTTGTCTAATTTAATCAGAAACTCAGCATTGTTTAGTGGCTTTCCAGAATGGCTCTATCATTTGAATTTCCACAACATGAACGATCGAGTTTCTCTCCATTACTTCCAGAATTTGATGTTGCCACTATGTTTTATTTTAGCCATCGTGATAGATGTGTTGTCGTTCAGTCACTAAGTCGTGTCCGACTCTTTGCAACCCCATGGACTGCAGCACGCCAGGACTCACCATCTCTTAGAGTTTGCTCAAACTCATGTCCATTGAGTCAGTGATGTCATCCAACCATCTCATCTTCTGTTGCCCCCTTCTCCTCCTGTCTGCAATCTTTCCCAGCATCAGGATCTTTTCCAAGGCTTGGCTCTTCGCAGCAGGTGGCCAAAGTATTGAACTTCAGCTTCTGTATCAGTTCTTCCAGTGAATATTCAGGGTTGATTTTCTTTAGGATTGACTGGTTTGATCTCCGCTTTCTCTGCAAAAGACTCTCAGGAGTCTTCTCTAGCATCAATTCTTTGGCATTCAGCCTTCTTTAGGGTCCAACTCTCACATACATTCACGACTACTGGAACACCATAGCTTTGACTATATGGGTTTTTGTAATATCTTACTGTGGAATTAATTTGGATGTCTCTGGCTGCTGATGTTTAAGGTCTTGGCATGTATGTATGTATCTGTTACTTTCATATCCTCTTCATTGAGATATACTGTCGCTTAATATATATATATGAATTGCTTGCCTTTCCAGCTTTATTTTCATTGTGACTTCCATTATATATTCATTCTTTTACTTAATATTTCTGAAGTGAATTTCTCATGGATAACATAGTTGAGTCATTTAAAAAATCTAATATGACAATCTGACTTTTAATTACTTTAGATCATGTAAATTTACTATAGTTACTGATATATTTGGGTTTAGATCTACCATTCCATTGTTTTTCTGTATTGTCTTGTTTCTCTTACTTTTCCTGTCACACTTTGAGTTACCTGTGCATTTTTAATATTTCCTGTTAATTATGATTTTGACAAAATCTCTTTATGTAGCTTTTTAGTGGTTTTTCTATGGATGGCAAAATACATGTTTAACTTTAAACATATGATTGATACCTTATTCCTTCATTAGGAATGTAGAACCTGTGTCTGAGATACCTTTGCATTTCCTCCTTGATGTTATTGATGTCTTACGTGTAACATCTACACCAGCAGTGTCATCAGGGACTGTTTACTTTCAGTCATGAAACACATTGTAAAGAGCTCAAGAGGAGACTAGTCTGTATTTGTCCAGTTATTTATCATTTGTTGTTCTTCCTTTGTTCTTCTAATTTGTTTCCTTCTAGTATCATTTTCCTGCTTTCTGATGCCCTTCCTTTAGGGTGTGTTAGTTGCTCAGTTATGTCCAGCTCTTCTTGACCCCATGGACCACAGCCCTCCTCTGTCCATGAGATTTTTCCAGGCAAGAATACTGGAGTGGGTTGCCACTATTTTCCTTCCTTTAGTAATTCTTCTAGAGTAGGTCTGCTGTGAATTCTTAACATTTCACTTCATTTGAGAATGTCTTTATTTCCCTTTTATTCCTAACGTGTTTTTACTCTGAGATTACAGTTTTTTAAAATTGTTGTGTTATTTCTTTTTAACCTTGATGTTTTCTATGAGATAGTCACAGTCATCCTAATCATTATAATCATGTAACATATCACTTTACTTTGGCTGTTTTGAAGATTATTTATTTCTTTTTTTCCCCTTTCAATTGTGGCAAAATACACATACCATAAAATTTGCCATTTTCACCGTTTTAAAGTGTACAGTTCAGTGGATTAGTCAATTACAATGAAGGTTGTACAGCCATTACCACTCTTTATTCCAGAACTTTGTCATCACCCAAATGGAATGTCTTTCATTTTTAGCAGTTTGTCTTAGAGTAACCCCCCCAAATTCGTGCTGTTTGGGGTTTGCTCAGATGCTTGAATCTGACGTTAGTCTTTCTCCAGAGTTGAGAAATTTTCCACTCTTGTTTCTTCAGATGCTTTTAGCACACATTTTTTCCTATATCTTTCAGGGACTTTGACATTAATGTTTGGTCTTCTGTTATTCAGTCACATGTCTCTGAATTTCTATTCATTTATTTTCAACTGTTTTTCTCTATTCATATGAGATAATTTCTATTGATTTATCTACAAGTCTGCTGACATTCATTTGCCATCTCCAGGCTGCTTTTGAGTCCATCCTGTGAATTATTAATTTTGATTATTGTCACGTCCAGTTCTAGGATTTCCATTTGTTCTTTATATTTTCTGTTCCCTTGCTGAGACTTTAATTTTAATGTTTCTTTCAAGAATGTTCATGATTGGTCATTCAAACATTTATATAGTAGCTGCCTTAAAGTCTTTGTCACTTAATTCCACCATCTGTATCATGTCGGCATTGGCATCTGTTGACTATCTGTTCCTGTGCAAGTTGAAATTCTCATGGTTCTTGGTATGTTGAGTAATTTTGGAATCTATCCTGGATATTTTGAAGATTACATTATGAGACTCTGGATTGTGTTTAAATTTTGGGAAGAATTTTTTTTTTTTTTTAACTAGTTAATTGACCTGGTTTGATTCAGGCTGCAAGTTCCAACCTAGCTCAAGATACTATTTTCAATATCCACTTTTCAAAATCCTCACCATACTCTGGCTCTGATCTGGGTGTGTGTAACCCATTGGCCAGTGTATAATTTGTGGAGCGGCTCATTTGTTAATTCTGTTCTCAGAGTCTTTGCTATGCTAATTACAGCTTCTGATCCATCAATTCTGGACTTGGTGGTGATCCCTGAAATTCATAAATGATGTTACAGGTCACCTTCCTGAACATCTTCCTCTCTGCACTCTCCCTGGCACATTACAGTTCCTTAGAGTTTACTTTTCAGCCCTCTCAACTCTACTGTGTTCCCCTGTTTGGACTTTTTTGAGGTCCAATCAGCAGGAGGAGAGAGGAAAAGAAGCGACAGAGATTGGCCTCAGCCTCTTGGGATGACGTTTCCAGTAATGGATTGAAAGATTCCCCTCCTTCAGAATTTTCACTCCTTTTGACCCTCCATTCCTGGTAAAGTGTTACTCGCTCAGTCACGTCTGCCTCTTTTGTGACCCTGTGGACTGTAGCCTACCAGGCTCCTCTGTCCATGGGATTCTTCAGGCAAGAAGACTGGAGTGGGTTCCCATTTCCTCCTCCAGGGGATGTTCCCAAACCAGGGATTGAACCTGGGTCTCCTGCACTGCAGGCAGATTCTTTACCATCTGAGCCACCAGGGACATCCATTTCTGGTGACTACCATGGAATTGCATGGGAGCAAGGTCATGAGAAAAGTGACAGAAAGGGAAGAAACAAAGAATAAAATTGGAGAATTTCCCCACTCCTGTGAGTGTTAGGAGTGGCCTGATTTTTTTGTTTGCTTCATGAGTGATAGGGCTCCTATAGGATCCTAGGACTTTGTCCATTCTCACCACAGTGCTCATTTCTAGGTTTCCAGCGATATTCAGGCTAGAAGATAGAGTTAGAAAATAAATGGTAAACCCACTGCCAGTCTGATTATATTTCAGATTCCAGTGGACATCTGAGGTTCACCTGCTGCTATCTACTTCTCCTGGTTTTCAAATAGCTACTCTGTGTCATCTACCCAGGTTTTATAGTTTTATTCAATAGTAGAGGTGGGTGAAGTATGCTTACACCTTCTTACCTAGAACCAGAAATCTGACATAATTTGAATTGATTTTTGAATAGCCTAGGGGGATGGCTTTTTTCTTTCCACTGGACATGTTTGAGAGATTGAGTGATGTTTACCACATTTTAGTCATCATATAAGATTCTATTTTAGGATAAGACTATCAACTTTACTGTAGTTGACATAGCTTTTGGTAGTGTGGATTATGACGCTGTGGACATTTTTGTATAAATTTTTTGATAAATATGTGTGTACAGTTGTTTTTTTTGTGTGTGTTACACATATGCACATCCACACAAACTCACATGCTCTAGAAGCAAAATTGCTGGGCTGAGCTATGAAGTTTTCATATATTCAATTTTAATAGGCAATGCTAAACAGATTTTGAGGCTGGTTGTACCTTCTTGAAGTAGTGAAAGTGTTAGCTGCTCAATTGTGTCCAACTCTTTGTGACCCCATGAACTATATCTTCTTACACAACTGCTAAAAGTGTATTAAGTTTCTCATTGTTCTATATCCTTGTCAGTACTTGGCATTGTCAGTTCAGTTCAGTTGCTCAGTTGTGTACCTTCCTGTTTTAGCCATTCTGGTGGGTGTTAGCAGTGTGTCTTCATGATTTTAATTTGCATTTCCTTGTAATGATCATCTTTTATTATGCTTCGTGGACATTTGGATACCCTCTTTTTAAAGAAGTTATTCAAATTTATTGCCCATTTTTTATTGTTTTTCTTTTTTGACTTCTAAGAGTTCTTTGTATACTTTGCAATGAACTCTGATAGTTATGTGTGTTACAAATATCTTTGTCCACTCTGTGGTTGGCCTTTTTGCTCTCATAATGGTGCCTTGTGATGAACAGGAGCGATTAATATTAATTTACTCAAATTCATCGGTCTTTTCTTCTGATTGACGCAGTTTGTGTTCTGGGTAAGAACTTATATTCAGTCACCAAATCGTGCAGCTACTCTATGTGTTTTCTGTGAACTTGGTCGTTTCTCACATGTAGATCTGTAATCTACCTGGATTTGACTTGTATGTATGCTGTGAAATAAAGGATCACTTTTTTCCCCCTGATGGATCCCAAATTTGAACCAGCCATTTGTTGAAAATATAAAATTAAAAAAAAAATATATATATATATAATACCATCCTTTCTCAAATGCACAGAAAAGTCACCTTCGTATATATTAGCTTCTGCACATGGGCTCCTTTTCTCATGGTGGAGTGTGAGATATTGCTAATGACTGCCATCTCCTTTGGCTGATGGACTCTACTGCTTCCCCTCCCCTCTGCCTGGGTTCCAAACCTGGATTATCTTTGTTACTTTTTATTGTAAGATTTAGTTGAAAAACCAGTACATACTCTCAGACCCAAAACATGTAGTGTTACCATTTCCACCTGGTTCCATATAAATTAGGCACTCTGGTTTGTCTCTGTAGATCTAAAAGAGACTCACCTGGTAGACTTGAGCATTTCTAAAAAGCTTATACGCTGCGATTTACCTTTCCTTACTTATCAGGCATGTATTGACTCAAATGATTGCAAGCCCTCAGTTTTATCTATTAATTTCTACTTCCTCCTAAGGTTTTCATCAGAGCTGCCTGAAAGAAAGATGGACTAATGTAATGTGGCTTTTGCCTTCCTGTCACCTCTTTCATTGTTTTGTGAAAGCAGTTTACAATCAGAATTCTCAAAAGTGGAAAAGATGGAGAGAGTTGTGGGGAGCTGGTGAGGAAAAGAGCAGAGGATTTGGTTAATCCCCGGAGTTATTAAGCTCTTCTTAAGTAATCTGGAGGCAGCTTTGAGAGTGGATTAGGACTGGTAAGAGGTGAGGAGTATGTGGTTATTTTTGGAAACTGACTTTAAAATTGTCTATTTTCCATGGATATATTTGTATTCTCTAATTTTGCTTTTGGAAACCTTCAGATGGCCTCTTTCACAAGCAAACAGTGCTTCATTTCATCTCATATCCTGAAATGAACTTTCAGAAAAGAACTTCATCAAAAAATTGCCCTGAGTTTCCTACATGTAAAAAACAATTAGGAACAATAGAAAGAATAAACATTGCATATAGTACTTTAAAAAAAGACACATGAGCATTTTATTACCTTTGCACTAGTTGCCAGTGTGCCTGCATACTTTTGCTAACGGTTAACTAAATTGTTTAGACATCTCTATTGGTTGGACATTGGAGCTCTGTACCCGCTGATTGATGTGCTAGATTTATGGAGAAGATTCTTTTAATTATTATAAGCTGAGAATGGCTAATTTTCTGAAACAAAATTGCTATATGAAGTTCTTAGCAACTGAGGGAGTTAACACACATCAGCCTGTACAAGAAAAAACAAAAGAGCCTTTGATGCTTTGAAATGTAGTAAAACTTAGTTTTATAACTACTTTTGGTATAATATTGGATTTCGAAGGCTTGCTTTTTCTTTTTATTTGCTTCTACAATCATATAGCAATGCTCTGAGGACAGGAATACTATCTTCTTATAAAGAAGACAGCAGAAGCTTAGATTTCAAGGACTTGGACTCAATGGCGTCAAACTAGAAAGCTGGTGATTGTAACAGCTAAAGGTCTGTTTAGTGCATTCTGTTTCCTGAGAACTTTTCTAAGTGCTTTAAACATACTAAATTTTAAATCTTCATGTTAGTCCTGTTAGGAAATGTACTATTATCCCTGTCCTCTTACCCATGGGATGTTGAGGCATGAAGACACTAAGCAGTGTATCAAGATCCTGCTGAGTACAGAAGCAGATGTAGACCAAGCTTGGGCTACACCATTACGCCATTCTGACCAGGGCTTGGACCCATGGTTTTGAGTTCAAGTTCAGGACCCTTGTTCCTTCACAGTCAGTTCACTTCAATCTCTCAGTCCTGTCCAACTCTTTGTGACCCCATGGACTACAGCACACCAGGTTTCCCTATCATCAACTCCCGGAGCTTGCTCAAACTCATGTCCATTGAGTTGGTGATGCCATCCAACCATCTCATCCTCTGTTGTCCCCTCCTCCTCCTGCCTTCAATCTTTCCCATCATCAGGGTCTTTTCCAATGAGTCAGTTCTCTGCCATCAGGTGACCAAAGTATTGGAGCTTCAGCATCAGTCCTTCCAACGAATATTCAGGACTGATTTCCTTTAGGATTGATTAGTTTGATCTCCTTGCTGTCCAAGGGACTCCAAAGAGTCTTCTCCAACACCACAGTTCAAAAGCATCAATTCTTGGCACTCAATTGTCTTAGTGGTCCAACTCTCACATCCATACATGACCACAGGAAAAACCATAGCTTTGAATAGATGAACCTTTGTCAGCAAAGTAATATCTCTGCTTTTGAATATGCTGTCTAGGTTGGTCATAACTTTCCCTCCAAGGAGCAAGCGTCTTTTAATTTCATGGCTGCAGTCACCATCTGCAGTGATTTTGGAGCCCAAGAAAATAAAGTCTGTCACTATTTCCATTGTTTCCCCATCAATTTGCCATGAAGTGATGGGACTGGATGCCATGATCTTCATTTTTTGGGTGTTAAGTTTTAAGCCAGCTTTTTCACTCTCCTCTTTCACTTTCATCAAGAGGCTTTTGAGTTCCTCTTCACTTTCTGCCATAAGGGTGGTGTCATCTGCATATCTGAGGTTATTGATATTTCTTCCTGCAATCTTGATTCCAGCTGTGCTTCATCCATCCTGGCATGCATGACGTACTCTGCATAGAAGTTAAATAAGCAGGGTGACAATACACAGCCTTGATATACTTCTTTCCCAATTTGGAACCAGTCCATTCTTCTGTGTCCGGTTCTAACTTTTGCTTCCTGACCTGCATACAGATTTCTCAGAATGCAAGTAAGGTGGTCTGGTATTCCCATCCCTTTAAGAATTTTCTACAGTTTGGTGTGAAGCCGAAGGCTTTGTTGAAGTCAGTAAAGCAGATGTTTTTCTGTAACTCTGTTGCTTTTTCTATGATCCAACCGATGTTGGCAATTTGATCTCTGGTTCCTCTGCCTTTTCTAAATCCAGCTTTGGAGGTTCTTGGTTCATGTACTCTTGAAGCCTGGCTTGGAGAATTTTGAGCATCACTTTGCCTAACATGTGAGATGAGTGCAATTGTGCGGTAGTTTGAACATTCTTTGGCTCCTTCACAATAGTGTCACTTAATAATAATGCTGGTGATGATGTATATGGGTTGGGATACCCCACTCATTAGTCATGAGTCTTGAATTGGAACCTTGTGGGTCCTAACTCTGTTTCTGCTAGTGCTCTGTCTAGTGGTAGGGATAGAAATGTCTGAATTGATTGGAATTCAAATCTGGTTCCATTTTCTCCCATCTCATCTTGTGTTTTCAGTATTTGTCAAGGCACTCCCCTTGCTGCTCTCCATGTGGTCACTTGCATCGTCTCTGTGTGGTCACTCATGTGTCCCTCATCCCTGTTCTCACTGCTGCAGTCCCTCTGTCCATCGATCCATCCGAAGAGCTAACTTCAGGTCGCATCTGTGCCAGAATTGATTGACCCCGTCGAACATTTCCAGACAATGCTCTTTGGGCTTCTGCACTCTGTAATGCTTGTGTATGTGTGTGTCCTGTAGAGTTCCCAAACCCTAGATTTCAGGCTGCGCAGGGAGAGTGCCTTGTCTTTTGTTTTTACAGGTTCTTGAGCCTGTACTGGGAATCCTGATTCTGTCTCCTGGTATAATTGTCTGTCCCTGTGTCATGTTACCTTGTCCCAGTAACTGACTTCTTAGAATCGTGTTTCCTTATAGGGCGTGTTCCCTCTATTATTTTTCTAAATTTTAATTGCCCTTGGACTTCTGGTTCTCTGTGTAAGTATAAAGTATAAGAATTACTGGGAGTGTTGCCTTCTTCATTCAGAAGGCTCAAGATGTCTAGTTGTCTTTTTATGATTTTAACAACCATTGATAATTAGAACCCAGATGGGTTTTTTCATTAGCATTTCCAAACTGGCAGTGTACTAATTCCTCAATTATTAGCTGTGAAACTTTGATAGACTATAGACTGTAATTTAACGTTCTGTTGGCAAATGTTTTAGGTCTTCTGATTTTAATCTCTGCTGTGTCTTTATATGCCATTTATCATTCCCGACAGAGTCTACTTATACTTCCTTTTTAAATAATATTTTTAAATACCTTAACCCTATCCAGTAAACAACTTCCCTCATCTTGTTTCTGTTTTTTAGATTTTTTACTTTACCCAATTTAACTTAAAAGCCTATTAATTTCTTAATCAGAATTACTATTTTGCAGATTTTTTATTGTTCTTATGTTCCCATGCTTTTTTTTAAATCCATTGGCTTCACTTTATTTCTCTGAAGTGCTTTAATATTTGCTTTTGTTGATTTTTGTCTTACCATCATTTTTCTTAGGTCTTTTCTTCGCCTTTTCCTGAAGGAGAATTTTTTAAAAATGTATTTGATACAGCAAATATACACATACTATAAGTGTGTGTTATGAAACATAATATTAAATGAATACACAGTAATTCACCACAGACTTTCCTAATGCAGTCCAGTTTACCTCTGTATAATCCTTTACTTCCTCCCAAAGGAAACCACTGGTCTGAATTTAGTCTTTTTTTTTTTCCCCCCAATATGCACACACTCTGGGGAAAAAACACACTCTTTGGGTTTTCAAAAATAGGTTTAAATCTGTTTTAAAAATAGGTTTAATAGATTTAGAGTTGCTTGTATTAGAATGTCATAAAGCTAGGTGCACGTTGCAGTCTTCTGTGCCTTATTCAATCAAAATCTTGTCTCTAAGATTTATCAGTAATACCTGTAGCAGCAAGTTTTCTGTTGTAGAAATGAATATTGTAGTCTGCATATACTACAGCATATTTGTTCTCCCGTTGGTGAGCTTTTGTATTTTTTGCTAGCAATAGAGGTGCTGTTAGGAACACTCTTGTGATTATCAACTGAGGCACATATTCTGGTTTCTCCAGGGCATAAATCTTGGAGTGAAGCTGCTTGCTTATGGAGTATGTGCAGTGACCTGTGAGGCATCAGATTCATCCACCATTGGCTTAGATAGCTCTGGATTCCAGCATCCTGTGGTTTACCATTTCACTAGTTGGTGTTTTTAGGTCTGATTCTAGTCCAGGAAGGTATTTATGATTTTGTCTCTTGGGACTTCTCTGTTAATACGTGCAATGGATTTGGAACCAGGGGATGTGTCACTTGTGAACTTCAGGCACCATCATGATAAGCGGTCACCAACATTTACATCTTCAAATGTTTCGTGGACAGAATGGAGACCCTTTGGGATTTTAAGGTTTGACTCCTTTTATGATGATGCAGCTAGAATTTTAACAGTTGGGTTTATCTGTACGAAATGAGGAAAAGCAGCTTTACTATTCTGAGTTTAATATGTATCATTGTTTTTCAACTGAGGGTGACTTTTGTCCGCAGGACGTTTGCCCGTGTCTAAAGCTGGTGGTGGTGGTTCAGTCGCTACGTCATGTCTGCCTGTTGTGACCCCATGGACTGTAGCCTGCCAGGCTCCCTGTCCATGGGATTCTCCAGGAAAGAACACTGGAGTGGGTTGCCATTTCCTTCTCCAGGGGATCTATCTCGGGCTCAGAAACTTGAATGTACATGAAAGCAGTTGGTCTTTGTGTTCTGGAAGTACCAACACTAAAATCTGATGGATTCACGGCACTTTTGATTTTTCCTTTCATGCCATAGGCTTTAGAAAGCTCGGGTAATAAAACTTAGCAAATTATTTGCATAAATTCTATGAAGTGTTCAATTAGTATGAAGTGAGAGATTAACTATCAGGAAATAACATGTGCTGATCTGCTCAGCTATATGAAAAAAAAAAAAGCCAGATATGTAAGAATTTTCTATTTTTGTAAATGTCGGTGGGTGTTCTTCCTGTCCTAAGATGCTCAAGATGACTGCTGTTCCCAACCATCTCAGCCTCTGGTCAGGAATGACAGGGAGGCAAGCCCATACATATCAGAAATGGCTGATGTGTGTGGGGGTGGAATTTGGTCCTTGGATTTCACTGAATTTTGGAGGAAAAAAAAAATCATGCTTCCCACTCCTTGATGGGCCCCGGCTCAGCCATGGGGCCACCAATAAACGTGAATGAGCAGGAAGTTCCCAAGTCTGACTTGCTTCCTTTCTCTTGTCGGTCTCTCCTAGTTGAACTGCTGAAACCTGAGAGTGGGCTCTAACAAAGAAGGCTGGAGGGCGACGGAGAAAAGGCAGATAGCAGCAGAATGTAATCAGCATTTTATTACCATCCTCAGGAAGCAGGAATAGGGGGGAAAAAAAGAGGTTGGAGCAAGGAAAGTTAATTATGGAGCTTATTTGACAGGAAATTACTAAATACAAACAGACAGAAGAAACACATTTTAAAGCAGGGTAGGAAATCTCAAGTTACTTCTCTTGTGTGTATTCAAAACCCCCAAAGCAAATTCTGAAAATAGTAGTTTAAACAAAAGCTATCTTATCTGATAAAAGTATTTCAAACACAAAGGGAAATTTATATATTGGGCAGGCAGTCTTAAACTGATTTTGTTGATAACATTGCATATTTGATTATGGGAAAACCCCCGCTCAGATGTCTGAATTTTATCTTGTAAATGTTTTGGATTTATTTTAAATCTGGCATTTCACCTCTGTCAAGGTGTGTCTGTGTACGTGTGCCATCCTGGAAAACTGTGTGTGTGTGTGAAACAAAAAATACCTCTGCCTGTTTCTTTTTAGGGTATCAGCATTTTTTATTTTGGGGGGTGCATGTGGTATTATCAGTATTTCCAGAAGCACGTTATATCAGTAAAGCACAAAGAATTGAGAAAGCGTTATCTAAAATATTTATTCCCAGAGGTCATATATTTTTAGATGTTTTAACTATTCTGCCTTTGATATAATATCATTTGGTGCTTTGCAACAGTTGGGAAGGTTGGCAGAATTGAAAATCAGCCGAGTGTTTTTGATAGTGTTTTTCTGTAAAAGACTGGGTGATTAGGGAGAGGGACCTTTCCTACCCTTAATGACTTCTGGTTCTCTAAGGGCCTCCTGCTGAGCGATCATTGTTGTGGACTTAGCGAGGAGTGCCAGAGGTGGGGGCTGAATACTCCACTCCTTTCTGCGAAGGCTGCTGTTCTCCCCTCTTTGTGAAGAACCATGCCATAGAAACACAGTCTGGATGAATGTGCACCGTCTGTGGATAAAGTTACACATTCCGAGTTCAAAGAAAAAGCAATATTTTGAAAACTTAAATGGAGCTCGACGTCTGCATTCCTTTTAAAAGGCCAACACCTGTGGAAGGAATGTTTCCACTTGACCTTCAACGGTGGAGCAGGGCAAGGTACTTAGATGGATGGTGGTCAAGTAGGAGGGCTTCTCACACAGCAGCGTCTCTTGGGGCAGCACCTGTCCCATCTGTTGTCAGGGCGGGACAATGTGGCAAACAGTCAGGGATAGTCAGGGTGCTTTCTCGGCCTTGCTTTGAAGAGCTGGCTTTGTATCCCACTGTCTCATGGTGATGGATGAGTGGGTGTAGATAATGTGAAATAAGCCACAACTTCTCGAAGCAATCAGGCTTCCATGTGGCAAGTCCTGGGAAACCCTGGGCAGACAGTGTTTTAGAACACTTAGGCAGAGTCCTCTGTGAGTAGTCCTTGAAGATCCAGACATCACTGATGTTCCAGACAGAGGCTCATCACGCATAAATAATTCCTTAGGATGGAGCTGGCCGCCTGGAGTGGTGCTTCGACTCCTTTAGGCTACTTAGACTTGCTCAGCAGTTGATTGTGGTGTCTGAAGGGCCAAGCGCATGATTCGACATCAGGAAGAAAGTTACACATAGAACATTCTTTAGGAGCAAGGGATTTATTAGTGTACACCACTTGTGATGCGGAAGTGTGAAGGTCTGGCTCCTTTGCTGTTTATCATCAATTCCTCGTGTGTTCTCATGCCAGGAACTGTTGTTGAGGCAGGGAATACAGCGTTGAGCCGTAGTTCATGTGGTCTCTGCTTGTTAGAGCACGTGGCTCATTGGCGTGAGATCATGCCCTCTCTACACCAGTTTGGTGATCTTGGGCATGTGACAGTTTCTCTCTACCTCAGTTTCTTTGTGTAAATTAGGTGGTTTTCCCAGATGGACTTGTAAGTTCCGGTACAGTGCTGATATTTTCTGGATATGTACTTTTGTCATGAAGTATTTTTTATCCTTGTGGCCTAGCTTGGTGCTTCAGCAAGTTACTGAAAAAGGTGGTGTAGGCTAGACCAGCTTCAATGGTTATATTCGAAGTAGGATCATGGGTTTGATTTCCATGGAGACTAGCTACCTTTTCTGAGTTCATACCACTTTTGTGCCTTCCAGCTGTTTGATGGGCTTGTTCTGTGTCCACATGGTTTCCTAAAACTCAACGTTATTTTTAAAGAGGAAGCATAGATTTATGTGGATGCTGGAAGCATTCAACAGTCCTAAAAGATGGTCTTCAAATACAAGATTATTGTCACATGAACTTTGCTGAGATGCAAGCTCAGCACAGTTGGGTTGTATTTAGCTGAAATTCAGTGCTAGACGACAGAGCTATGCTTGGGACTGGGCTATGGAAGTGCGGATCTTCTAGGGTTTAATATTACTGGTAATGTTGATGAGCTCAGCTGTTAATTACATCAGCTGGTTTTGTAAATAGTGTTTTATTGGCACAAAGAGATGTCCACATTCATGTATTGTTTATAGCTGTTCTGGGGCTGCTACTGCTGCTAAGTCACTTCAGTTGTGTCCGACTCCGTGCAACCTCAGAGACGGCAGCCTACCAGGCTCCTCTGTCCCTGGGATTCTCCAGGCAATAACACTGAAGTGGGTTGCCATTTCCTTCTCCAATGCATGAGAGTGAAAAGTGAAAGTGAAGTCGCTCAGTCATGTCCAACTGTTAGTGACCCCATGGACTGCAGCCAACCAGGCTCCTCCGTCCATGGGGTTTTCCAGGCAAGAGTATGGAGTGGGATGCCATCGCCTTCTCCAGTTTTGCTGCTGTAAGATCACAACTGAGTAGTTGAGACAAAGCTTAAACCAAAAATATTTACTGTCTGGCCCTTAATAGAAAGTTTGCTGCCACCTGGATTATCAGATATGCTTGTAGAATTCTGTCTCTAGTTTTTAAGGTTGTGCTGGTGGGCTGCCGTCTATGGGGTCGCACAGAGTCAGACACAACTGAAGCGACTTAGCAGCAGCAGCAGCAGGGCCATAACATGGACTTGCCAAGTTGCAATAGCAATAAAGAACCTGCCTGCCCAGTGCAAGAGATATAAGATGCATGTGTTCGGTACTTGCATTGGGAAGATCCCCTGGAGGAGGAAATGCCAACCTGCTCCAGTCTTCTTGCCTGGAGAATCCCATGCACAGAGGAGCTGGCGGGCTATAGTCCGTGGGGTCGCAGAGTCAGACATGACTGGGCACGCATGCATGCAACATGAGAGAGTCTAAGAAGAGACTGGTAAGTTTACCCAAGACACCAACAAGTATGTTGTGTTCATAAGGAAATAAAATTATTCAAAGCCAAAAAAAGGTGAGAAATGCCCCAATAGGGCATGTAGTAGACCATAAGCACATGGTAAAGTGGTAAGCCTGTTTGGAAAGAGGGCAGAGGGCACAGAGTTCACTGAGCAGGAGGAGGCTTTATTCTGACCTATCCCTGGGGATATTCTTGTCCGTAGAAGGGAAGCATGTGGGAAGTGTGTGTACAGGCCTCTGAGGACAGGCCTGGAGCAGAAGTTCACTTGAGGGGGTGCTGGGGAATACCCCGCCCACCAGAAGAACTGCACCCCTTCAGTTTTTCCCCTGGCCTGGTCCTGTCTGAGAGAGGAGACAGACACGTCCAAGGACCCTGGTTGTGTAAGACAAACAGCTCCCATCCTAAGAGTGTGGATTAAGCCATGCCCTATTGTGAAACCAACCCCGATACACAACATCGTCTGTGAACCCGAGAGATCACCCGGTCTGGGATGCCTCCCCGGCTCCCTTAGAGCCCAGTCTGGCTCTCCTTTCCCTGGCATTTCAGAAGCTCCTTCTTCCCAGGAGATATTATAATTAAGTGAGATAAATAAAGGCAGGAAATCTGTAATAAAGTGCTAACTTCCATGGATGCCAGATTAAGGAGGGGAAAAAAAAAGCCAGCCCACAGAGTAACACAGTCTGGTGGGAAGAGATCAGAGGGCAGCGTGTGACCGGGCTGGCCAAGGACTGCTTTCCCAGGCGGTGCACATCCTGCCCCTCTGAGCGGGACCAGTTGGGGAGGAAGTGGTGAGCAGAGGCCGAGGGGAGTGCAGTTCTCAGGGTTCGTATCTGCTCCAGGGCTCTGGAGCTTCTGCCTCTCTGTGCCTGAGAACGATAAAGCACACATCTGCTTGTGTTCAGATGGGGCTCCGGGAGGTCGGTTTCCAGT
Organism: Aepyceros melampus; assembly: GCA_006408695.1. NCBI lineage: Eukaryota > Metazoa > Chordata > Mammalia > Artiodactyla > Bovidae > Aepyceros > Aepyceros melampus. The sequence goes on from SJXQ01001313.1 coordinate 506,262, forward strand.
TACCACTCCTCCCACAGCTCACGTCCCCCGTGATCCTGGAAAGATGTCAGGTACAGATAGACCTGAGAGGGGGAGAGCCCTATCTCCCTAGCCCGTATCAAGTAGCCAGAGAACCTGGGGATTGGCTTGCAGCAGGAATACCCTCATCTTGATTGCATTGTTTCTCCTCTCCCTAAAAGGGTGGGATTGGATTCGGAGGTGGGAGGCGGATCTGCAGTGGGGTTGCTGACACCATGTAAGGAAAACCTCAGAGGCTGCGATTCCCATTTGGAGGGCTCAGCAGAAAGACCAGCAAAACAAGCCTGCCTCTGTTCCAATCCTTACCACAGCTTTGACTGCCCAATCACACAAAGGCCGGCAGGCAAACAGCTGCTGAGGGTGGCTGGGGCATTTCTGATGGAGGGAAGCTGAGGGTTAGTTGAGCCAGACTCTGGGATTGTTACCTGGAAGTGTAGGTGGGCCAGGTGACTGCAGCCCTCAATGGGGGGTTGGGTGAGGGGGTGCAGAGACCCACCCCCGCCCCCCACAATGCCAGGCTGGAAGCACTCTGAATGCCCGCAGAGGAGCAGGGAGTTTATGCTTCCTCTCTGGTCTTTCTGAGTTTTTGTGGATATAGTTAGCGATGACAGTGCTAGTTAGGGAATTTCCCTCGGATGGGCCAGGACTTGTTTCCAAAATAACACCTTTCAAAGCATGCAGAGACTTTTAGAAATTAGATAATTGTGTGATATTTATAAAGTGAATTACGTTGTGCTCACACAGTCTGGGCAGCTGTTTCTGACGCTTCAGTAAATAACACCTTATGATTCATTAAGGTTGGGGTGGGGGAGATCTTTTTAGAAGTCGCTATTTACATCTGCGTCTTTGCAAAAATTTTAGATCAACTCACAAAATAAAACAGTCTCAAGGTGAAATGTTTTGGTCAGAGTGTGCCTAGTATGGTTCTGTCGTCCTAGTTCATTCTTCAGACACTTGCTGAGCATTTAAAATACGCCCATCCGTGTGTGCAGAACATAGATAATGCGTTATTGCTCTTGTCCTCCATGAATTCTCAGTCTAGAAGAGGCAGATGTGCAGATAATTGCAATATAGTGAGCTAAGTGCTAACGGAAGGATAAAAGAAATGCTATAATGGTATGGGGGGTATATCCATTTACAGTGCAAATGGAGAGGAGGGAATAGCTTCCCAGAGGAAGTGATATTGGAGCTGCATGGAATGGAAAAGGAACTGTGAAAACAGAGAAGGGTGTTGCCTCCTTTTGGTATCTCCTATTCACCAATTTCCTCTTAACCCCAGGGCCTTTGCACATTCCTTTCCCTCTATTGGGAAAGCTACTCCCATTGTCTTCCCGGGTTCAGTCCTTTAGATCCCAGATCCCACATTAATCCCTCAGGCTAGTCTGATTTCTCCAGGTCAGATCCTTTCTATGAGAAGAGCTGGCTCATTCAAGTACCTTTTCTTTAGGGCAGTCGTTGCAGCTGTGCTTTGGTGTTATTTGCATGATTATTTGAATGATATCTTTTCCCCACTAGGCAGAGACTCTCTTTTCAGCTCTGTTTCTTGACTAAATATTTGCTGAATGAATTAGATGGATGTTCCAGGTGTGAGAAAACAGTGTATGTTCAGCCAGTGACAAGTAGCAGGGTATGTTGGATCTTGGGGTGAGTGAATTGGGGGAAGCAGAAAATTGAGCAGTTTAAGGAACTTGGAAGATCTTAGCTTCTGTTTATGTCCTAGCTCAGTACATATTTCTAAATATCAAGGCATTTCGAAGATCTGCCTCTCTATTCCGATAATATCCTTATCAGATGGTTTAAGTCGAAGATGGCATGTTAAAATATTTAAAAATGAAATTTTGCTTGTGGTTTTGGGGCTTCACTAGATACCGTTTTAAGATTGTGATGAAAGTATAACTTATGTCTAGAAAAATGTACAGTATATTACTGTCCACCTGGCACCATGTGGAAAATACACGCGACTCTCACACAAGTTAAGGAATAGGTCTGTGTCCTGGAGCCTGAACTGCACACGTGGTTTGTGTGCTGTGCCAGGGGTAGGAAGGATGACGTAGATCCTCTGCGCGACTCCGAGAAAGAGCAGGCTTCCTGGAGAAAGAAGGCTTTTCCTGATTCTCCTCCCAGGCTCACTCATGACCTTGAGCAAGGGGAGTGTGAGGATCGTAAACCCCATCCACCCCATCCACCCCCTCGCGCATCCTCAAGCTGGAGCATCCTCAAGCTGGAGCACACAGAGTGGAGGGTGAGACGCAGAGGCAGCTCAGGTGTTTTCAAGGAAACCTTGACTCCTGGCTGGACACCTGCCCGGGTTTCCTGCTTCCTTAACATGCTCACCTGTGCAAGCCTGAGGGCCGAGCATAGATCCCGTCACCCCAGCATTCTGCAAGAAGCGGTGCTGACGGGACCAGCTTCAAGCGCGCAAGCAACCCCAGGGTCCCTGATGGCGCAGTGGTGCTATGTGGATCAGAGTGCCTGTCCTGTCACTTATTAGACGCCTGCGTATCACTTTTTAGCTCATTTCTGTATATTTCCTTATTTCTGAATTGTATTTACTTTAAAAAACTTACTAAAGTATAGTTGCTTTTGCAATGTTGTGTTCATTTCTACCCTACAGCAAAGTGAATCAGCTGTACGTATATCCCCTATTTTTGTGATTCCCTTCCCATTTAGTTCACCACAGAGCACTGAGTAAGAGTTCCCTGTGCTACGCAGTAGATTCTCAGCAGTTATCTGTTTTATACGTAGCAGTTGGTACATGTCAGTCCCAGTCTCCCAGTTCATCCCACCGCCTCTTTCCCTTCCTTGGTGGCCATATGTTTGATCTCTGTCTGTGTCTCTATTTGTACTTTTGTAGATAAGATCATCTATACCAATTTTTTTCAGATTCTACACACATGCATTCATATATGGTATTTGTTTTTCTCTTTCTGACTGATTTCACTCTCTGGGATGATATACTGCTTGGAGTTGTGAGATTTGATGTGTTCTTATATGTAAAACACTTATGACGTAACAAAGCACTCAACCTAAAAAAGCTCATCGTTGAAACAACCTTCTTGATTTTGCCTTATAAAATATGGATTTCCTTAATGGGCTACCGAAGTCATTTGAGGGCTTTCGAGAGACAAGGTAGTAGGAAAATCAATATTGTAATTTTGGTAAAAGAGAAATGTATGAAAGGAACAACTGCCTTTGTAAGTGATACTAAAAACAGGTTATGACTTTCTGGATCAGGTCTTGTATATAAAAATGATGGACTCATGGATCTGGGTGAATGCATCTGTGGAGGAGACAGGAAGGGTTCATGTTGAAAAGGATTGCCAGTTTGATCTTCACAGTTATAAGCCAACATTGGTTTTATAGTTGAGGAGAGGGATGCTATAAGGAAACTGTGGATCATTCTTAATACCGTCCCCATTCTCATACACAATAGAGGACATACCCATAATTCCTAGAAGAAATAACAGGGAAGGATGAGTATTAATGACTCAGATACTTAAACTGAACATAGCTGATGGCTTAGAGAACAATGAAATACAAAATTAACCTAGAGAGATAAACACAGTTGCCAAGATTACACTGAAATACAGAAATCCCCCTTGGATAGGGTACTGAAAAGATAGCAGATGGAAAGGAAGAGTAAGTATATATATGTATGTATGTCTATACTTATGTATGTATCTATCTTTCTTTCATATCAATACCATGTTCAGAGATTTCTATTATTTCTAGTCTGAAAACAATCATTAGAACTCAATACTGTTAGCCCATTTTACAGATAAGGAAACTGAGGCCAATAAAGTTGAATATCTTGGCAATATGTCTAACACCATATAGACATTGACTGGTAGAACTATGGATGAGATACAAAGCTGAATTGAAACCCGAGGCTCCTCCTACTCTACTACATTGTCTGTCTTATTAAGGAGATATGCACGTGTATTAAAATAAAACAAACAAAAATCTTTCTACCTGAAGGCAGAAACACTAAAACTAGCGTTTGGGGAAGATGAAAAGGAAAGAAGTGGTATTACTCTGGTTTTATACCAGAGTGCCAAGCAGATGGAGGAGTTTTGTATGATGTTTTTTTTAAAGCTTGAGTTACAGAATTAATATAGTAAAATGAGACGAGGGAGGTGAGACTTCAAATGTCCAGACCTTTGCAGTGAATTTGGTTTTCGCTATGAGCACCATGTGTTGAGATCTAGATTTGTCTTTCAAACAGTTTTATCCCTTGAAGGTTAAGTAAATACGCAAGGAAACTAACACCAAGTTTCACTTTGCAAATAAAGAACCTTCAGAATTGTTTGAAAGTGGCAGAAACCTGGGCAGAAGTATTAATAGCATTATTTCAAAGCTCAGAATGAAGGGGAAGATAAGTTGGTACAGTTTCATCTGTACTTCAGATGCTGACTGGCTCAGGGTTTCTACTGAATGTCAGTTGTCATCAGATGTTTTTTGTGACGACTTTAAGATGGATTGGTTTCCATAGGCGTTTGGATAGGAAGATGACTTCATGTGTACTCGATCCACCCTAGCCTTTAAGGTTGAGATTTGACCTAAGTAATAGATTTGCAATGTATCAAGCTTTTTAGTGGCTAAAATGTTGTTCATATTACAAGTCAGCCCTTTCCCAACCCAGTGCTTATACAGTTCATTTAAAAAAAATCTGAAATGAAGGCGTTTTTGTTAAGCTCTGTGATGAGAGTTGGGGCTCATTGCTTCCTTTGGTTAAGATTTAATTCAGTGGCTATTTATGTGAAGGCTCTGATGTGCAGAATTGTGCCAAATGATGTGTAGAGATCACCCATGCAAGAGTTTCAGACAGATTGTGGTGTAGTGATGGGTTTAAAAAAAAAAAAAACCAACAAAAACAAATGGCCATCATGGGTGTTTTAGGAGTTTTTCCTGTTAAAAGAGGGAGAGAATATATTCAGTTGTGTACAGTCAGGTAACCTCTATACTTAGGATGACCATGGGTACAATCTATCTTAACGCCTAATAAACTCACACAGCAGCTAGTGCAAAACTGACAAAAATAGGTACACAGTGACAAATGTTTGTTAGGGGAATTTAAAAATGATTGAAGGAAGGACAGATTTTAATGGTTGAATGGGAATGCAGGGTATTCTTAGGGCAAGTGTATTCCAGCTTCAGGTCATAAAATGCTTTTCAATAAAAGTGAGTTGGTTAGTTTTTTTGGTACATGGGGGATTGTCTTTGAAATTTGAATATTAAACACATTTACAATTCTGTACTTTCAGTATTTATTTTCCTGTCTTGCCATTCAAGTCATTAAGACAAATATTTAACAGGATCTCAACCTGGTATTTTCAGATCTACTTAAAAATACTCATTGGGAAGAGAATTGTACGATACGCTTTCGTCTGGGATTGCTTTCCTTCCGCCTTAAGAGCTCCCTTTAGTATTTCTTCAGGTCTGCTGGTGTTAAGATTCTTCAGATTTTATATAAAGGACTTTATACTGCCTCTATTTTCATTGTGTGTAGAATTCTTGGAAATCACTTTCAGTGCATTTAAAATAGCATTTCTGATGTCTGCTGGCTACCATGATTCTGTTGAATCTTGGTACACAGTCTTGGCACACAGTCTTATTTTTGCATTTGAAAATACTGTCTCCCTGTTAAACCTTCCCCATCCTTCCACCTCACAGATTTAATAATGTTCACTTTTTTTTTTTTTTAGTATTGTAAGAGTTTGTTTTTTTGTCTTTAGTTTTCAGTTGCTTTTCTATAATGGTCTCGGTTGAACTTCCTTATGTTTACCTAACTCAAGATTTGTAGCACTTCTTGAACCTGTGCTTTTTTAAATCGATTTTGGAAAAATCTCTTATTATTATCTCTTCAGTTAATGCTTTTACCCCATTTCCTTCTGTCCTATGGTATTTTAATTATATGTATGTTAACCTAGGTTTCCTGTGTTACTTTCCCTTTTTCTCTTGATGCTTTTATCTGGATATTTCCTCCTGATGTAGCATCCAGTTCATTTTCTCTCTCCAGGTATACATGGTAGGCTGTTTAATATATATATACACAAAAATATATATTGAATATTTTCATACCAGTGGTTGTATTTTAAATTATAGATGTCCTTTTGTCATTTTACACTGAAATTCTTTAGTTGTGCAGTTTATCTGATAACTACAGTGTCTGAATTTCCTGTGGGTCAGTTTCTATTGTTCCTTATTTTTCTCTTGATTTTTGGTTAGGTCTTATTTTTGCAAGCCTGATTATTTCAGATGACTGCTGGCATTGTGTCTTAAAGGTATAGAGATAGTACTTAGCTATGGATGATATTTTCCTCTGATGTGTTTACTTTTCTTCTGGGAGGCAATCAGGGAACGGATAGAGCACTTGAATACATGCAAAACTGTTCAAAGGTGGCCTTTAGTCTTCATGAGGCTGCTCCGGTTCTGGCTTATTCTTCCTTTGGTTTAGTTCTAGGAATCCTAGTCAAAGTTGTGGGTTGTTACCAGGGCCCCTTTCCTTAGCAAGCCAATTTTTACCTGCTCAACTCTGATGTGAGATTTACTTATAACTTGCTAGGTCTTCCACGGTCTGCAGCAGAATCAGCAGACATGTTTGTTGAACATGAAGCATCAGATCTCTTCTTACCAGGGTCATTTGTTGTTGCTTTAGTCCCTAAGTCGTGTCAAACTCCCGCCAGGCGCCTCTGTCCATGGGATTCTCCAGGCAAGAATACTGGAGTGGGTTGCCATTTCCTTCTCCAGGGGATCTTCCCGACCCAGGGATGGAACCTGTGTAACCTAGCTGATTTCATGATCCTCAGATTCCTTCAGACAGCAGCTGTGGTAACAGTTTTTCCCTGTAGTTATTTCGTTTTCTGCTGGGAGGGCTGGTCTGAACGAATCTGCTCCACTGTATTGCAGAGGGAGTCTGAGCGCTTTGAGGTGGTCTAATCCTAGATTTTTGTTATTGTTGTTGCCGCCTCGATACTGTGTTTCAATAACTTCAAATGCCAAGTTACCATTAAGTTATTAAAATTGGTTTCCCCTGGCCTTAATAAAACAGCACAGTAGCCTGTGTCTGCATTTAAAGATAGCTTCTAAATTTTTCTTATGTTTCCTCATTTAACTGTCACAACACTATACGATGTCACACATTACAATGAGGTTCTCTGTGAATAAATTGAGTCTTTATTCATTGGTGTCCTGTTTGTGAAATGAATATTCTGGAAATTGGAGATGAAGAGAAGAGGGGAGTACTTGAGAGGAATTGAGAAAACCAGAATTTTAAAGCAGATGGTGACCAACTGATTGTGGAATGAGGAGGGAGTAGTTATTTTGCTTGGATAAACGGAGACCAATGATAGTTCCTCCTTTTAAAAAAAAATGCAGGAGCTGTATCATGAGAATTAAGGTTTGTCAGGATCAGTAATGAATAAAGAAAATTAGTACCGAATTATACTCCCAGAAGGGAGATTACTGTAGCAGAGTGAAATTGTTGTTGGACATATTAAGGATGAGGACCGGAAAACGACAGGAGGCAGGGCTGTCTTGGAGGGAGAATCTAGAAGCTGAAGTAGCTCTCTTGGCCTCCCTCCTTTCTCCCCTCTCCCCACCCTTCCTATGTGAGGGTGCAGAGTGCCAGGCACTGTGCTGTGTTGGTGAATGCATTCTCATTTCACCTTTAATTCTGCAAGATGGTTACTACCACGGTCCCATCTCAGAGCCTTCTGCAGGTATCAGACACTGAGTCCACTGCCTCAGATGGAGTCAGGTGGCGGAACGTGAAGTTGAGGAGGTCAGTGCTGGTGAGAAAGAGGGCTCTAGAATCTGAACCTGGAGATGACGGGTGCGTAGCGCCTTCCAGAGGCAGGTGTAGGCAGTGGAGTGCCTGACTGACGGGAGGCTGGTGAAGAGGGTGAAAGTCCAGGGCAGGTAAGAACAGGGGACTGCGTCAGTGGTGCTTGCTGCATAACAAAGTCCTCTGCTGGAGCCGAAGCAGCTGGAGGAGAAAGATGGGGCTCCTGTGAGATCTCTGAGCTAGAAAAGTCAGATTGTGAGGATCTGAAAGGTGGAGGACAGGGATATCAGAAAGACATGTTCAAGACACATGTTCCTCTCGCTGCTGACTCCTGCTCAACCCTTTATCCTGCTCTCTGACTTCCTAACCCACCAGGTGAGTCCTCTTCAAGACTCATTCAGTGTCTGCTCTCAGCCACGCCTTTCCTGCCCATCTTCGAGTGGGAGGAAACTGCTCCCTTCTCCAGGGGATCTTCCTGACCCAGGGATCAAACCCGAGTCTCCTTGATTGCAGGCTGATTGTTTACTATCTGAGTCACCAGGGAAGCCACATCTTGAGACAATAGTAACCAAGAAAAAGAAAATCAAAAGACATGCCGTATTGTACCATTAGTGACAGTTTCTTCTATTTACTATGTTAACTTCCGTTTCTTTTGACAATTGTGCTTACCCCTTCTTGTCCAGATTTCTGCTGGATAAGATCCTGATAAACTCTACAATGCCCAGGTATCGGTCCCTAGAAGAATGGAGAAAAGGAGAGGAAATACTTTGTAGAGGGACTCACTTGCTTCATGAGGTTGAATACATTAGAGTCCTGGGGAGTGAAGGTCAGTTTTGGAAAGCAGATGAAAAATGGGTTGCAGAGAGCTTCATTTAAGGAAGAAACTTAGACTTGGGAAACTAGGATGTAACAAAATTCATTAATTAATGCCTAGATGGAGAATTTTCACGTTAGGGTTGAAAAAATGTCCATAAAAACAACTTGCCATCTCATCTTAAATCCAGCATTATGTGCCTGAAAGTTACAGCCCTTGGTCATTAGCTGTCAGGTGACCTTCCCAGCAGACTGGACCTGTGTTAGGGAAATCACACAGCCATCACTGCAGTTTTTATGCATCTTTTGAAGGAGATTCTTGGCTCTGTGTTTGGTTATTTGACTGTCTCTAATAATGCAGGAAGGTCAGCATGTGCTTAGTAATTTTTAAGCTTTGAATTGATTTTTATCTGTCCTTTGTCCAGTGATAAGTGCACTTTCGGGGCTTCCCCGGTGGCTCGCAGGTAAAGAACCTGGCTGCAATGCAGTTGACGCTGACGCAGGAGATCTGTCCCTGGATCAGGAACATCCCCTGGAGAAAGAAGTGGTACCCCACTCCAGTATTCTTGCTGCAGAACCCCAAGGACAGAGGAGCCTGGCAGGCTACAGTCTGTAGGGTTGCAGAGTCAGACACGACTGGGCACCACGCATGCAAGCATGCTGTTGAAGCAAAAGAAATACTCACAATAATTTGTATTAGTTCATGACCCAGTCGTATGCTAAAGCTGTGAAAAGTTCAGTAGCTTTTCCCAGTCCCTGGGATGAATGACTCTCAGGTTTCATTCGAACAAGGTGGTAGCTGGATACTGGTGCTCCCCTGGGATGGCGAGCCTAAGGGAACCGACCCTTGGCTTCCAACTAGCTTTGAAGTATAATGGTATTCCAAGACTAGTGGGTGTCGACTTTTTGGTTTAAATTCCTGCTTTTCCCTTAGGTAGGACTCCAAATTTTAGATCTCGTGGGTGAATAGGTAACCTTACTGAATGATCTGAGACTGCAGTCCATCAAAATGTGTCACTAGTTCAGGATGACTGATGCCTCCTCTGTAACCAAAGCCACCTGCAATTGTTTTAGTCTTGCAGCATAAGCCATCTTGAACAGATAATCAATTCTGTTGCACAGTCACTTCTGCTCACCAAGGAGGCCCACTTTCTCTCCCCAAGCAGGACTACTAAAAAAAAAAAAGCCTGCATAATCCAAATAATCAAAACTTCTCAAATACTTGAGCAGCTGTAAAGCCAGCCTTCTGCATCTCCCCTGTCTTCCTCTTCTCTTCCCTAATGAACTGAAAAACAGTAGAACCATTTATGCAGAAATAACACGTGAGGGAAAACTGCAGAGACGTGTTCATATACATACATGAAAATACACACACACACACGTGCATGCTTTACTCAGGGTCTTGTTTCTTGTACAACTTTTCCCTAGCATTTTAATCTTGAAAGGGTTCAGAGAAAATTTGCTCTTCTCAAAGTATCAGATGCATTGTAGCAACAGCCTGTGGACAGGAGAAATTAATTTTTCTTCAGTGACTTCCTTTGTTTCATTGGATTAAAAATTATAGAGTTTGAATATGAAATATGAATGTCATGGGTGTTCCCTGAAAATACCCTCGTGAATTCAAGTTTTTGGTTAAAGCCGATTTAAACTGTTCATCCATTTTCCCCTCACCCAACAAAGTGCTATTATCCTGCAGAATTAGTGATGCTGGATTTCTTGTTCATTTCTTCAACATGGTACACACAGGGTCATATTTGCCCTTTGAAAATTCAGCAGTATTCAAATACAACTTAAGTCACTTGATTCTTTCCACAAATATTTATTGGGCTTTAAATAGGTGACAGGCACTGGTTTTAGATGGTATGGGGCTGGGGATGCTGTGTTGAACAAGACTGTTAAGGCCCCTGCCCTAGAAGCTGACTTTTGAAGAATGTAGGCTATCAGGGTTGGATGAATACAAATTAAAAATTCTCTTTGTAGTATTTGGGCCACTAACAAATAATGATTTTAAACTCTAAACCTCAAACTTTCACAAAGAGGGGAAACATCAGTAATAAAGGATTCTCACTTTTTAGTTATAAAATGTTATTTTCATACCTGGATTTCAACTTGAGACATGGTTGTTAGTACTTAAACTTGATAGTTTTGTAGTAGTGAACAAGCCAAATTCACTGGGCTGTATCCTTTGCAGTTTCTAGCATATAGCTTAGACACCATTTAGAGTTCTCAAATTTAGAATTTTTCTGACCAATTCCAGGTAGAAAGTCAACTGGGACACTTTCTAAAAATGTTAACTGGCCCCTGAGAGGATCCCTCAAGGACCTGGCCAACCACTGTCACATTCTGATCTCAGGTCATTTTAGGTGCCATGATAGCTTAAAGCAGCAGCTCAAAGTGTGGTTCACAGACCCCTGAGGTCCTTGGGAGGCTTCCTGGTGGCTCAGAGGTAAAGAATCTGCCTGCATTGCAGGAGATGCAGGAGACAAGAGTTCAGTCATTGGGTCAGGAAAAGCCCCTGGAGGAGGGCATGGCACCCCACTCCAGTATTGTTGCCTGGAGAATCCCATGGACAGAGGAGCCTGGCGGGCTACAGTCCATGGGGTCGCAAAGAGTCGACACGACTGAAGTGACTTAGCACAAGGTCCTTTAGACCTTCTCAGTGGATCTACAAGGTCATTCTATTTTCGTAGTAAGACTAGGATGTTATATCCCGTTTTCATCTTCTTTCTCACATTTATCATGAAGTTTTCCACTGTACATTTGGAGCCTCTCTATAACACAGTGAATCAGTATATTTTAAATAATCTGTGATTGGTGTCTCAAAATTGGGCATAGGTTAAAGATCAAGTGGTAATTCCATCAAAGGATCTTAACATAGAAAGTATTAAAAGTTCACTGATAAGGGTTCAGATTCCTATGGGAAGTTCCAGTTGTTGAGTTTTGGTGTAGTATAAGGGAAAGAATTGGAGAAGGCAATGGCAACCCACTTCAGTACTCTTGCCTGGAGAATCCCATGGAGGGAGGAGCCTGGTAGGCTACAGTCCATGGTGTCGCAAAGAGTCGGACACAACTGAGCGACTTTACTTTTCACTTTCAAGGGAAAGAATAATCCAAGATTATTAGAAAAGGGTATTGTTATTTCTCCATATTCCCGCTATGTTTACATATTCTAACCAGAAGGTCACAACAGATTGAATGCAGCAGGTAGGAGATTTCAGCTCTCTTCTGTTAATGAAGGGATGAAAAATTTCACAACACTGTAAAACAGTGGCACTACATTTTGAAGGGAAAATCTAATTATTGCTTTTAAAAGTCTCTCACGTATGTTAATATGTTTTTAGGTTATTTTTAATGAATTAATAAATATTAAAGACTTGTTCTAATTTGCAACATGGTAAGTGTTTTTCTCTAAAATTTTTAATAAAAGAGTCTGGATATTAACCAACTTAAGAACTAGTCTAAAGGAATGTATAAGTAAATTCACCTTAAGGAAGTTCAAGTGTAGGGTTACATTCCTTGAGATCCAAGATCTGTTCCTACTTCTCGGTTTGAAGTGGTTTTAGGAAGTTTAGATAGTCTCCGTCACAGTTAGGGGCCCCCCATTCTGTGTGGAGTGACAAAGGCTGAAGACAAATACCTGTATGGTAATTTAGTCAATAGAGTCCATTTTTAATCTCCAGTCTCCTGTGTCCAAAGTTATGAAATCCTCCAGGACCATGTAAGAGTTTCAAACCATTGCTGTGGAAGATGAAGCATTGTACAAGGGCTGCATGACATGTGTTCTTGGAGACACAGCTAGCAACTCCACATGCGTAAAAGGGAATCACAGCTGCTTATCTGAAACGTCTTCATCATCCATTTGGAAATGAAGAACTCCGCCTGCTGTACTTCCATCCCCACAGGAAGCCACACCCAGCTGACTTCTCAGTCCAGACTTGTTCTCAAGGTCACCTATGTAATTTTTTTTCCCCCTGAAGCCTCAGTGTCCTTCGTCTTCTCGGAGATAATAGCCCCAAGCCCTTCAGTCATCATTTCCTTGTCCTCAATTTTCTTCCTGGCTTCCTGCAATTTTAATCCCAAACCCCTGCAATTCCTTGCCTTGGAGGTTTAAGTGGCCCCATTTACAACCAATTTTCAGCTAATAATTGATGCATTCTTTTCAAATAAACCAAACTGTCCTCCTCTGCAGGCTTGGTGCTTTTGGACCTAATAAAATCAGAGGGTTGATAGTGGGCTTTTAAACTGATGTGGTTTCTCTTCTGTGATTTTTACAGAAAAATAGATCTTTCCAAGTAGGAGATAGACCTGTTCCTGATGGGTTAATTTCAGAATCTCGTGTTGTCATTAATCAAGGGAAAGAAATCACTCTTTCATCTGCCCTTTGCTCCAATTCTTATAAAGGAGAGGGAATGAGAGTGGGGTAGACGAGTAAAGAAATCATAGACTCTTTTTCTGGGGGCTCTTTCCTTCTAACCTTCTCTGGGTGCCTTATCTCTGGCCCCTTCTGTAAGCTGATCCAGCTCATGTTGGCCTGACACATGAACCATGCAAAGCTGCTTTCTAAAGAGATTTTAATTCCTGCTTGACAGGCTAGGCTGAAGCCCATGAGCGACAATAGATCGTGTTTTTTTTTTTTTTTTTAAAACAAGACTGAAAACGTGGTGCACCTGGTATTTCATTGAACATCAGACAGACATATTATTTTTTTCTCAGAAAAGGGGAAAAAAAAAAAACAAACCAACAGTTAAAAATAGCTAAACTTTAAGTAATAAAATACAGCTCAGTTTGCCAGGAGTCCTGTATTAAGAGAGCCACCATTTTTGGCCTGCCTGAAGACTGTTTTTGTCCCTAATCTGTTTTAAATCTTCTGAGGGTTTTATCGTTTTTTCCGCCTTTCCATAAAATTAACTCAATATATTTTTTTAAATCCTAGTCTGAAATTTCATCCTTCATGAGCCCCCTGCGTGGCTGAGTATCAAAGTATCACGTCATGGAAGATAAATGACATCTTTGGACCCAGGATATCTGGGTTCACTGATCATGTTTAATGTCTTGGGTGGAGGTGGAGCTAGAAACTGGGATCTTCCTTCAGGATTGTATGAGGCCAGATCCAGAAAAAGTGAAAACGATTTAGGAGTTGCTTACACATTCTCTTGCAAACACAAATTGAGCTCCCTTTTTTTTTTTTATGACCATAGCAAATTTCAGCTAGCTTTTTGTTCCTAGCATTGTGCTTTGTGCGCATAAGGTCTGCACGTAATAAGGATAACTCTGATCACAGAGATAGTGGCGGCGTTGCTTTGACGAGAGTGGTGACTGTCATTTATTAACTGGGCACCAGGCTTCGTGTTCGCTTTCCTTGATTTTTTTTCTATTTAATTTGCATACCAGCTCCAGGCACTGGATGTTGTCACTTCCGTTTTACCATTGGGGAACATGGAGACTAGGCTGGCAAAAATTGGGATGACCTGCTTGGTGCAGTCCTTGTTGTGAGCTTGGTGCCAGAGCTGATACCACGTGGCACAAAGTTTGTTTAATCAGCCTTTTGCACAGAAACTCCCTATTTACATCAAGGGAAAAAGAGCCATTTAGAACTGTAGGGCACAGCTCCATTTACATAATACTTTCCTGAGCATTATCTTAATCCTTCCAGGGCGCTTAGGAGAGAGGTGGTCTTACCTCTCCGTTGTGTGTTTCTTCTTTGTTGTTCTTTGCTGGCTGATACTAATTTTGACATCTTGGAGGAATAGCAGACTGCTCAAGTTAAGGGACGCTCGTTGCTTACGTGAGCTACGTTTATAGTTCAGCATTTGAGTAACTGTTTTATTAATGTTCCTGTGGAAGAGACTGTTCTCTTCTAGTTATTTAAAGGAGGCCTGCTGCATTCATGGGTATAAATTTTGCTCACGAGGGCTTGCAGCACTGTGTGTTTCTCAGTGGGTATGTTTTAAAATTGTATGAGAATGTTTTCAAAGGTAGCACGGCACACAGATTGGGACAGTCAGGAACCTAAGGGTCAGATGGTACTTTGCTGTTAATTAGCTTTGTGACTCCAGGCCAGGCCTGTGACCTTTCTGGGTCCCACTTTCCCCATTTTCATTACAAGTGGGTTGGATGTTCACTGAGGATTTACTAGAATTTCTTTGATCTCTTTGGAAAAAGTTGACAGCAGATTCTCAAAACCTTCACTACTCAATAGCTAATTATTTTTATTGTAAATGTATGAACAATTATGTGTCTTATGCGCATTGAAAGACAGATGAAAAGCGATTGGAAAACAGCTTTAAACTTTGTTATCCTCTGTGACTAGGGAGTGAGGTACAGGGTTGCGATATTTCATTTTAGTTCCTAGGTTATGTTGTTTTTTTTTTTCCTAGGTTATGTTTTTATTATAAGGAGAGGACCAAATCTCAAAGACTTGGTATTGCCAGCCTTGCTTGCTTGCAGGCCTCCTTCCTTCCTTCCTCATTTAACTTAGTTAAAAAGCCATTAGGCAGGCCTGAGCAAGGAGGCCCAGCAAGGCCAATAAGCAAAATATATTGAAGGTAATGGGAACCAGACTTCTTACTGTCAGAGAAGGAAGCTACAAATTGACAAAAGGGAAAAGCAAGAAGGAGCCCTGTGCTATGGGTTAGAGTATGAGTGAAGTCATGAATTTCAATATGTAGAAGTGTTATGTGTATGACATTTAATTTTAAATATGAAACAAAAATTAATATTAAAGTATGTGCACATATATGAAAATGTACGTGTATGTGCATAAGTATACAACATACCCATTTTCCTGACTCAGCTCACTAAGAGGGCCAGGGTGCAGCGATAGCCCACTGAATATGAACACATTCATTGTTCAGATCCCAGTTTCTAAATATCAATCTTTGCTCAAAGAAAACACAGGACTTCAAAAAAAAAAAAAAGGTCTTGTTCTAGGGCTAGGACAGGGAAGAGCCAAAATGGGTTTTGAATATCTTCTCGTGCCAGGAAAGACAGATGTTCTCAGAGAATATTGGAAAGGTGGCAGAAGAACACAGCAGCCTGCTTGAAGGCATTCCCACTAATCAAACCTGAGACAACAATTTGGGCATGAAACTAGTATTACAGATTATATCCGACTAAAGAAACCGAGAATGTATGGGGCCATGTTGATGTCAGTAAATGCATGAATAAGTGAGAAGAGAGAGTTTTCCTTAAAAATAGAATGTTACCTGTTGAGTAAAAAGCTGAGATTAGAAACATGGTGATTTGGCATCTTTCTAATAAGGATTTAGCTAAGAAACATCAATGAATGCTAAAACCAGTGAGTGAAGTTGAATGAGGATCAAGATAGTTGTATTACCTCAAACTGTCCACAAATCCTTATTCCCTGTAAAGGGCAGCGCAGTAATTCTGCTAGAGAAACTTGGAAGGTTTGATCTGAGTCATGTGATCAAAGTTGCCATCGCCACTGATGGGACAGACTGACATTATGTGTCACTTGATGGGATGCGGTGAGGACACAGCGTCTTTCTCTAGAAATGCAACCTTTGAATCGTCTCATGAGAGAAACTTACAAATCTCATTTGAAGGGCATTCTACAAAAATAATTAGCTGGCAGTCTTCGATGTAAGGGAAATGAACTTGAAGGAAGAGCTGGATACTGCTCCAAATTAAAGACTGGAGAGAAATGACTTAAGTACACAGTGAGATCCTGGGGTGGATTCTGTGTCTAGAAAGAACATTATTGGGCAGTTGGGCTCACTTGTATGAAGAAACTTTTATGAGTGAAGGGTGTATTGGGACTTCTTGAACTATTTGCACAACTTGTCTGCAGCTTCATTTTTTTTTGGAAATGTAAAGGAAATTACTAGTATATGAATGCTTAGTTCTTGGTTTTTACTTTATTGTATGACATTTACAAATAGTTTCTGAATTCTGTTTTTCTTTTATTTTACTTGTATACAAATCTTGCAGGGTGTAATTAAATCAGACTTTAATTTCTATATTTTTATGAATGTTGTATAGTGAAGACTGTAGTTTTACAAAATCAGGACATTCTGGGCCCATGATGTGATCTGTGGACTGAATGGTATGGCTTGGCTGAGAACAAAACGAGAACTGTAGAGGGTCCCAGGGTCAAAACTGTGACTGTCATAATGGTGGTGAGACATTTCACGTTAATGGGGTTGTGAGTAGGAGTTCTGGAATCAGGGTGCCTTCACCACTGACCAAATGTGTGACATTAAGCAGGTGGCCTAACCTGTCTGTGTTCCATCTCAGCAGTCAAATAGGTAATGATAATACCTATGTAATGGAGTTATGCAACTATCACAATATCTATAATTTATGTAGAGACTAGAGAGGCTGGTTAAAAGAATTTCCATTGGGGAGTTGGACATTTAATCCCTTCTCGTACACGGATGAAAGAAGAACAAATGCCATTGGTTTTTGCATGCTTAACACTGTGCACTGATTTTTTTTTTTTTAAGCGATGCTTCTCTTATTCCCAAAGCCACCCCTTAAACTTTCTTTACTGTTTTATAAGAGGGAAGGCACACATTTTAAAGTGTTCAGGAAGGACAACGGAAATGAATACAGGATCAAAACCAAACATAAAGAAAGCCCGACAGAAGATCAGAGAATCAAGATGCAAAGAAAAATGTTGACTTTGGCAAAAATATTTTGTGACCGTGGGTCTTATTTCAAGTTCACATATTGAAGCTCAGCAAGTTTGCATATTTGCAAATGCAAATGAATTTGTGCATCAGAGAGCTAGGAAACTTGGAATCTTCCTGGAGGGAGGGTGCTTTTGAGGGACTCAGGAGCCTGGGTAGCCTGTCACTTGCACCTGACTCACGAGGACTCCCTTTCCCCGAAGTCCTGCTGGTCACGCTCCTGCAGCCCACACGGTATTTACAGAGCATTAAGCCTTACATGCTTTTATTTATTTATAGTCTGCTCCTTTCCTAAAAGGGTATGAAGGAAGAAATCGAGCTGCCTATTATCTGAATAAGTGCTAAATGATTGTGGGTAGACCAGCATTAACAAAATGTAAGATGAAAGAAGAGACCAAGTGACTGAGAGGAGAGAGATTTTGAACAGTGCCTGGAGGGGTGCGTAATGAATGACTATTCGGAAGAAGGAAATACAGTGACAATGAATGTAGGTCTCCCATTTTCATTGATAAGGAATTTTAGGACATATAAGCACATTTGAAAGAGATGGGAATACAGACCACCTGACCTGCCTCTTGAGAAATCTGTATGCAGGTCAGGAAGCCACAGTTAGAACTGGACATGGAACAACAGACTGGTTCCAAATAGGAAAAGGAGTACGTCAAGGCTGTATATTGTCACCCTGCTTATTTAACTTATATGCGGAATACATCATGAGAAACGCTGGACTGGAAGAAACACAAGCTGGAATCAAGATTGCCGGGAGAAATATCAATAACCTCAGATATGCAGATGACACCACCCTTATGGCAGAACGTAAAGAGGAACTAAAAAGCCTCTTGATGAAAGTGAAAGAGGAGAGTGAAAAAGTTGGCTTAAGCTCAACATTCAGAAAACGAAGATCGTGGCATCCGGTCCCATCACTTCATGGGAAATAGATGGGAAACAGTGGAAACAGCGTCAGACTTTATTTTTTGGGGCTTCAAAATCACTGCAGATGGTGACTGCAGCCATGAAATTAAAAGACGCTTACTCCTTGGAAGAGAGGTTATGAGCAACCTAGATAGCATATTCAAAAGCAGAGATATTACTTTGCTGACTAAGGTCTGTCTAGTCAAGGCTATGGTTTTTCCAGTAGTCATGTATGAATGTGAGAGTTGGACTGTAAAGAAGGCTGAGCACCGAAGAATTGATGCTTTTGAGCTGTGGTGTTGGAGAAGACTCTTGAGAGTCCCTTGGACTGCAAGGAGATCCAACCAGTCCATTCTGAAGGAGATCAGCCCTGGGATTTCTTTGGAAGGAATGATGCTAAAGCTGAAACTCCAGTACTTTGGCCACTTCATGCAGAGTTGACTCATTGGAAAAGACTCTGATGCTGGGAAGGATTGGGGGNCTCTTGAGAGTCCCTTGGACTGCAAGGAGATCCAACCAGTCCATTCTGAAGGAGATCAGCCCTGGGATTTCTTTGGAAGGAATGATGCTAAAGCTGAAACTCCAGTACTTTGGCCACCTCATGCGAAGAGTTGACTCATTGGAAAAGACTCTGATGCTGGGAGGGATTGGGGGCAGGAGGAAAAGGGGACGACAGAGGATGAGATGGCTGGATGGCATCACTGACTCCATGGGTGTGGGTCTGGGTGAACTCCGGGAGTTGGTGATGGACAAGGGAGGCCTGGCATGCTGCGATTCATGGGGTCGGAAAAATTCGGACATGACTGAGCGACTGAACTGAACTGAAGCACATTGGGGAGCAACTGGTAGAGTGAACTCAGACATAGGAAAGCCTGAGAAACATCTCAACACATTGTTCACATGGTTTTGTAAGCAATTCTCCTTACAAAACCCAGGTCCCCTCCCTTTGGTTTGGTCTCTTCTCTATATCTTTCTGACTATAGTATTTTGAATGTTGGGTCCCATTTGTTTTTTTTGAAAAACACTAGAAACTGAATGGGAATGAACTACCTGGAATTCCTCATACTACTTAGGCTTTAGAAGTATTCCATGGAGGAGAGTGAATGGATGTCCAGGCAGTCTAGGCAGTGATGGCAAACTAGAACCTAGAGCTGGAATCTGTGCTTGCCAATTTCGGCTCTGCTTTTCACTAGCTGCTCATCTTCACAATCTGTAAACCATATTGGGATAAACAAATGAAGTCTTATGTGAAAAGAACTTGCAATAGAGGAAGCGTTCAAAAAAGATTTCACTAGTATATATTTGTTTAGTGCATAGAAATTGGAAACATTTTGTATCTTAAATAGTTTGCTTTATGATGGAAGCTGATTTTATTTTTTTGTAAAGCAAGTGTGGGAAACTTAATAACTGGCTTATTTTCTAGTCACCACTCTTTCCCTTTTTTTGGATAGAGGTTGTTCATATTGTACTCCATTCACTTCAAACTTCCTACCTTACCAACTTGCTGAAAGTGAAGTTGCTCAGTCATGTCCATCTCTTTGTGACCCCTTGGACTGTAGCCTACCAGGTGGCCAAAGTATTGGAGTTTCAAGTTCAACATCAGCCCTTCAATGAACACTCAGGACTGATCTCCTTCAGAATGGACTGGTTGGATCTCCTTGCAGTCCAAGGGACTCTCAAGAGTCTTCTCCAACACCACAGTTCAAAACCATCAATTCTTTGGTGCTCAGCTTTCTTCACAGTCCAGCTCTCCCATCCATACATAACTACTGGAGAAACCATAGCTTTGACTAGACAGACCTTTGTTGGCAAAGTAATGTCTCTGCTTTCTAATATGCTATCTAGGTTGGTCATAACTTTCCTTTGAGGAGCAAACATCTTTTAATTTCATCTTTTAATGGCTGCAGCCACCATCTGCAGTGATTTTGGAGTCCCCCAAAATAAAAGTCAGCCATTGTTTTCCCATCTATTTGCCATGAAGTGATGGGACCAGATGCCATGATCTTAGTTTTCTGAATGTTGAGCTTTAAGCCAACTTTTTAACTCTCCTCTTTCACTTTCATCAAGAGGCTCTTCAGTTCTTCTTCACTTTCTGCCATAAGGGTGGTGTCATCTGCATATCTGAGGTTATTGATATTTTTCCCAGCAGTCTTGATTCCAGCTGTGCTTCATCCAGCATACTGAGATTCATTTCATATGCCTTGAAAAAAGTGAGTATTAGTCATCCTCAGTCATGTCTGACTCTTTGTGGCATCGTGGATTATAGCCTGCCAGGCTCCTCTGTCCATGGAATTCTCCAGGCAAGAATACTGGACTGGATTGCCATGCTCTCCTCCAGGGGATCCTCTTGACCCAGGGATTGAACCTGGGTCTGCTACAGTGCAGACAGATTCTTTACCATCTGAGCCACCCAGGAAGCCCTCATATTTTTCTTAGTGTTTTCCACTTCAAAGTGTACAGTTTAGTCAATTCAGCAGTTTTTAGTATAGTCACTAAGTTCTAAGATTGTGATCATGATCTAATTCCAGAATATTCTTATCACCATTGAAAGGAACTTCATACTCATTAGTAGTCACTCCGTTCCTTGTGCCCCCCAGAAACCACTGATCTGCTTTGTCTCTAGGAATCTCCTTATTCTGGACAGTGCATCTAAATGGAATCATACAATTTGTGGCCTTTTATGTCTGGCTTCTTTCACTTCACATTTTGAAGGTTCACCTACATTCATGCATTTTCCAGCATTTATCAATACTTTGTTCTCTTTGTGACTGGATAATAATTCGTCTTGGACTGTACATTTTATTGATCCATTCATCAGGTGATGGACATTTGGGTTGTATTCACTTTGGAGCTATTTTGAATAATATTGCTGTGAACATTCATATACAAGTTTTCCTGTGGACATGTTTTCTATTCTCTTGGGTATACATCTAGGAGTGAAAATTACTGGGTTGTAGGGTAATTCTTTAACATTTTGAGAAATTGTCAACTGTTTCTCAAAGTGGCTATACAATTTTATGTTCCTACAGGTGATGTATAATGCATGAGGGTTCCAGTTTTTCTTTATCTCCTCCCACACCTGTTACTGCCAGTTTATAGCCTGTTACAGCCATATAGGGGGTGTAGCATAGATCCTTATCTCCTAGTCTTTGTGGACATCCTTTTCTCTGGGACTCTTTTGAATCCCGTAACCCATCTCCTCTTTAGACTGATAAAATTCCTTCTTATATATTTGTGTAGCACCCTGTGCTTATCCTGGTAACATCCCTCATCACACTGAATTATAATTGTCGGTTAACTTTATCTCCTCCTTTTGACTGTTAACGTGTTAGGGAAGTTACTAAAATATAATTTCCTCCCAAGAAATATAATTTACCTCCCAAGATTAGCACAGTGTCTGACTCAGTTATGTAGTCTTACCTTATTTTTGGAGGGGATGGTTAGGGAACTTGCAGATTAGACTTCATAGCATTGTTGCCTGGGCACCTGAGTATAATAATGGAAATCTTCATTGCTTTTAATTGTTAGATAGTACTTAGTTGTCTGGGAGCTAAGACAGGAGTCTTATGCCTGTGTGTTTGGTTTATTAAAAAGTTATTTATTTTTTACTGTTGTATGAATATAGTATAGTACCTAAATTAATTAAGAAGTAGGAGGGAAAGAATTACAGACACCATAAAGTATCACCATAGGGAGAAAACACTGAGATGACTTAAAAAATATAAATCAACTAGCCATTTTTATCTTGATCCTTTTGAAGAGCATAACCAATCAGGGACTGATTGCTTCTTTTTTAAAAAAATACTACCAGTTTCACAATGTAGATAGACGTCAAGGGCAGTGCCATGAAATTTGTAGACCATCAAAACTAATGCTGAATTCTCATGAGTTCAGTTACAAATATCAGAAATCTGAGATTCATTACAGATAGGGATCAGTGCCGGGGAACAAAAGCTGCAAGTGGAATTAAACATAATTAAAGACTTAAAAAAATTGAATTAAAAAGTACATGCAACTTGGGGTTGACTCAGAGTAAATTATAATGTCCTGTGCATAAACACAGAGGAAAAAGCATATTTAATTAGTTCTTTGGAGCTTTCCTCTCCCCAAATCTATTTGTCTTCATAATCAGTGTTTAGATAATTTTGTTTCCAGGTATTATTTTTCATCCCATAAAAGTCTGCTGTCCTGTTTTTTTGATTTTTCTCATTGAAATAAGGTTATGCTTGGATTGGATGGCCATTTATTTCTATGATAGTGCTTCCAGTGTGTTCTTGGAAATTCTAGCCAGCTTTTTTGCTATGGTTTTCCTATGCTTCTGGAATGAAGAGGAAGTGGGGGAGGGAAAGGCAGAGAGAAACAAATCTAAGTTGGACCCAGATCAGTGAGATAGTATCAGATGAGGCCAAAACGAATCTGGCAGATCCTCTTCTCATGTTTCCCACTTGAGCGCACACATATTGTTACTTGGAATACCACTTGCATTTCTTTCATACTTCTAAGATTTTCTTCAGCTTTAGTAACAAACTTTAGCTTCAAATAGAAGCCAGGCATGAATATTGAGGGTTTTTTTGTTGTTGTTGTTGTTGTTTTTTTAACGTGTGAATGTGCTCAGAATGGATATTTTGCCATTGAGGTTTGGTTAATGAGTAATAGAATGGATGCTTTTTTAAAGCATAGCCTTGAAAGTGTGGAGGGCAGAGTTATGGAAGATATATCGTCTTCAGAGTCATACAGACCTGAGTTTGAATCCTCACTTTATTACTGAATAGATGCACAACTTCATGTTAATCTGGCATGCTTTCCATATGTGTAAAGTGGGCATGTTAATTTCTACTTTAGAGCTTTGTTATGATAGTGAATAAATTTAATAACATAGATGGTTCTCAATAAATGGGAGGTGTTTAAAATTTGTCCCATTTACTGGAAAAAGGGGGCTCAGTAATTTTTAGGGATAAAAAGTAAATTTCTTGTCTCATACTCTTTTTAATGTCAGCTAGGCAGTTTATTCTCATGATGTTCAATTTAGTTATGAATGGTAGCCCTTTCCCTGAGTTCTGTATGTAAACATGTTAAACAAGCAGGAGGAATCTGGGAGTTATGTGGGATCACCTAGATTTGTATAGATGAAATAGTTCAGGGCCATGTGGTCATGAGTGTTTAATAAAACTTTGTTGATACTGAATGGGAATAGAAGGGATCCATTTTTTTATTTCTTATGGTCACTGAGACAACTGAGAATTAGCTTTGGAAAAAAATCTTCAAAAGAAATACTTATCTCCTCTCTATATATCTCAAATATATATTTATATATGAAATATATCTCAGATATACCATAAGTAAAGATATGTTGATGATATACAAAGTTGTTTCTCATTCCCTTGATATCCATAGGAGATTAGTTCCAAGACTCCTACAGATAGCAAAATATGGGGATGCTCAACTCCCTTATATAAAATGGTGTTGTATTTGCATATAGCATCCTCCCCTGTAACTAAGTCATCTCCAGATTTCTTAACAGTAAATGTCATAGTTGTAAACACAGTGTACCTCTGATGTGAATAGTTGCAAAGCAAACTCAAGGTTTGCCTTTTGGAACTTGCTGGAATTTTTTCTGAATGTTTTTGGTGTGTAGTTGTTTGAATCCACAACTTTGGACCAGTGGATACAGTTAACTGATCTTCTTAAAAAAAAATCATTCCTGTTTTAAAAATAATTTTAGGTCACAAGAAGGTACAAAAATAATTGAATGTCCATGTACCCTTTTCCCAGGTTCCCCAAATGACATGGTATCTTCAATAAGCAAAGTAAAGTAATCAAAACCAGGAAATTGTCATTGGTAGTTTACAAGTTCCAGAGCTTAACCCATGTTAGTCTTTTTGAGTGGAGGAAAGTCTTTTTCATGTAACACTTAATTTTCATTCTGGTATAGTTTTTAGAATCAGTATACTTAATAACAGTAATAAAAACATTTTGAAATAAGAATGTTTTGGGTTAAACTGGCTCTGCAGCTTAGTTCTTCCTGTGTAACCTTTAACATCTGTGTTAAAGGACTTTGCTTATCATCTGTGATGATATATCTCTTCATCTGTGAAAGGGGATATTATTTCCCTTGCAGAATTGTTGGAAGCACTTAGCAATTATATATTGTAAAGAGCCTTTTCAGTAAATGGTAGCTTTCAGTGTTGCTGTTCTCTTGCTCTGTTTTCATCAAAACTGAAAGTAGCTGGTCATTATATTTAACATCATAGTGTACTTTTGCACTTTGTGAATACCTGTGAGTGAAGGCCCAGTATTTGGTAAATACACCAGAACTGCTTCCTGGCTCCTCCGTGTCCATCTCTCTTAAATGTACCTGCTGCAGTCTGTTAGCTTTCTTCCTGTCTTATCTGCATAGCTGGCTATTTACCTTTTTCTACCTGATAGTCCAGAAGTCATACCTCTCTTTGTGCAAATTCTATTTCTTCTGCAGGTGCTTTCAGTTAGATCGAACCTAATTATCTTTAGATTTTTGTTTTGTTTTCCTAATGTCTCTTCTCACTTAGTTCTGTTTTCTGAGCAGTTAATGGTAGCCCTAGGTAGATGCCAGCTTCGAACCCAAGTTCATATGGCCAGCTCCTGGGTATCGCTCCCCAGGGAACATTGTGTGATGGAGGGAGGAGAAGGGGGTTAGAGTGCTGTTGGCTCTGAGTGAGGAGAGGATGCTGGTGTTCTGTTTCTGAACCTGTCTACATGTTCTCATCTCTGAGCTTGGGTGCAGCTGCAAAGGTAGAAACAAGGTTCTGTGCCCTGCTCTGTATTGTACTTAAAAAAAAAAAAAATCATTTAGCCCTGATATATCTGACTCTGTTAAAATTCTTTAACATGACTATTTTCAGTACTGACCCAATAAATATGTTTTCTGATAAGACCTTTCGATATAAGAAGGACTTAAAGCTGCCCTCAAAAGGCAGTTTTCCGTTGATTTGGAGTAGAAATTTTTGTTTACTTTTAATTTTTATTGAGCCGCACGCTGGGAAGAGCAGATGAACATTCCAGGTCTCTGCAGCCTTCCCCTCCTACTCTGACATAGCTTCCTGCTCGCTTGAAGTCTGTGCAACCCTACTCCTGTTTCCAAGGTTTTTGTTTTATTGTTTTGCTCCTGAGCATGTCTGCCCTTTTCATATCTTCCAACTTTCCATTCCCAGGACAGCGACCATATTTTCTTATGTCTGCATACTATTGTTTATAAGTATATACACACAGAAATGCATCTGAGGAATGTTTGAAGTGTCCTTTATGTTTTAAAATAATCCCTTGATGCTTTAGCAAGTGGCATATCATTTCCTGCTTTAGTTTTTTTCTTAGGCAGACAAGCCAGGGCTGAAGGAAGGGTGAAAAGTTCACTCTCCGGAAGTGCTGTTTAGGTCTGAATCATGTGACAAGGAGCAGCCCAGGCTCTCAGCCCTTCCCTGTGGATGAGAGTCTCTGAGACAAGGCTGCAGAAGAGAGGCTTCTTCTCAGTTCTGCTTTCTGTACTTAAATTGAAAATGAATGCATGGCACTATTATTATTCCAGGAACTCACTATAATGCCCTTATTATTATCTAGATCTGTGCTTTAAAATTAAGTTTTAACCATGTAGTTACGCAATCGGTTTCATAGAGATCAGCATTATAAATAGCAAACAAAATATAAACAGAGCACATTAAGTGTAATAAGAATGTTATTTTTGTGAAACTTTTGTTTAATACATACACACACACACACACACACACACGTATGAACAAACATTTCCATAGGGTCCTGCACGTCTGCAGGACTTTTGGACATCATCCTGTAACTCCAATTCTGTTTATTTAAAAAGCCCAGTTTTCAAAGTGTAGGTACTTGTCAATGAACATGTTCTTTTAAAATGCTCATAGTTTCATATTTTGAATTTATTGTACCTGCATTTTAATTTATGTAAATATGTTATATATCCTGTAATATTTTCTCCACTCAGTGTTGTTTTCAGGGTCATGAGTGAGTGAAGTCGCTCAGTCGTGTTCGACTCTTTGAGACCCTATGGACTGTAGCCCACCAGGCTCCTCTATCCATGGACTTTTCTAGGCAAGAGTACTGGAGTAGGTTGCCATTTCCTTCACCAGGGGATCTTCCTGACCTGGGGATAGAACCCGGGTCTTCCCCATTGCAGGCAGATGCTTTACCGTCTGAGCTATACTGCTATATGTATACCTAACCTGTTGCATCTAACATTATGGAATGTTATAATGATATTATCACTGGTATATTACAGTGAAAGAAGTAGAGGAAACAGTAGAATGGGAAAGACTGGAGATCTCTTCAAGAAAATTAGAGATGCCAAGGCACAATAGATGGGCACAGTAAAGAACAGAAATGGTATGGACCTAACATAAGCAGAAGATATTAAGAAGAGGGGGGCAAGAATACACAAAACTATACAAAAAAGACCTTCATGACCCAGATAACCATGATGGTGTGATCATTAACCTAGAGCCAGACATCCTGGAGTCAGTGAAGTCAAGTGGGCCTTAGGAAGCATCACTATGAACAAAGCTGGTGGAGGTGATGGAATTTCAGGTGAGCTATTTCAAGTCCTAAAAGATGATACTGTTAAAGTGCTGGACTCAATATACCAGAAAATTTGGAACACTCAGCAGTGGCCATAGGACTGGAAAAAGTCAGTTTTCATTCCAATCCCAAAGAAAGGCAATGCCAAAGAATGCTCAGACTACTGCACAGTTGCACTCATCTCACACACTAGCAGAGTAATGCTCAAAATTCTTCAAGCCAGGCTTCAACAATATGTGAACTGAGAATTTCCAGATGTTCAAGCTGGATTTAGAAAAGGCAGAGGAGCTAGAGATCAAATTGCCAAAATCCACTGGATCATTGAAAAAGCGAAGAGTTCCAGAAAAACATCTACTTTTGCTTTTTTGACTACACCAAAGCCTTTGACTGTGTGGATCACAGTAAACTGGAAAATTCTGAAAGAGATGGGAATACAAGACTACCTGACCTGCCTCTTGAGAAATCTGTATGCAGGTCAGGAAGCAACAGTTAGAACTGGACATGGAACAAGAGACTGGTTCCAAACTGGGAAAGGAGTACGTCAAGGCTGTATATTGTCACCCTGTTTATTTAATTTATATGATGAGTATATCAAGTGAAATGTTGGGCTGGATAAAGCACAAGCTGGAATCAAGATTGTCAAGAGAAATACCAATAATCTCAGATATGTAGATGACACCACCGTTATGGCAGAAAGTGAAGAGGAACTAAAGAGCCTCTTGAGGAAAGTGAAAGAGCTGACTAAAACTCAACATTCAGAAAACTAAGATCATGGCATCTGGTCCCATCACCTCATGGCAAATGGATGGGGAAACAATGGAAACAGTGACAGACTTTATTTTTGGGGGCTCCAAAATCACTGCAATGATGACCGCAGCCATGAAATTAAAAGATGCTTGCTCCTTGAAAGAAAGGCTATGACCAACCTGCTGCTGCTAAGTTGCTTCAGTCGTGTCTGACTCTGTGCGACCCCACAGACGGCAGCCCAGCAGGCTCCCCCGTCCCTGGGATTCTCCAGGCAAGAACACTGGAGTGGATTGCCATTTCCTTCTCCAATGCATGAAAGTGAAAAGTGAAAGTGAAGTTGCTCAGTTGAGTCCGACTCTTTGTGACCCCATGGACTGTAGCCCACCAGGCTTCTCTGTCCATGGGCGTTTCCAGGCAAGAGTACTAGAGTGGGTCGCCAGTGCCTTCTCTGATGACCAACCCAGACAGCATATTACAAAGCAGAGATATTACTTTGCTGAAAAACGTCCTTCTAGTCAAACCTGTGTATGGATGTGAGAGCTGGACCATAAAGAAAGCTGAGCGCCAAAGAATTGATGCTTTCAAGCTGTGGTAATGGAGAAGACTTGAAAGTCCCTTGGACTGCAAGGAGATCAAACCAGTCCATCTTAAAGGAAATCAGTCCTGAATATTCTTTGGAAGGATTGATGTTGAAGCTGAAGCTCCAATACTTAGGCCACCTGATGCGAAGAACTGACTCATTGGAAAAGACCCTGATTCTGGGGAAGATTGAAGGCAGGAGAAGGGGATGACAGAGGATGAGATGGCATCACCGACTCAATGGACATGAGTTTGAGCAAGCTCCAGGAGTTGGTGATGGACAAGGAAGCCTGGTGTGTTGCACTCCATGGGGTCACAAACAGTTGGACACGACTGAGCAACTGAACTGAACCTGTTGCATTTCACATCATGGTATGTTATAATGTGCCTAGAACACAGTTGACTTATATTCTCCCCCAGGAATGAGGTTGTCTTAAATTTTTTAATTATAAAGTTTAAAAAACTTTTTGGTGTGTAGCATGTAGGATCTTAGTTCCCTGACCAGGGATCAAACCTGTACGTGCTGACTGCCTGTGAAATCCATACAGCCATGCAGTCTTCATCTAATCTCACCACTAACAGAGCTGCTGTGAACAGCCTCAAACACAGCCCCTCCTGGAAACTACCAAGGGGCCTTTATCTGGGATCTAGACTGATAGAATCTCTGGGCCACAGGGCATATGTATACAGTTCAGATACTGTGAAACAGTGTAATTTCTCAAAGTACTCTGGGATTACCTCCAAAATGATTCACTAGTCCACACTGCCACCAACTGTAAGAGTGCTTCAAGTCAAGTCAAGTGAAGTCACTCAGTCGTGTCCGACTCTTTGCGACCCCATGGACTAGTAGCCTACCAGGCTCCTCCCTCCATGGGACTCTCCAGGCAAGAGTACTGAAGTGGGTTGCCATTTCCTTCTCCAGGGGATCTTCCTGACTCAGGGATCGAACTCAGGTCTCCCGCATTCCAGGCAGACACTTTAACCTCTGAGGCACCGGGGAAGCCGGTGCTTATTAAGAATAAGAGTGCTTAGATACCTGTATTCCCTCCGGTACTTACCGTTAGTCTTCTCATTTCCCCCATTTCTGTATAGTGGGTGTAAAATGGCATCTTTTTGTTGCTTTTATTTGACAGATTAATTTGATTATCTCTTGATGTGTTGTTTAGTCGATAAGTCATGTTCAGCTCTTTTGCAACCTCATGGACTGTAGCCTTCTAGGCTCCTTTGTCCATGGGATTTCCCAGGCAAGAATACTGGAGTGAGCTGCCATTTCCTTCTTCAGGGGACCTTCCCTACCCAAGGATCAAACCTGTGTCTCGTGCATTAGCGGTCAGGTTCTTTACCACTAAACCAGCAGATATACTTGTTGTCTTTTGGATGTTTCTCTTCCATAAATTTCCCCTTTAAATTTAGTGCGCATTTATCCACTGGAAGTTGTGTTTTTCCTGTTAATTTGCATAGTTCTTTGTGTCTTCTAGATAGTCTCTAGGTGGTGTTAAACTTGACAAGTATTCTCCTAGCTTTTTATTTCTCTGTTAACGTTGTTCAAGATGTTCTTTTAGTGAACAAAAACCCCTAAATCTTTAATGTAGTACATCCAGATTTTACTGTGAAGACTTCATAATATAAATTATTCTCTATCCTCTGGTCATAAAATTTATACTACCTATTTATAGTTTGTTTTTTCACATTTAGGTCTTTACCCCTCCAAAGAGTCCACTGTGTGTATAGGGTGGTAGAAGGGAATTCAGTTTTATATTTCCATATGGTGGTTCTCATTTCCTTGGCAAATTGGTACCCCTTTGTGTTCCACTGGTTTGTTTCTTAACCACAGTTCATGCTGTTTTGTTACTGTAGCTTGGTTGTATATTTCAATATATGAGTAAATCTTCCTTGTTGCTTTTCTTCATTTGAGTCTTAAGTTTCTCACAGTTCAACTAAATTTTTAATTAGAAATGTTTTTTTTTTTTTTTTGGAGTCATGTCATGTGGCTTGTGGAATCTTAGTTCCCTGACAGGGGATTGAACCTAGGCCCTCTGTCCTCAGTGAGACACAGAGACCTAAACATTCGACCACCAGGAAATTCCTATAATGTATTTGAATTTATAAAATACAACAGAAGTAGTAACATCCTTTTCTGTTCAGTTCAGTTCAGTTGCTCAGTCGTGCCCGACTCTTTGCGACCCCATGAATCGCAGCACACCAGTCCTCCCTGTCCATCACCAACTCCCGGAGTTCACCCAGACCCACACCCATGGAGTCAGTGATGCCATCCAGCCATCTCATCCTCTGTCGTCCCCTTCTCCTCCTGCCCCCAATCCCTCCCAGCATCAGAGTCTTTTCCAGTGAGTCAACTCTTCGCATGAGGTGGCTGAAGTTTCAGCTTCAGCATCATTCCTTCCAAAGAAATCCCAGGGCCGATCTCATTCAGAATGGACTGGTTGGATCTCCTTGCAGTCCAAGGGACTCTCAAGAGTCTTCTNTTTTCCAGTGAGTCAACTCTTCACATGAGGTGGCCAAAGTACTGGAGCTTCAGCTTTAGCATCATTCCTTCCAGAGAAATCCCAGGGCTGATCTCCTTCAGAATGGACTGGTTGGATCTCCTTGCAGTCCAAGGGACTCTCAAGAGTCTTCTCCAACACCACAGTTCAAAAGCACCAATTCTTTGGCGCTCAGCCTTCTTCACAGTCCAACTCTCACATCCATACATGACCACAGGAAAAACCATAGCCTTGACTAGACGGACCTTAGTCGGCAAAGTAATGTCTCTGCTTTTGAATATGCTATCTAGGAAATAAGCTACACAGGCATCAATCCAGGCTGATCCAAAGATCTTCCTTGCTCAAGGAGGATCATTGTACAGAAATATTTTTTAAGAACTCCTTTTGAAATCAAAACCAAAAAGAAATTCCCATCAGCTCTGAACTGTGTAGGTGATTCTGTTGGGAAACACTGACTTGCTCTCATACTTGCTTGTTTGTGGGTGAAGAGACTCAGAGAAGGGGCCGGGGCACTGTTCATCCTTCCCTTCTCCCTAATGTCCTTCTTCCCTACAGGACATGTAGCCTGCAGACCTCACACCTGTGCTCACGTGTGCCCCAGGCACACACCCACATACAGGAAGGACCCCAAATACACATAGACAGATGCCATAAACCGCATCTGTTTAAAAAGTCAGATTTGTTTTGTTTTAGTAAGAGTAAAGAGAACGAACCAGTGAGAAACAAGAGTATACACACATAGACACAGGTTTACGGCCGCGTGCATATGCCTGCACAAACCTGCACTCCTACGTACAGTTGATGACTCAGCAGACACTGTGGCTTGAGTGGGAGAAACCAATATCTGTGCGAAACATTTGAAAAAAATTAAGCACTTGAATTGTTAAGGGGGTTGTTTTCCTTATGACCATGCCTCACCCAGTGACTGCACATAACGGCTTCCCATGTATAGTTGCCTTCCCTGAATTTCTTTCTAGAAAAGTGACGGTGAAAATGTTAGTTGCTCAGTTGTGTCCAACTCTTTGTGACCCAATGGACTGTAGCCCGCTAGGCTCCTCTCTCCGTGGGATTCTCTGGGCAAGAATACTGGAGTGGGTTCCCATTTCCTTCTCCAGGGGATCTTCCTGTCCCAGAGATTGAACCTGTGTCCCCTGCATTGCAGGCACATTCTTTATTATCTGAGCCACCAGAGAAACCCTTCTTTATATAAAAGCCAGTTTCTTTCGTTCATGCTTTCAGGTATCACACACGTCTTGTTTTGTTATAGGGGTCCCAATATATTAAAATAAATCATGACTTTAGGAATAACTATCTAAACTTGAGATTTTTCCAAAATACAGTCTCCCTGACATGGATCTCAGCCTGTCCAGCAGATGCCTTCAGTCCCTCGCAGAAGAGGCAGGAAGCACTCACAGCAGCTGCAGAGGCCCTGAGCACCGGCCATGTGCTGGTACCCGGCCTTGGAGCACATGTGGGAGCTGGCAAGACCAGGGTTCAGGTTGCCTCTCGACACTGTCTGTGTCCTGGGGTTCCCTCTTTCCAAACCGTACTTGTGATCTCTCTGATAAAATGGTGAAGAGTAAATGAAATGTTGTGTGTGAAACAATACCCCGCCTCGCCCTTGGTAAGCTCACCAACAATACTAGCAGTCATGGTCCTCTCAGGCCAACTCATCTTTGGGTGTTGTCACTGATTGATGTTCTTCTTTTCTATGTCAGTGTGAAGCTTGACTTACTTGAATCTAAGGAATTAACAAGAGGGGGAAATCAAATGCC
This sequence comes from Aepyceros melampus, assembly GCA_006408695.1. Classification (NCBI taxonomy): domain Eukaryota; kingdom Metazoa; phylum Chordata; class Mammalia; order Artiodactyla; family Bovidae; genus Aepyceros; species Aepyceros melampus. Next base: position 538,618 of record SJXQ01001313.1, read on the forward strand.
ATAAGATGTGTGAAGGTGTTATTTCATCACATAGCAATGAGCAAACGTAACTGTTTGGAATTAAAAGTAGATATTGTAAAGCAGATGCTTCCTGGTGTCCTTTATTTTCAAAACTTCTTTGAGACTGTGGGAAATATCTGATCTCTCATTACTATGGGAAGAATTCTTGCTGGCTATCATGACTCAGATGCTAAGTCAGAGGAGGCCAGTAAGATAGAGAAAGATGGAGGTGAACTTGTTCAGTCTCCTCATTTTCAGTAACAAAGAAATGAAGCCCACAGATCTAAAGATCCAGCCACTTTGCTTGTCTGTTGAATGTTCAAAAATTTTTACATGGTAATTAAACTTCAATATAATTTTTCACCTTCAAAAATGATAATACCCAATGTTAGTGAGGATTTAAGAATTTTCCTAAAAAACCATTCATTCTCATAGATCCTTAGTGGAAGAGAAATGCCACAGCTTTTCCTAAATGCAGTTTGGCAACATGTTCCAAGGACTCCAATGTGTACTTCCCCTTGAATCATATAATTTTAATATAAATTTATAGGAAAAGAATAATCAGACATAAACAAGGATTTACATTCAAAGATGATTTCTATGGAATTGTTTAAAAAATAAGAAAGGCAAGATATCTATCTAACACAAAGTGTATTTGTAGCACATCCTTATGATAAAATACTTCACAGCCAAAATATAGCATGCAATATCTTTTTTAAATAATAGAATTTTATAGTATTTTGTCAACAGTGGAAAGGAAACCACAAAATAGTATGTCTCATATGATTTCTGTTTTGTTGAAAAATAATGTAATATTTTTATAAACACCAAAATGTAATCCTTTATAGAAAGGTTTAAAATTTGTTTCTTCTCTTTTGATATATGTTCCAGATCTTCTCTGATAAACTGATATAATTCTCAACCTGAAAAATATTGCTAAATAGAAAATATAAACATACACTATTTAGGCTAAGAAGTCAATTGGGAACCAGCTTAAATGCTACATGGGGAAATAGCAGAGTGATGGGAAAAAGCTGGGTGGAGGCTTCACTTTAGATTTTTGGAATAAAGCCAACACAGTCCTCTACTTAAAATTATGGCCAAATTTTAAGAGCTCCTTATCCTTCTCAGTCTCTCTTCCTTCATAGACTGCAGCTGTCTTTGGAAACCTATGAGCAATTAAAATGTGGCCTGTGGTGAGTTTCCACATTTTGATAAATACACGTTGATAAAGGCAGACAGCGACATGAATATGGGTTTCTTGTGAAAATAATCCTCTCCAAATATGCTGTAGTGTTCCCTGTAACTACACATTTACAGTAGATTGCTAATATACTTTTGATTAAGAACAATATTTGTACCATATATCATCCACTTAAAAAAAAAAAAAGAAGTCTGGCCCCAGAAGGCAAACCTACATAGAAACCTTGCCCTTGGTTGTGGTGGATTAGAAGCCCTGTCTCCAACGGTGGGGGTGGAGTCAGCGGTGCTCCAAAAGTCAGAGCAAAAACAGCAGTTTCTAATGCATCAGGAATCCCAGAACCTCCAAATGAGTCACTATTTTAGCCTAAGCAACCCCTGTGAAATCTCTGTCTCCAAATTATCAAAGTAAAGTCTTTGATGAAATAACAAATCAAACTTAGCCCAACAGGTCTGCCTGTGGCCTGGGGAGAGGTTGCTGCTGCTGCTGCTGCTAAGTCGCTTCAGTCGTGTCCGACTCTGTGCGACTCCATAGATGGCAGCCCACCAGGCTCCCCCATCCCTGCTGGAAAATGGTAAACAAAGGGCATCTTGTCAAGGTAACAGGGTATTTCAATGAAATTTCAGGCGAAGCACTGAGATAATAGGTCTTCCAAAGGCATGTCCAAGGATCCTCCCAAGTGACGTCTCAGACTTGGATGCAACATTTTCCAAAAGGTAGTCAAAAACTGGTTATAAGAATATTGAACACCTCCCCTCCAGGTAGTATATAAAAGGACTTGGAGCATTTCTGAATCTGACCAGCCTAGGGCTGGGGGATAAAATGGAGGATGCCCAATTAACTTTGCATTTCAGACAAATATAGAATATTTATAGCAGAGTCAGTCAGTTCAGTTCAGTTCAGTCACTCAGTCATGTCCGACTCTGCGACCCCATGACTCGCAGCACACCAGGCCTCCCTGTCCATCACCAACTCCCAGAGTTCACTCAAACTCACATCCATCGAGTCAGTGATGCCACCAGCCATCTCATCCTCTGTCGTCCCCTTCTCCTCCTGCTCCCAATCCCTCCCAGCATCAGAGTCTTTTCCTATGAGTCAACTATTCGCATGAGGAGTTTCAGCTTTAGCATCATTTCTTCCAAAGAACACCCAGGGCTGATCTCCTTTAGAATGGACTGGTTGGACCTCCTTGCAGTCCAAGGGACTCTCAAGAGTCTTCTCCAACACCACAGTTCAAAAGCATCAATTCTTCGGCGCTCAGCTTTCTGCACAGTCCAACTCTCACATCCATACACGACCACTGGAAAAACCATAGCCTTGACTAGACAGACCTTTGTCAGCAAAGTAATGTCTCTGCTTTTCAATATGCTATCTAGGTTGGCCATAACTTTCCTTCCAAGGAGTAAGCATCTTTTAATTTCATGGCTGCAGTCACTATCTGCAGTGATTTTGGAGCCCAAAAAATAAAGTCTGACACTGTTTCCACTGTTTCTCCATCTATTTCCCATGAAGTGATGGGACCAGATGTTATGATCTTCGTTTTCTGAATGTTGACATAAGTATGTTCCAAATATTTCACGGGATATACACAAACTAATTTTCCCTTGTTTATCTAAAATTCATTGTGAATGGGCATCTTCTTTTTCATTTTCCCTCTAAATTTGGCAACTCTTTGTCAACCCCTTAGGCAGAAAGGTATTCCAACAGCCCAACTCCGACACCTTATGTGGGTCTATAGAACATAAAAGCATGCTGTCTGAGGACACATAGCAGCTTCTCTGGTGGGAAAACCTGGAGGAGGCGGATGCTGCTTGCTACAGGCTTACACTCCGAGAGTTCGTCCGGAGAAGGAGTATTTGAATATTTTCTGTGGTCCCGATGTGAACCGCACAGGAAAAAGAGCTGGGCTCACCTTACAGCCATCCCAGAGGACAGCCTGGGAAGACAGAGCTTCAGCAGAAGCTGGTGGGGGCTAGGAAGGGGTCACAAGTGACCAGCGGGAACTGGGAGGGATTTGCTCATCAAGAGAACTTCAGGTGAGAGATGCCCAGAATCCTGGTGTGTCCACACATGCATGTGTGCATGCGCGCGCACATACACACACACACACACACACAGAGGCAGGAGAGAGAGAAAGAGAGGGAAGGCTAGAGAGCAAAAGAGAAAGGGAGCAATCTCAGAAGAGAAGGTTAGCTTTTAAACAAATGTCAAGGTAAAGAGTACAGAGCTTGCCGTCTAGAACAACTCCAGGAAGCAAAGAGGCTTCCTGCTCTGGAGTTTCCCCTCAGTGTTTTCCTCCTCTGAACTTCAGCCTTGTAGGTTCCATATGCCAGGCTGAGAAAAATCAGGGAGGAAGCATCCAATGAAGAAATTAGGCAGCAACCCCCCATTCATCCGCCCAGCAGCCAGCATACAGAGACAGAGTTGGAAGACAGAAGCAATGATGAAGAGAGGATATTTTCTTCTTATTAATAGGACTAGTCGTTTAAACTGTTCCAAGTGATGCCATCCAGCCATCTCATCCTCTGTCGTCCCCTTCTCCTCCTGCTCCCAATCCCTCCCAGCATCAGAGTCTTTTCCTATGAGTCAACTATTCGCATGAGGAGTTTCAGCTTTAGCATCATTTCTTCCAAAGAACACCCAGGGCTGATCTCCTTTAGAATGGACTGGTTGGACCTCCTTGCAGTCCAAGGGACTCTCAAGAGTCTTCTCCAACACCACAGTTCAAAAGCATCAATTCTTCGGCGCTCAGCTTTCTGCACAGTCCAACTCTCACATCCATACACGACCACTGGAAAAACCATAGCCTTGACTAGACAGACCTTTGTCAGCAAAGTAATGTCTCTGCTTTTCAATATGCTATCTAGGTTGGCCATAACTTTCCTTCCAAGGAGTAAGCATCTTTTAATTTCATGGCTGCAGTCACTATCTGCAGTGATTTTGGAGCCCAAAAAATAAAGTCTGACACTGTTTCCACTGTTTCTCCATCTATTTCCCATGAAGTGATGGGACCAGATGTTATGATCTTCGTTTTCTGAATGTTGACATAAGTATGTTCCAAATATTTCACGGGATATACACAAACTAATTTTCCCTTGTTTATCTAAAATTCATTGTGAATGGGCATCTTCTTTTTCATTTTCCCTCTAAATTTGGCAACTCTTTGTCAACCCCTTAGGCAGAAAGGTATTCCAACAGCCCAACTCCGACACCTTATGTGGGTCTATAGAACATAAAAGCATGCTGTCTGAGGACACATAGCAGCTTCTCTGGTGGGAAAACCTGGAGGAGGCGGATGCTGCTTGCTACAGGCTTACACTCCGAGAGTTCGTCCGGAGAAGGAGTATTTGAATATTTTCTGTGGTCCCGATGTGAACCGCACAGGAAAAAGAGCTGGGCTCACCTTACAGCCATCCCAGAGGACAGCCTGGGAAGACAGAGCTCAGCAGAAGCTGGTGGGGGCTAGGAAGGGGTCACAAGTGACCAGCGGGAACTGGGAGGGATTTGCTCATCAAGAGAACTTCAGGTGAGAGATGCCCAGAATCCTGGTGTGTCCACACATGCATGTGTGCATGCGCGCGCACATACACACACACACACACACACAGAGGCAGGAGAGAGAGAAAGAGAGGGAAGGCTAGAGAGCAAAAGAGAAAGGGAGCAATCTCAGAAGAGAAGGTTAGCTTTTAAACAAATGTCAAGGTAAAGAGTACAGAGCTTGCCGTCTAGAACAACTCCAGGAAGCAAAGAGGCTTCCTGCTCTGGAGTTTCCCCTCAGTGTTTTCCTCCTCTGAACTTCAGCCTTGTAGGTTCCATATGCCAGGCTGAGAAAAATCAGGGAGGAAGCATCCAATGAAGAAATTAGGCAGCAACCCCCCATTCATCCGCCCAGCAGCCAGCATACAGAGACAGAGTTGGAAGACAGAAGCAATGATGAAGAGAGGATATTTTCTTCTTATTAATAGGACTAGTCGTTTAAACTGTTCCACTGAAGCAGTGTTTTGTGACTTGAGTGGTGAATCTGATGGTGATAAGAAAAGTCAGGGATGAACCTTGGATCAACTATTGAGAGTGGATTTGAAGGTAAATGAAAGACAAAACAAATATAGCTGCTTTACAGTTGCACCCATGAGTCCTGCTTGTTAATGTAAGGACTTCATTAATTTTTTTTATTAAGGTTTATGTGTATCACTGGGGCTTCCCAGGTGGTTAAGTGGGAAAGAAGCTGCCTGCCAATGCAGAAGACGCAGGTTCAATCCTGGGCCTGAAAAATCCCCTGGAGAAGGAAATGGCAAGCCACTACAGTATTCTTGCCCGGAAAATTTCATGGACTGAGGAGCCTGGCTGGGCGATAGTCCATGGGGTCACAAAGAGTTGGACACCACTTAGCAACAACCATGTATCATTAGAAAAGTCATTATTTAGATGTTACTTTTTGTTATTACTTTAAATGTCAAGCTCTGATAAGGTAACAAGTGATTTAAAATGTGTGTGTATATATATATGTATATATATATATATATATCTTGGGTTTGGATGATACAGGTAACATGAAATAGGAAAAAAAAAAAAAATGGTTGCATAAATACCAGATTGGTTAACACTGAGCTCTTCCCTGTTAGTGTAACTATTTGCAGAAAAAAATTGCAGAAGGGTTTGCGCTCAAAACTTCACCCAGAAATCTGAGGGGAAAGAAACTGAATGTTCTTTGACTCCACACTGTTTATGCTATGTCTCAACTTATTACCACAACAACCTGTTGGGTTGGTCATGATTCCCAATTTACAGAGGCAAAAACTGAGGCCCTGAGATGCTTACTCAGCTACTAGGGCATGAAGCCAAGACTCAAGGCCTGTGAAACGCTTTGAATGCTCTGTCCAACAGCCCTGCTCAGGGCGTCTTTAGCTCCAGGAACGGACCACTGTGGCGTGAGCACAGCTCCTCGCATGGCCCGGCTGGAGAGGTTTCACCTGCACAACTTCCCGTCGGTCTCTGGCTTTCGTGAGACTAACTCTCAGAAGCGCTGCTGCATGAATGACCTTCTTTCCAGGTCACCCAGTCCATGAATTTGCAGCATTGCACCCCACAAAGGGGTCCCCAAGAGGTCATAGTTCATGGCAGAGTAGGGTGCAGAATCCGTCCTGAGCTCTGGCTCCTCAGCCTTGAAGAGTGGACAGAAAACAGTGGCCAAGACTAAACTGCCTTTATCCCACTCACCTTCTAACCGAGTGAGAGAGGGTGGTGGCTGAGGCCCCAGTGCTGTGGGGCCTCCACCTCTTCGTCCAAGACTGAAGTGGTCAGTGCCGTGTTCTCAAAGTCATTCCTGCCATAGAGCTTATGCTGTTCCTCTTCTCAGTTCAGTTCAGTGCAGTCGCTCAGCCGTGTCCAACTCTCTGCGACCCCATGAATCACAGCACGCCAGGCCTCCCTGTCCATCACCAACTCCCGGAGTTCACTCAGACTCAAGTCCATCGAGTCCGTGATGCATCCAGCCATCTCATCCTCAGTCGTCCCCTTCTCCTCCTGCCCCCAATCCCTCTTAGCATCAGAGTCTTTTCCAATGAGTCAACTCTTCGCATGAGGTGGCCAAAGTACTGGAGTTTCAGCTTTAGCATCAGTCCTTCCAAAGAAATCCCAGGGCTGATCTCCTTCAGAATGGACTGGTTGGATCTCCTCGCAGTCCAAGGGACTCTCAAGAGTCTTCTCCAACACCACAGTTCAAAAGCATTAATTCTTCAGTGCTCAGCCTTCTTCACAGTCCTCTCCTCAGAGCACCAGAAAGGTCCACTTACAACTCAGTGGAAATAGTATAACCCAAGGCCCAACATCTAAATCCTCTGATCTTTCTGGTAGGGAGAGAGTCAAGAGCAGGATAATTGTCCTTGACCTCCCACCCCCAGGGCTCAGAAGCCCAGAGAGGCCTGGGACACTTTATTTTGATTTCCAGTCTTTTTTTTTTTTTAATTTGAGAAATACCAAAATGGAGTTATAAAAATGAGTTTGGAATTAACATACACACATTACTGTATATACAATAGATAAATAAGAAACTACTATATAGAACTTCCCTTGTGGCTCAGTTGGTAAATAATCTGCCTGCAATATGGGAGACCCCAGTTCGATTCCTCAGGTGGGAAGATCCACTGGAGAAGAGATAGGCTACCCACTCCAGTATTCTTGGGCTTCCCCTGTGGCTCAGCTGGTAAAGAATCCACCTGCAATGCAGGAGACCTGGGTTTGACCCTTGAGTTGGGAAGATCCTCTGGAGAAGGGAATGGCTACCCACTCCAGTATTCTGGCCTGGAGAATTGCATGAACTGTACAGTCCATGGGGTCACAAAGAGTTGGACATGACTGAGCGGCTTTCACAATCACATATAGCTATACAGCACAGGAAACAATATATTCAGTATCTTATAGTAAAGAATCTAGGAGAAAGCAATGTCACTCCACTCCAGCACTCTTGCCTGGAAAATCCCATGGATGGAGGGGCCTGGTAGGTTGCAGTCATGGGGTCGCTGAGGGTCACTCACAACTGGGAGACTTCATTTTCATTTTCACTTTCATGCATTGGAGAAGGAAATGGCAACCCACTCCAGTGTTCTTGCCTGGAGAATCCCAGGGACGGGGGAGCCTGCTGGGCTGCCGTCTGTGGGGTCGCACAGAGTTGGACACAACTGAAGTGACTTAGCAGCAGCACCAGCAGTAAAGAATCTGAAAAAGAATATACATATATATATATATATATATATATGAATCACTGCTGTACACTTGAAACTAATGACCTACAGCCCGCCAGGCTCCTCTCTCCATGGGGTTTCCCAGGCACGAATACTAGAGTGAGTTGCCACTTCTTTCTCCAGGGGATCTTCCCAACCCAGGAATCAAACGCACATCTCCTATACTGGCAGGCAGATTCTTTACTACGAGCCACCAGGGAAGCCTCTTCAACTACAATGTTTAAAAGGAAAAGAAAAAACGAATTGCATTCCATTTGTAGGGTAATTTTGGAGATAACTGACATCTTTATATTCAGTCTTCCAATTCATGAATATGGCTTATCTCTTTTATTTAAACATTGCCAATATCTTGCAATAAAATTTTATAATTTCCTAAAAAAATCTTAATAGTTAATATTTTAAAATTAAGTAAAATGCTGAATGCTTGTTTAGTCACTCAGTCATGTCCAACTCTTTGCAATCCTACAGGCTGTAGCCCTCCAGGCTCCACTGTCCATGGGGATTCTCTAGGCAAGAATACTGGAGTGGGTTGCCATGCCCACTACAGGGAATCTTCCCAATCCAGGGATTGAACTCAGGTTTCCCTCATTGCAGTCAGATTCTTTACCATCTGAGCTACTAGGGAAGCCCAAGTGATGAATAGTTATATCTGTGACTATAGGAATCATCTTCCTTGGACATGGATCCACAAGTCTAAGTTGAGACCCTGTCTAAATGAGAGTCTGTCCTGTCCCAAGGTCCTCTGTAACATACAGTAAAATATTTAAGGTGATGTCATCACCTCTCAAGAGAAAATGTCCCCTGCCATTCAGTGATTCTTCTATGTCCCACCAACACATTGTACAATTTAAACATCTGGGTTTTCATGGACCCATTCTCTTCCATCATTGGCCAGGATTCTTCAAGGAAGCCACAGAAGACATAGCATCGGGGTCTCAGTCCCATAGAATCTGATTCTCAGTCCCAAAGAATGGCTCATTTTCCCTGGATTCAGAGGTCATTGTCTAGTATACCAGTATGAAGTAAAAATAAGGGGTCAGAAGAAATCTATCTGCATAAACTATGAGGCCTGCAGAGAGGTGGAAAGGAGTGGTAGGAATTATGACAACAGGAGTCTAACTGAATGCCCACTATGGGTTAGTGAGTATGTGTGATGGCTAAACCCACAGACTTTGAAGTCACGCAGATCTGAGCTAGATTCTTACCTGCCAGGGGTATGTAAGTATTTCCATTTTATTAATGACTTTTAAAAAAACTTTATTTTGTATTGGAGTATAGCTGATTAATAATCTGATAGTTTCAGGAAGACAGCTAAAGGACTCAGCTATACATACACATATATTCATTCTCCCACAAACTCCTCTCCCATCCAGGCTGCCACATAGCATTGACTAGAGTTCCATGTGTTATATGGTAGGTCCTTGCTGGCTTTCCATTTTAAATATGACAATATGTACACATGTCTATTCCAAACCCTCTAACTATTCCTTCCCCTCTGGCAACCATAAGTTTGTTTTCTAAGTCCATGAATCTGTTTCTGTTTTGTAAGTAAGTCCATTTGTATCATCTCTTTTTCAGTCAGTCAGTTCAGTCGTTCAGTCGTGTCTGACTCTTTGCAACCCCATGAATCGCAGCACGCCAGGCCTCCCTGTCCATCACCAACCCCTGGAGTTCACTCAGACTCACGTCTATTGACTTAGTGATGCCATCCAGCCATCTCATCCTCAGTCGTCCCCTTCTCCTTCTGCCCCCAATCCCTCCCAGCATCAGAGTCTTTTCCTATGAGTCAACTCTTCGCATAAGATGCCCAAATACTGGAGTTTCAGCTTTAGCATCATTCCTTCCAAAGAAATCCCAGGGCTGATCTCCTTCAGAATGGACTGGTTGGATCTCCTTGAGGTCCAAGGGACTCTCAAGAGTCTTCTCCAACACCACAGTTCAAAAGCATCAATTCTTCGATGCTCAGCCTTCTTCACAGTCCAACTCTCACATCCATACACGACCACTGGAAAAACCATAGCCTTGACTAGACGGACCCTAGTCAGCAAAGTAATGTCTCTGCTTTTGAATATGCTATCTAGGTTGGTCATAACTTTTCTTCCAATGAGCAAGCATCTTTTAATTTCATGGCTGCAGTCACCATCTGCATAGGTTCCACATATAAGGGATGCCATATGATATTTCTCCTTCTCTGTCTGACACACTTCATTCAGTGTGACAATAAATAGAGCTACCATTTACTAATGACCTTTTGTTATCTAAGAAGGGTTATGGGCAGGGTTAAAGATAATGTGTCATGGTACCTAGTACCTGAAAGTACTCAACACATACTAGTAATCCCTGTTTTTGTCACTGAGCACCTCCGTGGTTTTAGAAACAGTAAGTAAGTAAGTAAGTAAAGTCACTCAGTCGTGTCCGACTCTTTGTGACCCCATGGACTGCAGCCCACCAGGCTCCTCAGTCCATGAGATTCTCCAAGCAAGAATACTGGAGTGGGTTGCCATTTCCTTCTCCAGGGGATCTTCCCGACCCAGGGATCGAACCCGGGTCTCCTGCATTGGAGGCAGACGCTTTAACCTCTGAGCCACCAGGGAAGTCATAGTAGTAGTAATAGTGATGAGAAAATTATAAGAAAAATGATGACTGTTTTTCTTTGATCATTTTATGTCTAAGGAAGCAAGTAAGAGTCAGACACAACTGAGTGACTGAACAACAAGTAGAGAAGATTCACATGCAAAATAATTAGGGATTAAAGGGAGTCTCCAAGAGGGCACAAAGTAGTTGAGAATGTTTCAAGAGAGGTGAGAGGCTGAAGGGTGAGCAGAAACTGGATAGCACAGGAATGATGTGAAATATGGTAAACACAGGATATGGCTGGCAAGAACTCTGGATAATTTGCTGAGGCAGTACCATGGGAAATGAGCTCATGAGTCAGTATCACCCTGCTCCTCAATGCCAGCTTCAGAACCAGGAACGTGGTGGCCGTGTCAGTGAGGGATCCTCTCTGGTCCCCAGTGACATGTACTCTTCACTCGTCTGTTTGCTCACTCAGCAGATGTGGGTTTCCAGAGTGTGCTGGTCCTTGTACTGACAGGGACTGTATAGAAGCAACCCAGTGAAAATGAGGTGGTTAGGATGAGTCCTAATCCAGTAAGACTGGTATCCTTACGAAGAGGGGAAATGTGGACACAAAGGCACACATAGAGGGCAGAAGCTGGGAAAACACACAGGGAGACGACGGCGCCAACCAGCCAAGGGGATGGATCTAGAACAGACCTGCTCCTCACTGCCGTCAAAAGGAGTCCACTCTGCTGACACTTTGATCTTGAACTTCTGGCCTCCAGAACTGGGAGACAACAAATTTCTGTTCTTTAAGTCACCCAGCTTGATTTCCTTTGTAATGGCAGCCCTTAGGAGGCTGTATCTGAAAGACATTAATGGTGCTTATTTTAAATTTTAAGAAAGCCAGCATAGCTGGGACACAGATGCTGCAGCGACTCATGGTTCTAACTTGAAAGATTTTTCTGGTTCTCTGCCCAGGATGTCCTAATTCTCCTCTTCTCAGAGATCTTTTCTTCTTCAAAATCCAGTTCAGGCAGTCTTATGCACTAGGAGACTTTTCTGGATGCCCTCACATCCTGTAAGCAAATCCCTTCTTCAATACCCAGATTCTTTCAATATATTATATATTCTATTTATATGTTTTCTCAGATCAAGAACCTATTGAGGTCCCATCTCTTCATCCAGTTTGTACTTCCAACAGAAGATCTGTTAACACACTAGGCACTTAATAAAAATGTGCTATAGAAGTTTATCTATGAATGGACCATTAGAGACCTCCATTACCACAAGCCAACTACAGCTAGACCCCCAAAATTATAAAATAATAACCAGGACAGGATAAGTAAGCATATAGCTTCTCCACAAACTCCTGAACAATAAAAATACAAAGACTCCATCTAAACCATGAGAGAGGTGGATCAGGAATACATGGAAAGAGTGCTTCCTGATTTTGAGTTTAAAGTCATTTGTATAAGCAGTTACCTGTTGCAGCTGCTTCCCACTAAAATAGGAAGGTGAAGATTTTTAAGCAGCCAAGTATCCACCCCTCTACTGCATACCTTCCTAAGGCAGTCAGACATCAGGTTTCCTTCCCAGTTCCTCCCGCCAGATGCCCCTCAGAAACTAAAATGCAATAAAATAATTGCTCCCTTGGGAGAGTGATTTTCACAAATAAAATGCAATAAGGAAGAACAGAGACAGAAAGAGCATATGGTGGAGTCTGTCATATTCCATGTGATTTATCTGTTTAGAATGCCAGATAACCAGGCAGTTGTGGTAAAAGCAATGCCTAGATCAATGCCACAGAGCTCAAATAGATCCTGGGAATTCAGATAGCCATTTGTCTAAGATGATACCAAGGAGTCATGTCTTGGATATTCCATAGAGTAGAGGCGGAAACTTTGACTTGCTTCTGACAAATATGGAAATGATGCCACTACTATAATTACCTTACAAAATTATACACACACACACACACACACATGAGTGTGTGTGTGTGTGTGTGTGTGTGTGTAGTGAGAGCTCTAAGTAGACTAAAGTAAGAGGGACTCTCCTGCTGACCTTGAAGCAGCAAATTCTCATGCTTTGAGCTGTGAAGAAAGCCACATGGCAAGGAACTCTGAGCAGGGGCTGGGGTCAGGGTAGGGGTTACTAGGAGTAGGGGAGACCTAGGACTTAAGGGATGCCTCTAGCCTCTGGTTAGTAATAAGATAGGGCTCTTTGCTATGTGCCTGAACTAACTTGGAAGTTAATTCAGATTCTTCCCTACTCAAGCTTCCAGATGAGAATGGAGTCCAGCCATCAATTTGACTGCAACCTGTGAGACCCTGAACAGAAAACCCAGTAAAGCCATGCCCAGAATCATAAAAATTTGATTATAAAGTAATAAGTGTACCTGGACCACTAATTTGGTGGTAGGTTTCTATGTAGCCAAAGAAACTAATCTGTCAAGTGCGTGTCAACCCATTTTTAAGCCGTAGATCTGAGAAGGCACCCAAGTTGCTGAGAGAGATCAAGCCTAATCACAATGCTTTTCTAAGCATAGTACTGAGAACCTAAAGAAAATTCTTCATTCTAACTGAGGGGACAAAGCAAATCATAAAATCCTTATCAGTCCTTTAGGAAATGATTCAGAACAAAGGACAGAGACTGGGGAAAAAGCAGATCTCTGAGGATAATTTTCTGTAACATCAGGACAATAAAGCTCAAGCAACTTGTCAGCAATCCTAAATACAATTTAAAAACAAAATGTCCTTTATAAAATGGAGCAGAAATCAAAGCAGAGATAGGAAATCAGGAAAGACAGAGAAAATAAGAAAGGATTGCAGGGAAAGCAAGTGTGCAAACACATTAATAACAGCCACATCACAGCAGTAAAGAGAACAAATCCTTTCATTTAGCACATATTTTTTGAGTATCTCCCATATATTAGATGCTAGGAAAACACAGAGAACAAAACTGAGAGGGCCCTTGCATTCATGGAGTTCATTTTCTAAAGTGAAAGATAGCAATGAGCAATTAAGTCAATAGATGAAATAATGGTGTTGGTGCTTATAATGAAAAATATGTTTCTGCAATAGAGAATGATGGGAAGGATCTACTTTCCATAGGATATTTGGGGAGGAGTTATTTAAAGATGAAAGGAGCCAGTCATGCATAGAGCCTAGAAAAGAATGATACAGATAGAAGGGAGAAACAGACAAACAGTAATAGTTCAATCTTCAGTATAGCATTATCAATGATTAACAGAACATCTAGGAGAAGAACAGCAAGGAAAGAGAATATTTAAACACAATAAACCAAACTTCAACAATTTCCAAATATGTGGGAATTAAGCACACATTCTTAAACAACCAGTGGATCAATGAGAAACTCTTAAGGGAAATTAGAAAATAATTTTAGATGAATTAAAATGAAAATACATATAAAAACTTATAGGATATAATTAAAGTAATGCATACAGAAAAACATATGCATTTCCCCTGCAATATGTAGGAGAAACCCCTACAATATGTATACGTGAAGTAAGTGGAGTAAAGTTGCTCAGTCATCTCTAACTCTTTGCGACTCCATGGACTGTAGCCTACCAGGCTTCTCCCATGGGATTTTCCAGGCAAGAGTACTGGAGTGGGTTGCCATTTCCTTCTCCAGAGGATCTTCCCCACCTGGGGATCGAACCCAGGTCTCCCGCATTGTAGGCAGACGCTTTACAGTCTGAGCCGTATGTGCATACATATACCGCTACAATAAAAAAGAAGAAAGATCTTGAATGAATAACCTAATATTCCACCTTAAGAGACTGAAAGAGAGCAAACTATACCAAAGGAAACATGAAAAAAAGAAATATTTTTATTTTCATAAATATTTTTATATGGATATACATGAAGCGGGAATAGAAAAACAGTAGGAAAAATTAATAGTATCAAAAGTTGGTTCTTTGGAAGTATCAACAGTACTGACAAACCTTAGCTAAACTGATCAGGAAAAAGGGAAAAGTTTCAAATTACTGAAATTAGGAATGAAAGAGGAGGCATAACTTCCAACTTCACAGAAATAAAAGAAATTATAGAGAAATATTATGAATAGTATATATAAAACAATAAAAAAGAAGAAAGATCTTGAATGAATAACCTAATATTCCACCTTAAGAGACTGAAAGAGAGCAAACTATACCAAAGGAAACATGAAAAAAAGAAATATTTTTATTTTCATAAATATTTTTATATGGATATACATGAAGCGGGAATAGAAAAACAGTAGGAAAAATTAATAGTATCAAAAGTTGGTTCTTTGGAAGTATCAACAGTACTGACAAACCTTAGCTAAACTGATCAGGAAAAAGGGAAAAGTTTCAAATTACTGAAATTAGGAATGAAAGAGGAGGCATAACTTCCAACTTCACAGAAATAAAAGAAATTATAGAGAAATATTATGAATAGTATATATAAATGCATTAAATAACCTAACAAAATAGAGAACTTCCCAGGGAGAAACAAACGACTCAATAAAAGAGCAAAAATATATGAATAGGCCAAAGTGAGTTCAAGATTAAATTAGTAATTTTTAAAGTCTCTGGAAAAGAAGCCTTGTACTTTATGACTTGCCTTGATTCTAAAACTAGGCAAAGACATTACAAAATCAATGCACCCTATTAATATAGACACAAAAACCCTCAACAAAATCTCAGCCGTCCAAGTCAAGCAACATATAATGGATTATACATAATGGCCAAGCAGGATTATCCAAGAAATGCAAAACTGGCTTTAATTTAAAAATAATAAATAAATAAATGTATCAACATATTAACAAAAAGACAAAACCACAAGATTATCCCAATAAAGTGAAAATATTGGACAAAATCCACAATTGTTCATGATAAAAAGAAAGAGAAAATTAGGAATAGAAAAATTACTAAACCTCATATGGAATATATACAAAAACCTATAGATAATAGGTATGACAGAATTATTTTCGCCTACAACCAAGGAGGAAAACAACAAGATAAGAACGTCTGCTTCACTTCTATTCAACACTGTGCTCAGATTCTTGCAGAGCAGTTAGAAAAGAAAACAAAATAAATGGCATCCAGATTAGAAATGAAAACTTAAAAATCTCTCTATTCTCAGATGATGTATTCTTGTATATAACATTCTAAGGAATCCAAATACATACACATACTTGCTTGTGTGTGAGCACACATGGGCACATGTGCACACACACACACACATGCTACAATATTAGAACTAAAAAACAATTTCAGCAGCGCCATGGGACACAAGGTCAATATTCCAAACAAAATAATGTATTTCTAAATGCCATCATTAAGCATTCAAACTAAATAAATAAAGCAATTCCTTACATTATCATAAAAATTTGAATAAACTCAACCATGTAAGTTTAACCTATACATGGAAAACTACTAAACACTGCTAAAAGAAATAAAAGAAAAACAGAAGTCAGCAGAAAGATACATGGATACGCTTGAAAATATTATGCTAAGTGAAAGCAGCCAGTCACAAGAATATACACTCTATGGTCCCAGACTCCATCTATATAGCATATCCAGAATAGGCTAGGGAAAGAGACAGAAAGCTTACTACTGTTGCCAGAGGCTAGGGACAGGGTGATAGCAAGCAGTTGCTAATGGATATAGAGTTTCTTTGGGGGGTAATGATAATGTTCTAAAATTAATGTCATAGCTCCACAACTATACGAGTATACTAAAAAAATGAATTGTACAATTTAGAACAGGTGAACTTTATGATAACTGAATAATATCTCAGTAAAATTGTTGCTTTTAAAACCAGCTATGGAATTTTATTTTTTTTAAAGCTAAAGAGGCTGTATTATATCAAAGTTTATTTCAGTAAAGAGGATATTGCCAGGCATGAAAATGTGATTTCATTGTATGAGCTGTCAGTTCATCTAGAGGACCTAACATGTCTAAATGATTATGTACTATCTTAATCTGTTGGACTGCTGTAACAAAATGCAATGACTGGTTAGCTTATAAACAAGAGAAATTTATTCCTCACGATTCTGCAGCCTAGAAGTCCAATATAAGGCACCACCAGATTCTCTGCCTGGTGAGAACCTGCTTTCTGATTCATAGACAATTTCATGTGTGTGTCTTTATGTGGCAGAAGGGTCAAGAGACTTCTTTGGTGTCTCCTTTATAACAGCATTAATTCCACTCATAAGGGCTCTGTCCTCAAAACCTAAAGTTCTACCTCCAAATACCATCACATTGAGAATTAGGTTTCAATATACTAATTTTAGGGGGACACAGACATTCAGACCATAGCATATCCTTAAGAAGAGATCTTCAGCATACAGGAAGCAAAACTGATAGCATGCCAGAGAAAAAGACATTTACAGCTGTTATCAGAGATTATATTATCATCAGAAATTATTGCTCTCTCAATAATTTATAGAACAAGTAAATAAAACATAAGTAGTACTACAGATTTGAATAACACAATCAACCACATAGACTTCATTGATATTTATAGAACACTCTGCCACAGAGCATAGAATATACATTCTTTTCAAGCACACAGTGGAACAGTTACCAAGATATACCACACTCTGCAACATAAAACAAGTTTCAATAAATTTTAAAACATTTAAGTTACATAGCATATGTTATCTGGCCAAAATGGAATTAACTTAAGAATCAGTAAGATAAAGATCTCTGGAATATCCCCACATATTTAATAATAAATAATTTACTTCTAACTATTCTGATCGCCAAATTCAGACTTAAATTGAAGAAAGTAGGGAAAACCACTAGACCATTCAGGTATGACCTAAATCAAATCCCTTATGATTATACAGTGGAAGTGAGAAATAGATTTAAAGGTCTAGATCTGATAGATAGAGTGCCTGATGAATTATGGAATGAGGTTCGTGACATTGTACAGGAGATAGGGATCAAGACCATCCCCATGGAAAAGAAATGCAAAAAGGCAAAATGGCTGTCTGGGGAGGCCTTACAAATAGCTGTGAAAAGAAGAGAAGCAAAAAGCAAAGGAGAAAAGGAAAGATATAAGCATCTGAATGCAGAGTTCCAAAGAATAGCAAGAAGAGATAAGAAAGCCTTCTTCAGCAATCAATGTAAAGAAATAGAGGAAAAGAACAGAATGGGAAAGACTAGAGATCTCTTCAAGAAAATTAGAGATACCAAGAGAAC